>BDSI01000066.1:617272-692670 GCA_003117195.1 Eudorina sp. 2006-703-Eu-15 | reverse complement strand
AAGATCAACACTTAACAGACGAACAGAGGCAGGGGCGATGGGAAGAAGAGTGCTACCAGACCTCCGAGGACAGCGGACCCTTCGGAGGTACGTGGAGATCGACACAGAAGCACGGAACCCGGAGATGGACATACACCCGACTGGCAAATACACGATCCAAATAGGCAAGCACAAACTGCGCGCCGGGCGCGGCGCACCCGATATTTAGTGATCCCCGAGACCGGGAACCCGCAGACCTACAAACCGCGAAACGCGCATACGTCTATGACCCGAGGGGAAAATGCCTAGGAATGCTCCCAGCAACACGACTGCGCGACATGTGGCTCCGATACTCGCGGCCAAGTCTGCTCACCCGGAAGAACATGCGAAGCTTGCCGCCCCCGGAGGATTCCCCGAGGACGTAGCCCGATTGCTGCTACGATACAGGGACAGGGGCGGAGCAAAACGAATACCGTTAGAAAAGCGCACGAGAAAAACGTCTTAGCGAATATCTTATGGAACGACTCATGCAGGCCATAGGTGCGGACACGGAGCGCTTCGCCTCGCCCTTGAACGTCGCCAAGTGCACAAGAGTATATCATGCGCAAGATTCCCGAGGACAAACTTTTCGGAGCAAGCCACGACGCATACAACAGCCATTCAGGGGTGCCTCGGTCGCTCACCCGGAACCGACCCCCGAAGAGGGACATCATGCCATGCGATGGGCCCTGGGATGGGCTGACGAACAGCGCAACCACACGGACCCACGGCCACGCTGCTCGTGTTCCCTGCATCTAAAACGCACCCTACACCCGGTACTTACGACACGACCTGGTCACTCACGTCGGACAATCTCGACCGACAGGAGTGACAGCAACCTAAGCAACGACACAATCTGGGAAGACGTCCCCTCTTACCCCAATGGCCTCGACTGATCCTTGTGGCCAACAAGACTGGAGCAGTGTCGTGGAACCACTTCGCCAAGCAATCGACTCCATAACGAAGCCGCCCCAGGAAAGCGCAGCAACGAAACGAGACCCGGAGACGGACCTGCGACTACCCCAATGGGTGCGCAAACACATACGTAGGTTAAAAGAGAAGTACGAAACCGGATGTGCACCTACCTGAGCTCCCGAGATGTGACAACCTGACGACGACGAACGATGCAGCGCCCACCTGATGTTCCCAGCAAAAATAGCTCTGCGCCACGACGCTGAATACGGCATCTACACTGATGGGTCTGTCCAAAAGGTCCAGGTTGATGAAGCCGAAGCGCAAGTCCTTGGGCGGCCGCGATCGATGCCCTCACAGGCAAAACGCTCTACATAGACGTCAATGCAGGAACGACGGATGCCAAACTATTACACGATGCGAGCTCAGTGCTATCCACCAAGGTCTTACAATGAGAAACGACGAGGAGGGCCTCAACAACGCACCCATTACAATCTGGAACTGACTCAGCCGCGTCATTGTTTCTAATAAAGAAAATGATAAATCAACCTACGAAACTCGCGCTCAGTAAACACAAAGACCTGCTAACGAACATTGTACGGACTCTGAAAGAACGAGCTGAAAAGAAACTCAAGACACATCTTCTTAAGGTTAAATCCCACACAGGAATCAAATACAACGACGCGGCTGATAGAGCGGCAGTTAAGGCTGCGCGCCGGGACGCGCCCGACGACGCCACGTGGCAAACAGAAACGTCCGACAACGACCCCAGAGCGCACTATTGGTGGGTGCGAAAAGTCAGCGGGCCGGAACGCACACCGCCGGCCACTACGCCAACGACCTTAACCGAGGGTGACATCGCTAATAAAACCAGAGGTGCACCTTGGCTACACCAAACAAACACTGTACACGTCCTTCATGTCAGCCACGCTCCCGCACCTAGACATCCGTACAAGCGCGCGCACCCTCAACCGGCGTGCGGGAAGGCACAAGAAACTCAAGCGGTGTATGGATTACTGGTACGGACAACTGTGGAACAACAAACTGGCGCAGCGCTTCCGACGTCCCCTGGTAGGCACTAAACGATCGCGTATACAATTCGCAGCCCCACCACACACGGTGGAGACCGCACCCTGCCCATTGTGCCGGGGTCCCGACTCTGGAGGACATATCCTGGTGGCTGTAAACACCCGACATGACAGCCCTCTACATCAAACGACACAATATCGCAGTCCGGCAGATCGCCCGACTGCTCGCCACTGGACGCTCGGGTGGCTGCTTCATGATCATGGACGCTTGTCAGGCGCAGCAGCTCCCTGACTACGCCGCGAGCACCCGCATACCGGAGTGGGTGCTGCCAAATACACCCACCGACCTCCGCCTAAAACTCAGACCAGACATAATGTTCATACCAACGATACCACTCCTGGAGGCGAGTAAACCGGGATACACAAGCCCCTGGGATCGCGAGGACCACACCGTGCACATTCTAGAAATTGGCTACACCTCAGACACCAACCACACTGCGAAACAACACGATAAAGCGCAGCAGCACGAGACTCTGACCAAAGAGCTTGCAAAAGCGGGATGGAAGGTGCGCTATACGAAACAGGAAGCCATCAGTCTGGTTTCGGGGAACCATACGAAAAGACCTATTCCCACTCCTGGTTGAGCTCGGGGCCTGCAGCCACGCCGCAAGGACGTGCTTGAACGACCTGCACGATCATGCCGTACACATGCTGAACGGCATCGTTACACTTCGACGCAAGATGGAAAGAGGACAACCTGTAGGAGACAACCCAGCAGGAACTTAGCACACAATGCACATCGTGATTTCACATTAGCGGTGGCGGGTAGTGTATAGGCAAGGGGAAACCCATAGCCTCACCACTCCTGCCCCCTTAACACATGCCACAGTCCATGACTGGGCGTATTATTATTATTATTATCAACAAAAGCACTCACCCCCTTCCCCTGCTCCCATCCCATCCCGCCCTCCCCCACTCCACCCAAACTGAGCCCTCCGGCTGCCGCCTCGCGGCGACCTCGACCTACGGGTCGACTCTACAGTACAGCCCCGAAACGGCCGTAAAGGTAAAGGATGTGACCGATGCCGCGAGCTCTTAGCCCACCCCTCCGCCGCCGCCGGGTCCACCTGCAGACCTGCCAGGCCCCGCGTGACGACACATGGGTGCGTGGGTAGGGGGCCCTCCCTGGCACCCTCCCGGGGCCCCCTCCCTGGCACACTCCCGGGGGCCCCTCCCTCGGCGCCTCTAGGCCCGGCCCCACTCCGCCGCCTCCGGGCCGGCCCCACCGCCCCTCCTGCGCTGTCTGCGGCGCGTGCGCTTTGTGCTGCTCCATGGACCTATGGGACGAGCGTCGTACAGTGCCATACGTTGGTGGCTGTCGGCATGACACGAGCAGCCATCACGTGTGGAGAGAAAAAAGATTGTAGGAAGTTCGGGAGAGAGAAGAGCGGATTGCACTCGGGATGAGCGGGTCGTGATCGCCCTGGCTGCTGCAGTACAGTACAGTGCAGTACGGTGCAGCCCAAACGGGTCGCAGCCGCACCGAGTGCCCGGGTGGTTCCGGAGATGGGCGACGGAAACGACGCCTAGCGCTGTTTGGTTTGGTTAGCGGCCCACATCGCCCCAGCGCCCACGCTGCACCCCGCCGACCATGGCACAACCCAGAGACCGGCAGCGCACAGCCTCCCCAGTCGTGCACTCGTACGGCACGGTACGGCTCCCTGGTCACGTACCAGAGGAAATCGTTCAGCTACTCCATAATGGCCGTGTCCAGGGGTACCACCTGCGCAGGGTGATAAGGCAGCGGCACCACATGCGTCAGCAGCAACAACGATGGGTGAGGCGGGTGTGGGTGGGGCGGTGCCGCCGGCCAGGGGCCCGATGTGACAGTGCTAGCTGGCAAAGGCGCCTGTGCTGGCACACGGAGCCCAGGCATCTTAAATTACTTTGTGCCAACCAGCCCACCCAGCGGTTTCCTCCGCGCAGTCTCTCCTCCACACCGCCGTGCGGGACAGCCCCTCAGTCTCTCAGTCTCGTACCATATTTTAAGTACGCTGGGTGTGCCCCCGGGTTCGTTTCTAGGGTTTGGTTTCTCCGATTCAACTGCCGCCCTGTCCGCGCCCCCCCCTCAGGGTCCTCCCGGCCCCTAATCCCACCCCACACGCCCCACCTGAACTTGGTGTAGCGGGACTGCAGTGCGGGGATGACCTTGGCGACGTAGTTGCAGATGAGGCAGAAGCGGGCGTTGCGGGTGTACTTCTCAATCACTGGCAGCCGGGAAGTGGAGGGACCGGGTGGGTGGGCGGGTGGGCAGGTGGGCGGAAGATTTGCGTGGCAATCATCAAGCTAATCGTGAATTCACGGCTGGAATGAAAAGAATGCCATGCGCTTAGATAAGAGAATGACAAGTGTTGTTTGACACCCAGCAGCGATTTCGTTGGCACCCACCCGGTGATGGATACGGCGATGTTGATGTCGTACGTGTATCGCTCCCCTCCCCCCTCTCCTGCCCCCTCTCCTCCCCCCTCTCCTGCCCCCTTTCCTTCCCCCTCTCCTGCTCCCTTCCCTCCCCCCTCTCCTGCCCCCTCTCCTTCCCCCTCTCCTGCTCCCTTCCCTCCCCCCTCTCCTGCCCCCTCTCCTCCCCCGTCCTCTGCCCCCTTCCCCCTGCCCCCTCCCCTCCCTCACCTGGGCCGGCGGTCAGCTGCGGCAGCGCGTTGTTGACCGCGCAGTTGATGTAGCCGCATCCCTAGAGCCCCCCAGCACCAGCAGCAACCGGCTCCCGCGACCCGCCACACCCAGCGCCTCACGGGTCTCCTGCCGCTGCCGCCGCTGCCGGGCCGCCGCCGCCGCCGCCCCCTATACACCTGCACACATCAGTTGTTGGTTGCCCGTTGCGTGTGAGGCGCGGTCGATTACGTGGGGGCCTTGCACACCACACCGACAGCACAGCACACCCACAGCACAGCACAGCACACCTATGTTTCGATCGAAGGCATATGTACGACAGCAGCACAGGACGTCACCCGAAGTTCGGTGTGAGCCGTTGGGGTTCGGTGTGAGCCGTTGGGGTTCGGTTGGGTCGCCGACATGCTGTACGGTACGGCCATCAACAGGACACCAACCAGCCGGGCCAACCGGGAGCGGCGGCGCGACGGGGGTGCCCCACCTGTCCTTGTACCGCAGTCCGGCCGTACGTCGTACGCCAGCAGCGTCTGCCGTGCCATGACGTGAAGCGCCTGATTGACGGCCCCGGCCTTGGCGTTGGGTTCGTACAGGACGAGCGGGATTCCCTGGAGGGGAGGACCCACATGTCAATGGGACGGCCGGTTGGGGCTGGCCAAGTTGGGTCGTTGGTCGTTAGAATGGTCGACCACCAACCGCCCACCGGGTTCGGGTTTTGGATCGTTGCTTGTGACAGGTTGAGCTCGGCCGACGTCGGTCTCGCTGAACATAAAAGAGGAATAACAGCTGCTGCTGCGACTGGGAGCGTTGACCAGAACTTGGGCGCCATGTTCCACACTGGGAATGCAGCCGCTCAACGGCGAGCGAGGGTCCGCCGTCTTTGCTACAAGAGGGCCCCACGGGATCTGTATCGGGGTCTGCGGCAGTGTGACGGTGACCAGAGTTCAGCGTCCATGCAGGGTGCCGGCGCGGACGCCAGCGTGCGTGCAGCTGTCGCCGCCGCCCCCTCTTGACACTCGCATGCCCCTGATTGCCGTACCAGGCTGCCGTACCCTCACCAGCGCTACGGCGGCTACGCAGGCCGGCACGGCCACGTGGCCCCCCATGCCCACCACGCACCACCACGTCAGGGGCTGACTGGACCAGGGCCCACATGCTGTGCGCCAGACAGAGGGGAAACCTGCGGTTGGGGTGGGGTGGGGTGGGGTGGGCTGGATTCGGGTGGGGTGGGGTGGGCTAAGGCAGGAAGAGGTGCCACCGTGGGACACCTCAGGGGGGCGAACGGGGCGAAGGGGGCTTTGGGGGCTTGGGGGCCGTGGGGCGGTCGGTCCCTTTCACGAGCCATGAGAGACAATCTGTGTGGCGGTGGCGGTGACCAGGACCTCAGCACGCACCTCAGCACGCACCTCAGCACGCACCGCACAAGCGCCTCACCTCACCCCTCACCTCAATCCCCACTTCATCTGTAACCCCACCTCACCTCAGCACGCTCAGCGCATTGGCGACGCTCTTGAGCGGTCGCTGCAGGCTGACCGAGGAGATGCAGTGCAGCGTGAAGCCGGACTGGGGCACGACGTTCACCTCGAGCCCCGCGACTCGCCCAGGAAGGTCGCCTGAGCGGGGCGGAGGAGGAGAGGAAGACAGGAAATCGGTGAGGGCGGGAGGGCGGGACGATGACGGAAGGACGCAAGGGAGGGAGGGACGAGGGAGGGAGGGAGGGAGGGAGGGAGGGAGGGAGGGAGAGAACCAATGCAGTGACATGCTAAGCCCGGTTGTCAGCGCGGACACAGGTGCTTCCGCGCATCCGCGGGGTGGAGTTGGTCTGCTGGGGGTCTTTGTCGTGGTTGGCGTGGTGGTGGGCAAGGCATGCGGTCGGGCGGCGGAACTGCGCTGCAGCTCGGGACAGTCGATGTGGGTTACGCGCAGGTCTTACAGGCAGCCCCGGAACGTGAGCAGTCGACCTAACCCCCAGTGACACGCGCCCCCCACTTTGCTGCCGTCGAAGTGAAGGTTCAGATTCAGCAGAGGCCGATCTGGGCCCGACCGTTTTCGACTTGTCACACCTCGACGCCATCTTGGCGGAGGGCCTCGGCGATTGCCAGTGCGGGGAAGACGTGGCATCCGGCCCCGCCGCTCGCGAATGCCACCACCGGGTCCGCGTGCCTGAAGCGGCGCACTCGCAGCGTCGCAAGTGTCGCGCCGTAGGCCACCGCTGCCGCGGCACAAGTTCAAAGTGCGGTCCTCCGTGGATTGATTGAGATCATGGACGTTCATGACGAGGTCATTCCATTGCTGTGTTGCATGCTCCCACGATGGTTTAGTCGCTGGCCTTGCCCCGTCCTCCCTGCGAAACGGGCTCGTACGTCGCTGTGTCAGGGCAAAAGGTCGTGGCTGCAAGACAAATGTTCAGCCTTCAAGTCTTTGGCAGACTGTATGGTGTGGTCGTTGGTGGTTACAGTGAGACACAAACGATCAGTTGAGGCACTAGTATACCCGGGTTTGAGAAGCAAACCTGGGCTTAAACTTTTTTTGTCTGGGGCAGCGTTGTGACCGTACAACGGCTTCAACGGCTTGCCGAAGTTTGCGAGGAAGGCCAGAGTGGTCGTGCTGAGTTATGAAAGTTGCTGTTGTGAAGTTTGAGTGTTATTTTGTATTACAGGAAGCGCGTTAGGGTGGAGGTTTTCTGGAGTCGGTTGTGGGCTTGTTATGAGTACGTTCAATAATTTTGCTGAATGAACAGATGTGCTTATGAAAGTTGCTTTGTGATGTTTGGGTGTATTTACAGGAAGTGCATAAGGGTAGTGGTGTCGCTTATGAGGATTGCCCCGCGACTGCCAATATGATTGCCATGTACCATTCTGCAGAGTGGAGAGGTTTGATGCCGATGGAAAAGTAACACAGAGGCCGTCAACATGCTGTTCCGCCTTTGCCTGTCTGTTTGTCTTGACGCGGGTATACCGGTATTGTTGCAGTACACGTTGTTTCGTTACCGTCCTTAACTTGTCAGCAAGGCGTCTGCCGTGCAGACGGGCGTCAATTTTAGATGCATGGTTCACACGTGGTGGGGGGACGGGGGCTGGCGCCCCCCTTCCCCCCACACCCCCCTTCCCCCCACACCCCCTTCCCCCCTTCACTGCAAGGTTGTGTGCAGATTATGTAATATGATTGCGGCACGTTTCATCGTGCATAGAACAGAGCCCGATTTTCAGTGACTAGATGTGCAGGATTGGATTTTGCGCCCTTAACTTGTCAGCAAGGCGTCTGCCGTGCAGACGGGCGTCAATTTTAGATGCACGTGGTGGGGGGACGGGGGCTGGCGCCCCCCTTCCCCCCACACCCCCCTTTTCCCCCTTCACTGCAAGGCGGTTGTGTGCAGATTATGTAATATGATCTGCAGGGACTAGATGTGCAGGTTGCGCCTCACGCCTCGAGTTTGTACATGTGCGTTAATGTGCACGGGAACGCATCTGAAGCATGTTTGCGTTGTTCCAGACGAGCCATGCCATTAGGGCTGGGAATTACGGTTACGGTGATTACGGTGTTACGGTGTTACGGCGTAAGCAATTACGGTAACCCTGAAAAAATGGCGTAAATTTGACGGTCATACGCCGTAATCGTAATTACGGTAGCTAAACGCTCAAATTTACGGTCGGACCGTAAGCGCGCAGTACCATCCCAAGGTCCACGCCTCGAATTCGCTTCTCCCGGCCGTGCAAGCACCATTTCGTCCCAACATGATGATGAATTAAAGTACTGAAAGTGAAATGTAAGCCAACGAAGCGGATTCACGAACATCTGGACCATAGGTTGACCACCAATGCAAAGACATGCGAAGCTGTCTGAACGCTAGTTCAGAATCTCTGCGATGTATTCTTAACATAATGTTAAGGGAACAGCAACAAGGAAGCGTGCTTGCTCGTAAGCGGCTGAGGAGGCCCAGCTGCCAGACGCCCGGACCCGCCGATGGCTGATTGTCAGCCATAATGTGGCAAAAGACTGACCCAAGCGCCGAAAAGCTTAAGAAGAGGTACATAATGTTAAAGGATTCCATGTAGGGTTTACCTACACAGTTCATATGAAGTTTTGGCTCCGAACCATGGGACCGTAATTTCTTACGGTCGACTTTGCACCCGAACCCACCGTAATTTACGGTATTTTACGGTGTTACGCTATTACACAGTCAGGAATTACGGTCCGAATTTGGCGTTACGGTGTAATTCCCAGCCCTACATGCCATATCTTGCCCCGCTCGTGCTTAATAACATTGCTGAGCAGCCATACCCGCACCATTCACACCCTTCCCTGCTTTCCGTATAACATACATCACTTAGGCCCCGTTGCCAACATCTTGGACACATTGTGTCCAAGATGTTGGCAACGGGGCCTAAGTTGTAACAGCACACACAACCAGCAGCACAGCCACGCACATAAACGCCTGACGCGCCCCGCTTCCTAGCCAAAGCTCTGCTTCCACTCCCGCTACTCCCCCTCCCCTACCGAGGCACACATCTACAAAACCAGCGTGCTCCGCACCATGCAACCAAGCCTCGCCAACCGCATCGACTACATACAGTTCAAGGCCGGCCTCAGCGTACACGTCATCGGCGACCTGCTGGATTACACGCAGGGCGTCATCGCAACCTTCCACATGACCAAAGGTCGCGTCACCGGCGTGGCCATCCAAGGCCACACCGCGGCGCCAGTCGCAGCCGTGCGGCGCGCGGTCCCTGGTTGCGAGCTGTCGTCAGATGATGAGGTGTACGACGATGACGAGACCGGCGTGAGTCAGGAGCAGAATGAGGATGCCGAGGATTCGGACGTCGACGCAAACGCCGCAGATGGGGTTGCCGACGGGGACGAGGGGGAATGGGAAAACGCCGACGCAAGCGATGAGGTGGTTGCCAACGATGACACCGACAGCGACCAAGGGGACCCCGTCGGTGAGGAGGAGGAAGACGACGACGCCGACGTTGGATTTGACGACGACAGTGATGACAGCTGAGACCCGCGCGCATGAATCACAGTAAGGGCTGGCGTAAGTGCCTGCTTCACATCAGGAAATCAATCACTGCATCATAATGGCGGCCCGCACTGTCGCATGCATTGAGCTGTGAACTGCCGTAAGTCCATTTTGATAGTATAGCGGTAGCGTGCGCACAGCGCGACAGGGGGCTGACAGCTTCACTGAGGGTTCTCCGGTGTGCGTGCCGTACTTTACGACGAGACTAATCATCCTCCGCAGGAGCTTGGAGCGGCTCTGGAGGTCTCTGGCGTACAGGTGGCTGACGACTTGGAGGCCCTGGTTCGCCTCCTACCGGTCAGCTGGGTGGCAGCCGCTCGGGGGTGCTCGCTGGTGAAGCCGCTGCTCCAGTGGTACCTGACGCCTGGCGTGTGTTACTCCGCGGTTTGGCCTGGCAGCCGGTCAACGGTCCGCCTGTGCGGCTGCTGACCCTCACTGTGAAGACGGCGACCACCCTCCAACTCGGGCCGTCCCTGCTCGACCTCGCGGCCCGGCACCAGGCCTACATCGTGGATGCGTACGATCCTTCACCGGCCCCGCCGTCTGCCCTGGCGGACTTCCGGGCTGCCCTTCGGCGGCTGTGGCAGCTAGGCTGGGAGAACTACCACAAGGAGCCGCTCTGGCGCCTCGCCCTGCATGGCATTGCGGGCTTTCCGCTGGTCGCGGCCCACGCCGCAAGGGTGCAGGGTTCTGGCTTGCGGGCGGCCACGGTGTGCCCCTGTGGCGCCCCTATCAGTGGGTGTGGCGTGTGCTGGGTTCGGCGCCACTTGTTCTGGACTGCTTTGTTGCGCGGTCGTTGCGTGAAGAAATGGGGGCTGCGATGGGGGCTGCGGTGGGCGGCCTGGACGCTGTCTTTGCCCGCCACCACCTGTGGCTCGTGATCGCCCCGCCGGGTATCCGGCAGGTCGTCTGGGATGTTGTGGCGCTGGCGGCCCTGGCGGCCATTGAGCGCGGCCGTCAACGCATGTACCATGTGTGGGACACCTTCACGGCTCTCTCCCGTGCGCGCCTGGTTTCGATATCTGTGGAGGTCGCTGCGTGCGGACTTTTGGGCCCGTCTCGCGTCCTTTGTGGCGCTCGGTCTGCCCCCGCGGCACTGGAGTGCGGTGCCGTCTGATCACCCTTTTCTGTGTGGGGTGTCGGGGCGTGTCGTTCTTTCGCGGCCTCCGGACGTTGGCTCGCCACCCGGGTCCCCTGGCCCGTGATCTGTTGTGGTTGTCTGCGGGTGGGTTCCCCGCCTACTCGACCCGCATTGCTTCGCTGCTTTCGCGTGGCTTATCTGCCTGAAGGCAGGGAGCTGGTGCTCCATGGCTTCTTTCCTATACGTATCTTGGTTGCTGTGAAGGCTGGGCGTCGGTGGTTCTTGACTGTTTTTTCATTGGCATGGCTCCCTGCTTAGTGCACGGCATGCCCCTGGGGTAGGATGAACAGTCCGTCTGCGCCTGTACGGCGAGCGAGCAGCTTAATTGCTGGTCCCCCTTGTAACAATCGCCTCCTAATCATCTTACGTGTGGCCTCCATATGGCAATCAGAGATGCACAGTTCCACAGGAAGCCAGCCGGTATTCGCCAAGCGTGCACACGAACACTTCGCTCCTGAGGAATGTATGGATGCTTTCGTCTTTAGCACTGTGCCGCTTATGACAATCCAATGCTAAAGCCTCTTATGACATTTTCATACATGACAACAGCAATGTATGTAAAGGATGTCACGGTTTCATTCAATGGGCTAACGTAACACACTCACACCCTAACAGCGCCTCACTGATAAGCCGAAAATGTACAAACCCGGGATCGCGCCAGCCCTTACTTGTTCATCTATACGGTAGAATCCATCATCCAATCTAGAAACCACAAGAGTTTACAAGGATTTGAAACCGACAACGGTCATGCCGAACGAAGTACGTACACCAAATTGTGCGGTTCAAGACTGATCCTGATTGAATCAGGCCGGATCATCAAAATTGAAATCGTTGAATCTGTCACATCCCGCAAACCAACCTCGGTAACTGCGTGCTGCGCGCGAGGCCACGGGGGCGGCGTACAGCATGACGACGTGCTGGAGGGGGCGACGTGGACTGCGAAGGCGTGGCGTGCGAGTAGGATGGGCGCGTGCATAAGGTGGGTAGGGGCGCAGTGCGGGTTTGGCAGGGGAGTCGGCCCGGAAATGGGCAACCTGCCTCCGGAATGTTGGTCGCTGTGTAGGGCGGCGGTGGCCGAACCAACCCGATCCGACCCGATCCCACCTAAATCGACCCACCCAACCCCACCCGACCCGCCCCCACCGGCTACCCGGACCGCCCCCACCATACCCGACCCGACGCATCCCATTCCACCACTCCCAACTGACCCAAACCCGACCATACCCCACCCCACCCCACCCCACCGCGCCCCGCCCCGCCCCAACCAAACCTGACCCAACCCGAGCCAATGCGACCCAGAGCGACGCAACCTGACCCGATCCTACCGAACCCGACCCAACCCCCAAGCAGTAGCAAGCGTGATGCATCACCTCCTCCGCGTGGGACATTCCGACCTGTAGCCAGTAGCCAGTAGCCAGCGTCACATACAGTTCCCAGCTCCGAAGTCCCTTGGTCATACTTCCCAGCTTGCAACCATGCTAGCAGCTAAACCTGCCAGATACCCCCTGCTAGGGGCCTGCTCGCCCTGGCTGCTAGGGCCTGCTCGCCCTGGCTGCTAGGGCCTGCTCGCCCTGGCTGCTAGGGCCTGCTCGCCCTGGCTGCTAGGGCCTGCTCGCCCTGGCTGCTAGGGCCTGCTCGCCCTGGCTGCTAGGGCCTGCTCGCCCTGGCTGCTAGGGCCTGCTCGCCCTGGCTGCTAAGGCCGCCCTGCCGGTTAGGATACTGATAGGCTACCGCACGCTGCGCGGTTGGTGTTCATGTGCATATTGCTGTGTTGTCAAGTATCTCACATGATAACTGTTACACGGCATCATCACCATCAGCTGCAGGTCGGCCGACCACCGCCGGCGGTGCCTGTGCACATGCACCAGACCCTTGAAGCCCTCAGATGCGACACACGCTCGCGCAGCGTTGCTTTGCATACCTACACACAGCGTTGCAACGAGAAACCGCTCCTACCAAAACCACGCCTTTGCATCTATCGCGACACTGCACACGTGTATGTCAAATCGGGACTAGCCACTCCCTCGATATATATCAAGACTTGGACAATAACGAGTTGGGCAGCGACGAGGCACCCGCCAAGACACCTAGAGAGACACACATCGTCCATCAGCCACTGGTACCAATAATCAGCCACTGCTGCAGCTCGCAGCATGATCTCGCTCTCTGGGGGGCTGCAGGGTGGCCTCCCTCCCAACCTAAGACAACCTGGCGTAAAGGCAAAACGCCGTGCTGCGGCTTTCCTCCTCTTCTTCAGACAAACTGAAACGAAACCTATCCTTCCTCCTATCTGCATGCTTGATGCGGTTGCAGCACTACGATGATGGCGATTACTGGGAGGAATCAGCAAAGGCCAATACGAGGATGGCTGCTGGTGCCTTTGACCGTGCAAGACAGCTACGGTACCCGAACACTACTTTGTCACTTCTTGCTTGCGTAGTACTTCCATTGTATATATAATGGTACTGCCATTTGCCCTCCCCCCCCCAAAGCACAACCTGGCGAACGACATCAATAACGGGGGGTCCGCTGTGACGTTCATTCGTTCATTCATTCATTCATTCATTCATCAATAACGCGGACATGCTTAGCCTGGTGGCGAAGCTGGACGCGTACCGGCAGAGCGCCCGGCAGCTGTTTGCCCGGTACGCCGAGCTGGCTGCAACGCCCGCAGATTCGGAGGATATTGCACGCCGGGCCAGGCTGCGCAACAGCGCAAGGCGGCGTGCGTTTCCCCGATGCAGACGCAGTTGCCGTGCACGCTGCCGTTCAGCTTGCTCTAAGAGGGCCTGGGCCTGGACGACATCAGTCACCGGGGCCCGTATCGTCTGCTGTATCACGCGACCATGGCCCAAGAGGGCAAACACACGGCGGGCGACCGGGTTCCGGTGCTCGTAAAGTTCGTTAAGGGCCGGTACGGGGAGCAGGTGCGACCGGTTGGTGCGGCAGGGTGGGTGTAAAGTGTTGTTTTCTGATCTCCCATGGGTTGCTTTGTTGGCCGCTGCCATAGCCTGCGAGCTCTTGGCCCGCCCGTCACCGTGCCAGAATATATACACCTTTGCCTTCCATTTATCGCTGTACGGATGCAGGTGCACCGTGCCTGGTCCGGTGCCGACCTGGCACCGAAGCTGTACTGCGTACGACAGGTGGGCTCCATGAGCATGGTGGTACTGGAGGAGTTGCGTGCGGAGGACGGCTGGAGGACGTTGACTTCGCTGCTGATGATGCCGCGGGAGAAGATCGCCTGGGTGCAGGCGGCCGCGGTGGAGACCGCGCTGCGCAATGCGCACCAGGTGGCCCTGACGGACGGCGGCAAGAAGGAAGCTCACGGGGACACGCGCGACCCCAACATCCTCGTTCGCATGCCGACCAAGGACCAGTCGCCGGTAGTGAAGTTCGTTGACTTTGACTGGCAAGTGTCGAATGTCCGGCTCGGCGACCGGCGGGTTCATGGGGTTGAGGGGTCTGGTAATCAAACTATTGGATTGCTCACACTGGCATATGGACGAGCCCGACTACGTGTGAGCCCGAATTTGCACCAGAAAGATTGGGGTGCGCGCTGCAGCAGCCCCCAGGCCCGCAGCCGCCATACAAACTTCGCCCTTGATCTTTGGTTGCCTGTTGGAAGAGAGTTTATCCGCTTGGAAAAGTATACCCGCGTGCTGTGCGTCACACACATCCGCGCGGGTATGTGTATTCCCCTTATTGCCCCCCTGACCCCAGGGCGGGAATCGACGGTGAGGCCACCTACCCGCCGGAGCCGCTGTCGACTGAATTGCCATGGCACATGGAGGTGTGCCCCGGCGGCCCGATCCGGCAGGAGCATGACGAGCACTTGCTGCAGCACGACGTGTGGCGACGAGTCTGGAAGCACTCGTCCACCGCCCCCATGTTAATGAATGAGTAGTTATCGACTCGACTATGACACGTTGGGAGGCACAGTCTGGAGGAGGGCTGGCTGTCAACGTGTGGACAGAGGAGTTACCGGGAGGTCCCTACAGAGGTCCCTGTCGAGAGGACCCTACGGCGGGCGCCGCAATCCGCAATAATGTGTGCGGCTCGTGACACGTTGCACCTTCCGCAGCCAGTGCACGCCGAAACGCCGGGAGGGGCCAGGGTCGCGTGCGGTGGGGAGACGGCCCGAGGGTCCGAGTCAGTCAGGCAGTCCATGGAGATTCCCCATCGCCGGTTGCAACCGCAAGACACGCCATGCGGCTGATTTGTTATAGATGTTAAGAGGGCAACAGCTCGGAAGGCGGACCGACGCGAGCTGCTGGGGTTGGGGGGGTCAATGTGATGGCCAGGTGTTGGTTGGAGGCCCGATGATGGCGATTCTTCCCCGACCACCCGCCATCAGCTACGCACACCATCGGTCGGCACTGCAGATCCCGTCACTACACGGCATTTTTAATTGTTTTCAACTGTTGTGCGGTTTTGTTTTGTTGATTGACACTAGGGGCCAATGGGGAGGATTGGCTGTCTGTCCTCCGCGTGGCCAGCAGGTTGCAGCCTGGGTGGGTGAACGGTACAGACCAGGCAGCTTTGAAGATGTCCTCGTTCCGTTTGTCTAACTGTCGCCGAGCGCACATGTGGGTGCTCGAGTCCAACGGCTGTCCCCTCACTGCAGGCTCAGTTGCCGCTGTCGGCCACCATCTCAAGTAGTTATTGGAACACAACCGCACGTAGAGTTGACCAAGGTTGGGAAGGGGGCGCCCGGGTCCGTTTCCAACATGCAGACATGTGCAGCGTGCACGATGACGACGTGTCGTACAACCTGGTACGACGACTGCCTACAAGTTGGAACCAGCACGTATGTGTGAGGGGAGCCTCAAGGGCGCGCATCAGCGCACCCTGACGTATGCATATGTATGTATGTATGTATGTATGTATGTATTATTATTAGGATGTTACAGCGGACCCCGCGGGTCATCGGTGACAGCCCCGGCGATGTATGTATGTATGTATGTATGTATGTATGTATGTATGTATGTATGTATGTATGTATGTATGTATGTATGTATGTATGTATGTATGTATGTATGTATGTATGTATGTATGTATGTATGTATGTATGTATGTATGTATGTATGTATGTATGTATGTATGTATGTATGTATGTATGTATGTATGTATGTATGTATGTATGTATGTATGTATGTATGTATGTATGTATGTATGTATGTATGTATGAATGGGGGTGTTACACTGTGGGCGGCTCGCCGTACACATGTCGTACGGACGAGTGCCAGGGGCCCCTTGCCGGGCCGAACCACAGCGCAGGGCGGGGCGCGCGGATTTGTCTGTCCGCCTGTCTGTCCGTATGTCCGCCGCGCGCCTCACACCCTGGCTCGAGCCCGGCGGGGCTCCCCTCCAAGCAAGCAGGCCGGCCAAGCACTCACACGCGCGCACTCGCACGCTAGACTCACACTCCTCCACGCGCACGCACTCACACGCCCGCCGCCAGCTGGCTCATGGTGAGCCCCGGCCGGACTTACTCGACCGCTGCACTGGGAAAATCAACAAACCGGAGCAGCAAACTCGACTGCAGGCTGCTGCTCCGCACTCGGCAAGGAGACCAAAAACGGGGTCGACCTGCTCTCAAGTTCCCGCACACCCACCCAGCCAACCAAAAAAAAAAACCCGGCTCGCTAGATGGGGCCTCAGGGGTCCCTCGGAACAGGCCACGCACACACGGGGCTAAGACTCGACGAACGCGCACAAAGCGGGGAGTAAACCCACGGGCTAACCTGGGAAGAACCACCTCACCCACGGGGACCCTCACAGCTAACTCGCAAGCAACCAGAACAGGACCAGAGAACGCAGGCAAGCTCAGGACGGGCTGCTGACACACGCAACACTAACAAGGCTGACCTGCTATAAGGTATCGACGGCTGCACGCTACAAGAAGCCTCACTCACCCCCCACCTGGGCGGGGGCAGGCGCTGGCCGCTACTACTCACACGGCACAAGGGGTACGGGGGGCGAAGCAGACGCACGGTAGCTGGTCCGAAGCTGTCTACGGAGCTCTCCTGGAGTCTGCTGCAGAGGCTGTTCCTCGCGCACCAGGAAACGAGTGCCCCAACCAAAGCACCGCGGGAGGGATGACAAGCCAGCACGGCGCCCCCCTAGATAGCCACCTAAGGCACGGCCCCCAGGCTGAGAACCCCTTCCCCAGACACACAAGGCCCCTCCGCTGCACCGCTACCAAGAGAGACGCGCCCCGCGAGCTCAACGAAACTCAGCCTCCTCCTCTCTCCCCGAGAACCTCCCCACGCACCCCTCGCGCCCTCCCCCTCCCGCGCCTGCGTACCCTCGCTCAGCCCAGGGCGAGCGCTCCTACTGTACCACCGCCAAACACACACGTACCGGAGGCCCCCGCCCCATAGGAAGCCTCTCTCCGGGAAAGCAACACGACCACGAACGAAAAGCCACTCAAAAACCTCGCCCAGCGCTGCCTGCTTCCCCGCCCCTCCCTGGACGCTCCGCAGATCGCCCTCTTCCCCCAGCTCACGCCCTTAGAACCCTCCCACCCGCGCGCTCGCTCGCAGGCCCCCCACCCTTTCCCCGCCCCCCCGACTGAGCCCCCTCCCTAACCCCGCGGCGTGCTCTTAGGCCGTGATCTCTACTGGTGCTGCGCACCGTACTTGCTCCCCAGCCACGGCCAGGATGGGGTGCTGTGGTCCCACCCGGTCCCAGCCACGGCGGGGGACACCCAGCGCTGCGAACGATCGCAGACGCGCCCAAAAGTCCACCACCGCCCGAGCACGAGCACGGTCCAGGGGCGACGCTGCAATCGCTGCCGTTCCGGCCGCCGCCGCCACTGCCGCCGCCGTTGCCATCGCGTCCACCTCGCTCATTCTGCCCTCCTGTGACGGAGCGTTGTCGATGGGTGCGGTGAGTGCGGGGCCCTCCTGTTGGGGGGTGCCTTCGGCCCGGGCGAAGAAATCGGTGATGTGTCGCTGGCGGGGGGCCTGCTGACGCTGCGCTGGTTGTTGTTGCTGTGTTGGTGCCTGACGCCCCGATGTTGCGGCTGTTGTTACCCGCGCCGCGCGACGCTGGGCTGCCCGGAGGCAGCATCTGCCGGTGTCCATGGCGGAGAGCGCTGCCAGGGTGATCACGTCCCAGGCAGGCTGTTCACATCCGGTTGGCGCCTGCGCCAGCCAGAGGTGTCGCCGTGTCATCCTGCTGCTGACTGCCGTTGCTGGCTCGGGTGACAGGTGCCGGTCAATCTGTTCCCGCACGGCCTGGGCGACGGGGCACTCCCAGAAATGGTGTAGGCGGGGGGAGCACGGCCGGCCGGCGGCGCCCCCGTAGCTTCCGCAGCCGCACGGCTCGGGGGCCATCCTGGCCAAATGCGTGTTGCTGGGCAGAGGCAGGCCGTCCACTGCCATCCGCCACAGGGTCTCCTTGTTCTCGTTTTCCCAGCGTACCTCCGACCACAGGCGCGCCAACGCCACTCGGAAGCGGCTGACCTCTCCGGCTGGCGGGGCTGTTCCGTCGGGCAGGCCCAGGGCTTCCCGTACAAACTCGCTCAGTAGTTGCAGGCGTCGTTCACAGGCGGGGGCCCCTTGCAGCTGTGTCGCCTGGCTGACGGTCAGGCGGCGGAGCGGCACGGGCTCCGTTGCCCCGGGGATCCGCCACCCCAGTCGCGACACGATCATCGCCATCACCTGCGCGCATTCTGGTGGGGGCGGCGCTGGCGGCGGTGAGGGTGGTGTTGTGGGCGCCTGCTGCGGCTGCTGCTGCCGGGCCTCCACTGCCCGGGCCGCGTCAAGCCAGTCCGGGCTGATGTCGCTGCAGAGGGTGTTGAGGGCTGCAAGGGCGGCGGTCCTGTCCTGTAGCTGCAAGATTGAGGCTGCTGATGGGTCTAGGTGTGTGCGCACCCACTCCTGCCACTCCGGTCCCTGGTCGATGTGGGTTTGACCGGTGCCGCCCAGGTAGGATGTTACAGCGGACCCCGCGGGTCATCGGTGACAGCCCCGGCGATGTATGTATGTATGTATGTATGTATGTATGTATGTATGTATGTATGTATGTATGTATGTATGTATGTATGTATGTATGTATGTATGTATGTATGTATGGGGTGTTACACTGTGGGCGGCTCGCCGTACACATGTCGTACGGACGAGTGCCAGGGGCCCCTTGCCGGGCCGAACCACAGCGCAGGGCGGGGCGCGCGGATTTGTCTGTCCGCCTGTCTGTCCGTATGTCCGCCGCGCGCCTCACACCCTGGCTCGAGCCCGGCGGGGCTCCCCTCCAAGCTAGCAGGCCGGCCAAGCACTCACACGCGCGCACTCGCACGCCAGACTCACACTCCTCCACGCACGCGCACTCACACGCCTGCCGCCAGCTGGCTCATGGTGAGCCCCGGCCGGACTTACTCGACCGCTGCACTGGGAAAATCAACAAACCGGAGCAGCAAACTCGACTGCAGGCTGCTGCTCCGCACTCGGCAAGGAGACCAAAAACGGGGTCGACCTGCTCTCAAGTTCCCGCACACCCACCCAGCCAACCAAAAAAAAACCCGGCTCGCTCGATGGGGCCTCAGGGGTCCCTCGGAACAGGCCACGCACACACGGGGCTAAGACTCGACGAGGGCGCACGAAGCGGGGAGTAAACCCACGGGCTAACCTGGGAAGAACCACCTCACCCACGGGGACCCTCACAGCTAACTCGCAAGCAACCAGAACAGGACCAGAGAACGCAGGCAAGCTCAGGACGGGCTGCTGACACACGCAACACTAACAAGGCTGACCTGCTATAAGGTATCGACGGCTGCACGCTACAAGAAGCCTCACTCACCCCCCACCTGGGCGGGGGCAGGCGCTGGCCGCTACTACTCACACGGCACAAGGGGTACGGGGGGCGAAGCAGACGCACGGCAGCTGGTCCGAAGCTGTCTACGGAGCTCTCCTGGAGTCTGCTGCAGAGGCTGTTCCTCGCGCACCAGGAAACGAGTTCCCCAACCAAAGCACCGCGGGAGGGATGACAAGCCAGCACGGCGCCCCCCTAGATAGCCACCTAAGGCACGGGCCCCAGGCTGAGAACCCCTTCCCCAGACACACAAGCAAGGCCCCTCCGCTGCACCGCTACCAAGAGAGACGCGCCCCGCGAGCTCAACGAAACTCAGCCTCCTCCTCTCTCCCCGAGAACCTCCCCACGCACCCCTCGCGCCCTCCCCCTCCCGCGCCTGCGTACCCCCGCTCAGCCCAGGGCGAGCGCTCCTACTGTACCACCGCCAAACACACACGTACCGGAGGCCCCCGCCCCATAGGAAGCCCCTCTCCGGGAAAGCAGCACGACCACGAACGAAAAGCCACTCAAAAACCTCGCCCAGCGCTGCCTGCTTCCCCGCCCCTCCCTGGACGCTCCGCAGATCGCCCTCTTCCCCCAGCTCACGCCCTTAGAACCCTCCCACCCGCGTGCTCGCTCGCAGGCCCCCCACCCTTTCCCCGCCCCCCGACTGAGCCCCCTCCCTAACCCCACGGCGTGCTCTTAGGCCGTGATCTCTACTGGTGCTGCGCACCGTACTTGCTCCCCAGCCACGGCCAGGATGGGGTGCTGTGGTCCCACCCGGTCCCAGCCACGGCAGGGGACACCCAGCGCTGCGAACGATCGCAGATGCGCCCAAAAGTCCACCACCGCCCGAGCACGAGCACGGTCCAGGGGCGACGCTGCAATTGCTGCCGTTCCGGCCGCCGCCGCCACTGCCGCCGTTGCCATCGCGTCCACCTCGCTCATTCTGCCCTCCTGTGACGGAGCGTTGTCGATGGGTGCGGTGAGTGCGGGGCCCTCCTGTTGGGGGGTGCCTTCGGCCCGGGTGAAGAAATCGGTGATGTGTCGCTGGCGGGGGGCCTGCTGACGCTGCGCTGGTTGTTGTTGCTGTGTTGGTGCCTGACGCCCCGATGTTGCGGCTGTTGTTACCCGCGCCGCGCGACGCTGGGCTGCCCGGAGGCAGCATCTGCCGGTGTCCATGGCGGACAGCGCTGCCAGGGTGATCACGTCCCAGGCAGGCTGTTCACATCCGGTTGGCGCCTGCGCCAGCCAGAGGTGTCGCCGTGTCATCCTGCTGCTGACTGCCGTTGCTGGCTCGGGTGACAGGTGCCGGTCAATCTGTTCCCGCACGGCCTGGGCGACGGGGCACTCCCAGAAATGGTGTAGGCGGGGGGAGCACGGCCGGCCGGCGGCGCCCCCGTAGCTTCCGCAGCCGCACGGCTCGGGGGCCATCCTGGCCAAATGCGTGTTGCTGGGCAGAGGCAGGCCGTCCACTGCCATCCGCCACAGGGTCTCCTTGTTCTCGTTTTCCCAGCGTACCTCCGACCACAGGCGCGCCAACGCCACTCGGAAGCGGCTGACCTCTCCGGCTGGCGGGGCTGTTCCGTCGGGCAGGCCCAGGGCTTCCCGTACAAACTCGCCTAGTAGTTGCAGGCGTCGTTCACCGGCGGGGGCCCCTTGCAGCTGTGTCGCCTGGCTGACGGTCAGGCGGCGGAGCGGCACGGGCTCCGTTGCCCCGGGGATCCGCCACCCCAGTCGCGACACGATCATCGCCATCACCTGCGCGCATTCTGGTGGGGGCGGCGCTGGCGGCGGTGAGGGTGATGTTGTGGGCGCCTGCTGCGGCTGCTGCTGCCGGGCCTCCACTGCCCGGGCCGCGTCAAGCCAGTCCGGGCTGATGTCGCTGCAGAGGGTGTTGAGGGCTGCAAGGGCGGCGGTCCTGTCCTGTAGCTGCAAGATTGAGGCTGCTGATGGGTCTAGGTGTGTGCGCACCCACTCCTGCCACTCCGGTCCCTGGTCGATGTGGGTTTGACCGGTGCCGCCCAGCTCGTCCCTGGCCCGCACCAGGTCTCCCACTATGCGCAGTTTCCGGCAGTACGTCAGCGCCTCGTGATAAGCCTCTAGGCCCGGGCGGCGGTCGCCTCCGCTGGTTTCGGGTGCATTCGGTAGGAGGGGGTTGCCCCACAGTGCAGCCGCCCAGCACCAGTCTCCCGGGACGAGAGGGGAGGTTCCGATGTCTTCGAGCGGTGGCAGGTGGCCCAGAGCCCCCACGATTCGGCTGATGTCCTCTGGCATCGTGTCACCACCGAGCCAGGGCCCCACGGCTCGGGCGGTTGTCAGTGCCCAGGGCTGGAAAGCCGGGTGGCTGAGCTCGAGGTAGGCAGACAGTGTGCGAACCCACGGGTGGCAGCCTAAGGCTCCACTGCCGTCGTCACCGCCCTCGGCGGTGGCAGCCAGGGCCCCCGCGATGAATCGGATTGCCCAGATCGCGTGCCGTGCGCGGATGTGTTGTCTGAGAGGCAGTAGGCCAAAACCCCCGGTAGACGGATGGCCCGCCAGGAGGCTGTGTGGCACCCCTGTCAGGCGTTGGCCGGGGTCCTCAGGGCCCTGCTGCCGGTCGACCAGGCGCGCTGTCAGCCGCTCTACGTGCTCCAGGGTGGCGTCCGGGGGAGGTCCGCCGTGCTCCATATGCCAAGTTACGGTTTGCAGGCCGTAAGCTGACGCCGCGGTGGCTCGGCCAAAGGCCGACAGTGGGAAGCGGGATAGCCGCTGCATTCGCTTGTAGGCCACCTCGAGTAGTTTGGGCCAGTCTGGTTGGGGCGCAGACAGCTGGTTGTTGACCGGCAGGTTCAGGGCCGTGGCGGTGGTGACCACTTTGAGTCCGCTGATGGTCTCCTGCTGCTGCGGCGGCGGCTGCTGCTGCGGCTGCTGCGGCTGTTGCTGCCGCCGCTGTCTAGTTGCCCGTGGGTGTGGGCCCTCGGCAGGCGGTTGCGGATGCTGCGGATCTATCCTGCCCACCCGTAGCAGCTCCACTTTGTCTAGGTTGAGGCGCTGACCTGAGGCGCGGCCAAAGGTGTCCATGGCCCCCAGGAAGGAGGCCACCGATTCCTCTCCATCAATCACTGCTTCTGTGTCGTCGGCGAACTGGCAGGCTGCTGTGCGGTCTGGGTCTGACGTGTGCGTATGTATGTATGTATGTATGTCTGCATTCCAACGGCGGGGGCCTGAGCCTGCGTCAGCCTTGAAATCCACACCACCACCCCGCACACGAGGAGGACATCGCTCCGGTACCGGTGCTTGCGATTGCGATTGCCGTGTCGACACATTGACATGCATCCGGTGGGCCATTAAGATGTCTGTCTGCGGCTAGACAGCCAGCGAGCGCGGCAGCCATCACCCACCCAGCCCGGAGCAGCACCAGGAGAAGTCGCACGGAGTGGCGGCAGACGGGGGCGGGGCCGTTGCGTGGTGGTCAGGAGGTGAAGTAAAGGCGGCTCCGCGGAACAGCACCGCGGAACGAATAAGCGTCCAGGCGGCCAACCGCGGTATATTGAGCTCCAGCTGTGGCTCCCTCCCCAAGTCGTGGGGGGACGTCCCCCGTTGGGGAGGATCAAATGCACCGCGGCTGCCATCCCGTGGGGAGCCTATAAATCTCCCCAAACGATCTTCCCTAGGGGAGCGCAACGCCGTGGCTGGAGCGCCCTCACCCCACACGCCCGACAGGATCCCGGAGGCACCCAGTAATGAATGGCTCGCGCCACCCAGCGCCGTCGATTCCCCGCCATCCCGACGACCTTCCCGACCACCCGGCGTGTTCACCTGTTTGTACGGCATGTTAACCGGAGCTAGCTTTCCAAGAGCACGGAATAACATCGGCCAGACGAATAAATCGCATTCATGCATTGCTGCCAACAAACTCGCTGATCACGCCCAAAGCATTTCGCTGGACAGCCTTCAGTCAACCCCGCAGCTTCCTCACCCCACCCCATCCCACCCCACCCCACCCCTCCCGCACCCCTTCTCGCCCTCATCGTTTGTCCGCCGCCCGACCGACCGCGGCCGATCCCCGGCTTACTTGGCACACCGTCCCCTCCGTCGCCGCACCGAACGTCATATGTCATGTAGTTCACCGAGTCCCCCCCCCCCCCAACCCTTCCCCCATCCCCCCCCTCAACACCCATACACATCGCTCGTACACACACAATGTCATGGGCCTGGGGGATTCAGGCGGGCTCCTGGCTCAGCACAGGGCGAGCAACTGCTCCTCCCTAGGGAACCCCACCGTGCCCCCCCGCCCGGGGCGGCAGCACCTTGTACGGGTTGAGGATCCCCACCGGGTCCACCACGTCCTTGATCCGCCGCATCAGCTCAACCGCCACCGGTCCCTTGCTGTACGACAGGCACTGCGCCTTCATAAGCCCGATGCCGTGCTCCGCGGAGATGCTGCCGTTGTTACTGCTCACGTATTCGTACACGTACGGCTCGATCTGTGACAGCAGGCCGTCGTCGTACCTGCGGGGTTGGGTGTGTTGGGTTTTGAGAGGCCGGGGTTATGCGGGCGAACCCCGACAGCTGACACACGGGCGCCCTGCGACCTGCGCGACCGACCGACCGACCGACCGACCGACAGGGCAGCCGGCCGGCAGACAAACAGACAGACAGACAGACAGACAGAGCTCTCGGGGCCCAGGGCCCTACAGAGCAGCCGAGTTCCGACCCTCGGCTGCCCCAAACCCCCCAAATGCCTGGGCTGTTTAATCTTTGCAAAAACCCCCAAATGCCGCCCAACATGATGTGGCCCAGAAAGGGCCCAGGCAGCCTCACAGACGCCCGCGCCACCGCGCCTCCGCCCTTGTGTTCCCAGGATGTTTATGTACGACATCAACCCACATACGGCATCGGACGAAGCCAGCACCTCATTGGGGACGTCATCAGCCCATTAGGGGCACCAGGGGCCCCACCGTTGACCCACCGTTGACCCACCGTTGACCCACCGTTGACCCACCGTTGACCCACCGTTGACCCACCGTTGACCCACCGTTGACCCACCGTTGACCCACCGTTGACCCACCCACCCACCCACCGGGGCGCGGATATGTTGAGATGCAGGTTGCCGTCCCCGATGTGGCCGTACCCCACCACCTCCACCCCCGCCTCCGGACCGTAACCCGCGGCTGCCAGCCGTGTACGGAGAATCTCCACGATGTCGTACATAGTGGCGGTTGGCAGGCTCACGTCGTACTTGTATACTGCACCTGCGCACGTGCATGGTTGGTGGCGTGGAAGGAGGGGGATCTCGCAATTTGATCCCGTCGAGCTGCTTCCGGCCTCCCCCTTCCAGCGCATCTCCGTGTACACCCCGTGCCGCCCCCCATGTACCAATTTCCTATACCCCGTGCCGCCCCCCTTCGAGCCAAGACGTCCGCAGGCTGCGTCGATACCGGCACCGGTCAACATCGCCACCCGCGCCCCATGTATCTTCTGCCGTTACAGCTCCGGCTACTCTCCACACGCCGGGCTCCTGCCCGCCCCCGCCTGGTCCCTCCCTCAGCCGTCTTGCAGGCGCCCTTCCTCCTGCCGCAGCCACGCGCTGCCGTGCCGGCCCAGCCCACCTCCCCCCCGCTCCCCTCCTGCCCGCCCCTCGTCCCCCGCCTCCCGCCCCCGCTCTCACCCTTCCGCACCAGCGCCTCCGAGATGCCCTCCCGCAGCCGCCAGATGGCCTGAGCCTGGGCCTCACTAGCGGCCAGGGTGCCGTCCGTGACGTTGCCCTCCGACATGACCGCCTGCAGCCCTCCAGGGAGGGGGGATAGGCGGGACAGGAGGGAGAGGGTGGAAGGGAAGGGCCAGGGGACCGCCCCTTCCTGGCTTCCCAAGAACCTCCCCGCCGCGGCCGCCGTCCTCTCCCCTTTCCCCTGCCCTCCTTCCCTCACACCTCTCACACCTACCTCGAGGAACCGTTCCATCTTTTGGCGGTCATGCTCCGAATCGCTTCCGTGGGTCTCTACCAACATGTAGAACGGCGCCCCCGCCGCCGCCGATGCCGATGCTGACCCGTGGGTCGGTGCCTCTGCTCCCCCTCCCTGCAGCAGCGGGTTCCGTACCCCCTCCAGGTGGGTGGTGGCCAGGTGGGAGCAGGCGGCGTCAAGAAACTCCACGGCGCTGAGGACCTCCCCCAGCTGCCGGCGGGCGGCCTTCAGCGTGGAGGCGACGGCGGCGAAGGAGGGGCAGGCCAGGAGCGCCAGATGCACGGAGGCGGGCCGGGGAGCGCACTGGATGGCCACGGCCGTGATGATGCCTGCCGCGGCGTGATTGGAGGGGAGGGGGAGGGGAAGGGGAGGGGAAGGGGGAGGGGAAGGGGGAGGGGAAGGGGGAGGGGAAGGGGGAGGGGAAGGGGGAGGGGAAGGGGGAGGGGAAGGGGGAGGGGAAGGGGGAGAGGCGCAACGAAAGGGCCTGGTTACCGGGTGCGGGTGCGGGTGCTTACCAGGCACAGTCGCAATCTCTCCCAATGTCACTGCGTCGCTGGTGCCCCGACATGACAACCTTTTGGTCCACTGCTCCAGGGGGATACGGTAACCCCGGCCTTGACCCCTGCCCGCCTTGTGTTTAGAAATGTAGCCCGTCTTGTCTGAGGGCCAGCCAGGCAGCCATCCCGCTGCCAGGACACGTGCCCCCTCCCCCCTTACCAACGTCCTTGCGGCCGCCCCCCACTGATGCCCCCTTGCGGCAATCCCCCTCCCAACGCCCGTGCGACCACCCCCCTGAACATGTCCACCGATCTCCTACACCCCGCTGCAGGTGCCCGCGGCAGGCTCCCTCCCTCCCTCCCGCACCCCCGCTGACAGCCAACCCGGCTCCGGGTGTGTGTGTGTGTGTGGGGGGGGTAGGTCGGCAGAGGGCTATCCGGGTCCCGCGGTGACGTCGGTCCGCACCTCCGCCGTCAGTCGGCCGTCCCCACCTCCGCACCCACCGGTCACCTCGGTGCCGACACACACACGGTGTGTGTGTGTGTGTGTGTGTGTGTGTGTGTGTGTGTGCATACAGGTAACCCCCCCGGGACCCCCGGGACCCTCGTAGCCGCCTTCCCACCCACCCGCTCCGTCCCGCTTCATCCTGCTCATTGCACCCGCCCACCATCCACCCACCCACCCACCCACCCAGCGTCCCCTCGGCCCCAATGAAGAGCTGCTTCAGGTCGAAGCCCGTGTTGTCCTTTCGAAGCGTCCGCAGCAGATCCAGCACCCGACCGTCGGGGGCGCTGCTACTGCTGCTGCTGCTTCCCCCGCCGCCCGGCAGGTGCAACAGCGGCTCCGGCAGCACCACCTCCAGCCCCAGCACGCTGCCGTGCAGGGAGCCGTACCGCACCAACCGCAGCCCGCCCGCGTTGGTGGACACATTGCCGCCGATCTGGCAGCTGCCCTTGGCTCCTGGGGGGGGGGGAGGGGAGGGCGGGGAGGGAGGGCGGGGAGGGGGGCGCAGCACATGAATGCAGGAAATGTGAGATCTCATTCCCCCCTCCACCCCCCTGGATCCACCCCCCTGGATCCACCCACCCAGGTCCAGCGGCATCATGTAGCCTCGCTGCCCCACGTGCTCGTCCAGGGACTGAAGTACGGCACCCGCCTGCGCTACCAGCGTGCCCGACACCTGCTCGCAGGGAGGGAGGGGCGGAGGGAGGCGTGTGCGGCGGCCGCGGGGCCGCCCGGGGAGACCGGGGGGGGGGTATGGATTGGGGAACCGATGCGTGGGGTGTGTGTGTGTGTGTGTGTGTGTGTGTGTGGAGAAGAGACCCGCCCTGCGTGTGTGTGTGTGTGTGTGTGTGTGTGTGGTGTGTGTGCGCTGTGTGTTGTGGGCTCCGAAACCGCTCATGACGGCCGTGGCTGCCGCCCTCGAACTGCTGAGAGCCAACGCCGCCATTCGACAAGGCAGGCAACTGCGCACCGCCAAGGGGGGAGGGTGGCACGCGGAGTGGACGCGGAGGCGCGGGTGCGGTCGGGTGAGGGGCCCCGGAGGCCCCGGCCCCTAGGAGCCGCACCGACCTGCCCCCCGGCTGCTCGTGCCGTCTCACCCTAACTCACCCCACCCCATTCAAGCGCTCCAGGCCCCTCTGACGGGGCCCCAGGCCCCCAGCGCACCTCACCTCGCCCCCCTCCACCCCACCTCATCAAAGTGCAGCACCCGGTTCATGGCCGCGGTGCTGACCACCACCTCGTCGAACACCGGGACGCTGCCGCCCACCAGCCCCGTGTTGCCGCCCTGGGGCACCACAGCCAGCCGCCGGGAGGAGCAGTACCGGAGCAGCTCCGAAACCTGCGAGCGGCGGAGAGGGACGAGGGATCGGAGATGGTGGTGTGGAGGCGGCTGTAGCGGGTGTGGTGCGTGTCTCGGTACGTGGTTGATGTCGTCGATGTTTGGGAGGGCGAGCTGCACCCATATGGAGTATGGAGCACAATTTGGGGGGGTTGGTGGTGGGGGGGGGGGCGGATCGCCGTCTTCGCCGTCTTCGCCGTCTTCGTCAATGTCGGTATCGGCGGTTATCGGTTTGTTGCACTTTCGCGGTTTCGCTGTCTTTGTTGACAACAAGGGGGGCGGATGACACAATCGGAAGCTTCGGCTGTCGCCGATGGCTGTCACCGATGACCCGCGGGGTCCCGCAGGGTCCGCTGTAACATCCTTGCTAATAATGTGATCGCGGAGGGAGGGCAGCCGGCGGCCCTCCCACCCACCCACCCACCCACCTGTTGTGTGCTGCGGGGCCGGAGGGCCACTTTGCTGTGGCCCACATACTTCTTTTGCCAGTCGCTGCAAGGCAGGACAGCAGGATGGTGGCCCGGGTCAGCGGCCCCAGGTCAGGGAGATGGAGCGGGTTTGACCGGGGACTACCGGATTAGTTTAAGGTGACGAGGGCTCTTGAGGGAAGCGCGCACACAGACCGGGACCGCACACACCCAGGCAGCGGGCTTGGGCTGCACACGCACCGGTTGTATGGCTCCAGCGCGTCGGGGTCCGTGACAACGCCAGTTGGGCCCAGCAGCTGCTCAAAGAAGGCGACATCCTTCTCAGTTATCTGGTCAAAGGCTGCATTCCTCTCGAGGGCCACGTGTAAGGCACGATGGCAAGCCACGACGGGCCTAGCAACAGACCAGCAACGAGCGAGCATCTTTGAATTTCACAGTATCGCGAATTTGAAGCGAAGAGGAGCGCGGAATTAAATTGTCATGGTGACGAAACCTGCACTCGACAGCGACCTGGTTCTTCGCAACTCTTGGGTGGGCTTTATGTCTGTCGTTCTACAAAGGAGGTGAGAGGTCAATAATCGATGCGGTACATCTCGTCTTGGGCATGAGCGCAACAGAAAGTCAATTTTACAGACTAGGGCCATGGAAGGAGTTGATACGACGCGGACGTGTATACATCGCATCCTGCATCATGTTATGCACTTTGTATGTATGCGTTGCCCAAAGGGGCTGGTCAGGCCCTTCAGAGTGCAATCAAGCCATTTCTGTGGTAGACCACGCGAGCACAAATAGCGTTTAAGCTCCCCTGCCGCATCCATGTGCACCTCGCGACACCCGACCGCCGCCCTCCGCGCCAGCCACGGACCGGCAACCCGCCCGAACACATAAAACAATATTTTGGGCCGCAAAATCCGAAATCCCAATACTCGCCGGGCATGTCACATGAACGCCGGGCCTCACCACCGCCCGAATCCTCGAATCGGACTTGCTTCAACACACTTGCTTCGGCAATTACGGTACACTGTCCCCGCGGCACCAGTCGCACTCCCCGCGCTCGCTTCCGGCAACAGGCGCCGGCCCGCAGTCCCCCGGCGCAACTCCCAGCCCGTCGCCCTCGCTCGCACCCGCGAAAGAAAGCGGGTCCCTGATCACATCCGATCACATAACAGGGGCCCCTCATGACAATGCACACCCTAGAAGCGGAACAAGGAAAGTGCGCTGAGCGCCTCGAGCCAAGCGCCAGTTCGAACGCACACAAAAAAACGGGCGCAGTCAACTCCCACCCACACCCCCCAGCGCCCCGTCCCCTGCCCCGCCGGCCCCCATTAGTCAGTCCGCCCGCGCTCCCAATTGCAATCCGTACCCCACCAGCCACCACCACCACCACCGTTGCAATACGCTACGTGGGTCCCCCCCCTGCCGCGCCCCATGTCATACATGGTAACCTGCAACACCGGATGAATCCGGGCGACGTGAGGGGCTAGCCCCGGGACTTGCTTGCCGGGGCACACGGGAGGGGTGCAGGGCGGCAGTCGGCAAGGGGGGGGCGGAAGGGACGGGAACGGGAACGGGAACGGTGTGGCGAGAGCGGACACGCCAGGAGCTGACAGCACCTCCCATCCGAACCACTTTGGGTGGATCGTGGATGCTGGCTCTCCCATGCTCTGTGCGAGGGCCGTGCTCTGACGGGGCAGCCCTGGGAGCCGCGACCTATAGCCCTGCGGCCCTGCGGCCCGGTCCACAGCTCCACAGCTCCACCGCGGCGGCGGCGCTACTGCGAACCCACCAACAAGCCCAGTTCAAGCCCGAGGCCCGAGGCCCGAGGCCCGACCCAATGTCACATTGCGCTAAAGAGAGACCAAGGCAACGGGTGGGATCACCCTTGGCGGGAGGTGAGGCGAGGAAGGGCCGCGGCCACGACCGCCCGCCGCTCTGTGCCGGCCCCCACGTGCGGCGGACACCAGGGGCTCAACCCCGGGAGGCCAGCCCAGACTGCGGCCCATGGCATGGGCCTCCGGCCCCGCTCCCTTATCCCGCCAGGCGCAAGAAAGATGCTTCAGACGAGACTGCCAGGCAGGGGGGGCTGTAACCTGACATCCGGCGCAGTCTGACTTCCCACCCCGACCTGCTACGAGCACCCCACCGCCACCGGGCGCTCCTCACTTCCCCTCTAACCACCAGACCCCGCGGGATTCTGAGGAGCCCTGCCGCCCTGGGCAACAGGACGCGCGCGCAGGGAGCCCCCACTCACTTCCCGCCTCTCCCCTCCCCTCCCGGACGGCGCACCGCACCCCACCCTCCGCGCTCGGAGGCGCCGCGCGGCGGGCCGCCCGTGTGGACCCGCAGGCGTCCCCTCCTCCCCTCCCCTCCCCTCCCCTACGTGGTCCAGGACCCGGGCCGACCCGGGCGCGAGTGAGACCGGGTCAGCGGATGAATAGAATGAATCGATGCATCAACCCTAGGTCCCGTCAGTCTGTCCGTGTGTCAGTCAGTCCCTGAGGCAGTTGTGACCATGGAGCGGCTCGGCCGCAGCAGCAGCAGCAGCAACAGGGGGCTGCGGCGGCCGCCCCTCCTCCCGCCATCCAAGTGCGCGCCCCCCCCCGCCACCGAAGCCGCATCGCAGCCCGCAACCCCCTCGCGAGCCGCAGGACCAGCAGCGCACGACCCCAACGCCCCCCCCGCAACGGTGCTCCAGGGCTACGCAAGCGGCCCCTCGTACTGGGACCCCAACCCCCCGGGCCCCCACGCGCCCCGCCCCCGCAGCTTGATGAGGCGATGAAGCAGCGCCTAAAGCCAAGGACTCCGCCACAGCCACAGCCTCTCCAGGCAGAGCAGGGCAGGGCAGTGCAGGGCAGGGGAGGGAAGGGGGGATGAGACGCGAGGGAGCCGCTGCCGCAGCCCACTCCAGTCGTCAGCCACCTCCCTCCGCTGGGGACGGCGCTCCAGCAGCACCAGCACCAGCACCAGCACCAGCGCCAGGAACTCCAGGGGGGCTGCCGCTGCTGCTGCTGCCGCCACCGCCACCTGCTCCGTCCCAGCGGCTAGCTCCTCGCACAACTGCCTCCCTCGGCGGCCTCACACGAGCCCCCGGTCCGCCGTGCCCGAAGGCTTCTCTCCTCCGCACCCAGCAGCGGCAACAGGGGCGGCGGCTGCGACGGCGGTGGCGGTGACAGAAGGGCCCCCCGCCGGCGATCCGTTTGCGGGGGCGGGGCCCTCCTCACCGCTTCCCCCCGGATGCTCCCCCCGCTAGGACGGGTTGCGGCGAGGCCGGGGTGGCCTCCCCGGGCAGCGGCAGCGCCGCGATGGCCGCCGCACTGGCCAGTCGGCCCTTGAGACGGGCCAGGCGCTCATTGAGGGGCGCCTGGGTGGGGGGCTGGGCGGCGAAGTTGATGGACTCGGAGCGCGTGGCCGGCATGCGCAGCGCCGCCACGTCGGCGGAGGGCATGTACTGCGGGGCCCGGGGGGGGGGGGGGGTCGGTGGGAGGGGGAAATACCGTAGGGAATTGGTAGACATATTTATAAGGGGGGTGGGGGTCGGGATCGGGATACACAGATGGTGAGCCGGACGGTGAGTCCGACCAGGCAGGGGCGAACGGCGGGCAGCAGGAGGCGGGTGCGCTGCGTTGTGGGGGCAGGCTCTCGCCCGCCCGCCCGCCCGCCCGCCCGCCCGCCCGGCCCCAAGGTATGGGTTTCCTCAGCGATCAAACCCATGTAAACCCCCCCTTCTCGCCCTCCCCCCTCCCCCTTCTCGCCAAAGCCCCCCCCGCGCTCACCGGCAACGAGTCGAATCCCTCGTCCGAGTTCTCCAGCGCCGAGCTCTCCCCCGCCAGCGGCCCGCCGGGCCCCCCCTGGTGGAACCCGTTGACGCCATTAACGCCCTCATGCGCCACCGTGTGCCGCCGCCGCGCCGCGTGGGGCCCCCGCGCCTCACTCTCCACCGCCCCGCTGGGCCCCACTCCATGCCCGCCCACCGCCCCGCCGCCTCCGACGGCACCGGCGCCGCTGGCCCGTGGCCCACCGCCGCCCGTTTCCGAGGTACGGCCGTTGGCCGCCCCCACGCCGCCGCGGGACGGCCCGCGCGACGCGGCGCCGCTGACGCTGGCGCTGCCGGCGATGGCGGCGGCGGCCGCCGCCGCTGCGGCCGAGGCGGCGGCGGCCGGGTCGTAGCTGGCGGCCGAGGCGAGATCGCCCAGTTCGCTGGGGGGCTTTGTCCGGTGCTGTCCGGCCCTGCGCCCCGACTTGATGTGGTCCACGCGGCTGGGCTGCGGCAGCGGCACGATGGGCTCCGGGGGCTCAGATCGCTTGGCGCTGAGGGGGGCGCCTGACCCGGGCGGGGGGAGGGGGGAGGGAAGGGAAGGGAGGGGAAAGGGTGTGGCGGCGGCGCGGGAAGGCGCGGGAAGGCGGGGGGGGGGAGGCGAGGGGAGGGGCGGAGCCGGGCTGTGTGGCGAGCTGCCGTGACCCCGGGACACCCCTCAACCCCCGGGACAGAGGCAATGTCCAGTGCGGCGGTGGCAAGCCAGCCCCCGGCGCTCAAGTGGGAACAAGCGGCGCCGCTGCCATCGCGCGCCGCCGGCAGCCCCGGCGAGCAGCCGGACAAGCCCGTCGGAGATGCCGACCAAGGCGGCACCCAATGTGGCTTTTCCCCCACTCTTCCCTCTCCACTTTTCCCTCTTCCCTCTCCACCCTTCCCCGCGTGAGGACCCGTTCTCGGACACAAGGCGACATGCCCTCGCCCTCCCCAACCCTGCTGGTCAGCGCTCCCTTCCCCCACACCGTATGCCCCGGGCCAGCTCACCGGGTATTCGTCGCCGCCCTACACCCGGCGGCAGCCCCGAAGGCACCGGCACCGACCCCGCCGTTGGTAGCGGTGCCGCCCCCGACAGCGACGTCGCGCCGCAGATGCCTCCGCCGGCGCCGCCGCCGCCGCCGGCGGGCCTCCCCGGCCCGGCCGCGCCGCTGGAGCTGTGCGCTTTGATGGACGTGACGCCGCTGAGACGCCGTACCGACGGCGCCGACGCCAGCGCCGACGCGCCGGGCAGGTCTTCGCCCAGGTTGCTGCTGGGCTCCTTGGCGATGTGGACATGCGGCTGGCGGTGCTCCCCGGCCCCCGCCCCCGCCGGCCCCGCCGCCGCCGCCGCCGCCGCCCCCACGCTGGTCACCACCGACAGCTGGTGGCCGAGGCTGGGCCGCTGGCTCACGGCCCCGCGGCCCCGCAGCGGCGACTTGTCCGACCGAACGGACTTGTCGTCTTCGTCGGAGCCGGCGACGCCGTCGTCGTCGGTGCCGTACGGGGAGGCGTCGGCGGAGGCGGACCTGCCGTCGGCGCTGGCGAGAGCGAGGGCGGAGGGGGAGTTGGCTGGCCAGGCGCGGTAGCGCATGTGGCGCTCGCTGGCCCGCTTGGCCGCCAGGGCCACGGGGCTGGGCAGCTCGGGGGTGGCTCGCAGATCGGGGATGCCCATCTCCTCCTTGACAGCCTGCAGGGGGGGGGCCAGGGGGTGTAAGTTGGAATGCGCCCGGCGACGTCTCCCTACACCCCGTCGCCGCCGTCGTCGGCTCCCACAGCGAAGCAAGACGGGATGTCCGTCAACCCGCTGACAGCCCCCCTCCCCCCTCACACACACACACACGGCTCAGCTTTTCTCCTTGATAACACACACAGCATCCCGCCGAGGCGCCCGACCCCGCCCCCGACCCCGCCCCCCCAATCTGAGGTTCCCGCCCGCCCGCCCGCTCTCTACCGGCCCCGCCCCCTCCCGCTGTTGCTGCACTTGCCTTGAGCGCCTCCGACAGCGGCACCACCCCCACGGTGGGCGGCCCTCCGTCGCCGCCCTGCAGCCCGTCCATGATGATGCCCTCCGCCTTGGCCACCGCCATCACCCTGAAGGGAATGGAAGGGCAGGGGGCAGGGCAGGGGGCAGGGCAGGGGGCAGGGCAGGGCAGGGGTCAAGGCAGGGCAGGGAGCAGGGCAGAGCCGAATCAGGCAGGGCAGGGCAGTCTCCCATCAGCACGTCACGCCACCCAAGACCCAACCGCGCTGTGGTTTTTGCAGCAGCGCAAACGACCTGCTTGTCAGACATGCTCATGCACCTCCCGTGCACGGAACGGCGGCCTGTAGCCGCCGTGCACATGACCGGCTACAGGCCTGGACAGCATACCGTCTGCTGGCGCGCCGTGCACATGACCAGCCTGGCGCCATGTTCTCAGTTCCCCAGGAGGGAAGGAACCCCTCCCAGCAGCCGCCCTCCATCCCCACCCCCGCCCCCCGCCCCACCCGCGATGGCTCCCTCCCTGCCTCCCTGCCTCCCTGCCTCCCTCCCTCCCCTAACACACGGCGCCTCACTTGTCCCTGGGCAGCCCCGACTTGTCGATGATCTTCCACAGGTTACCGATGACCTGCGCGCGTTAGGCGTGACCCGTGAGGCGTGAGGGCGTGGGCAAGGCAAGACGAGGCACAAGGGCGTCAGGGCTCGGCGGGGGATGGGCTCAGACAGGTAAGCAACAGACCGGGTCCAGACGGGGGGTTGACGAACAAGGAGACGCCCCACGGGTTGGGCCCTGAGGTCGGGGCCAGCCTGTGGGGCACCTCCTGGTTCCGTCCATGCGTCCTTGGCCACCGCGCCCCTCGGTGCTGCATCTATAGGGTCGGGGCGCGCCACCGAGGGACCTAGCTAGCCGCCCAAGACGGTTGACGCGCCGCGCGGGCCCCCCCACCACCCGCCCCGCCCGCCCGCGCCTCCCCTGGCCGCCGCGCCGCCGCACGACTTGAAAGGCCACCTGCGTGCTGTGGAAGGGCGTAAATGGCTGCGGCGCTTCGACAGCCAGGGCCTGCCTGCCTGGCCCCCCGACTGCAGGCGACCGCCGCCCGCTCCCTCCGCCCGGCACTGCGCCGCCCCAATCCCCCAACCCCTTCCCCTCATGTCGATCAAGACAGGCAGGCTGCCATGCGAGCCCTCCACCCGGGCGGGTCCCGCACCTGGCGCTGCTCCCCGATGATCTGGTCCCGCACCGCCATCTGGAACTTGAGCTCCTGCAGGTGCAGCGCCTGCAGCCTGAAGGTGGACAGCAGGTTCAGGAAGGCGGCGGACTGGTTCGAGTCCACAATCGCCTGTGAGGGGGCAGGGGGGAAGGGGGCAGGGGGGAAGGGGGCAGGGGGGAGGGTATAGAAAATTGGAGGCAGGGGGGCAGGGGGGAAGGGGGCAGGGGGGAGGGTATAGGAAATTGGAGGCAGAGGGGAGGGGGAAAGGGGGCGGAGGTTGTGTGATCTTTAAATTAATTAAATGAAGCGGCATGGGGCAGCGGGCCGAAGAGGTCGGAAGGCAAGGCGGACGCTGGACGAGCGGCAAGGATAAGCAAAGGTTTGGGGCATTGGAAATTGATAGCGAAGGGGTGGACACCGGGGCAAGGATGGCGGGACGAATGGAGCAGAGCCCCGGGCGAGCGAGCGGTCGACTCTTGCACACACGGGCGGCCACTGGGACCGAGCAAGCCTTTCGGTGCCGCCGTGTTTCCTCTCTGGGTTCCTCGGAGGGACCTTGCCGGACAGCGGGCAGTGGGCATGCGGGCGGGCAGGAGGGGGGGTGACCCCTTCGCGCGCCACTCGCTGCCAGGCGACGCAGGCGGGCGCGGTTGGCCGAGTGGTTAAGGCCCGAGCGAAGGGGTTTCGGAGCTGGAGCTTTGAGCGAGCCATGAAGCTGCTGGATGGGATGCGCCATACCCAGGCTGGGGAGTGGGTGCTGCGCTGCTCCGCAGCAGCCGCCCTGCTGATCAAGCCTTATGCTCCTTGACACAGCCCGTGTGGTAGCCGCATCAACACAGTGTGCCCACCCCGCCTCCGTCCGCCCATCCGTCTGTCCGTCCAGCCCCCAGGGATGGACCGAGCTCCAGGAGGGCCCCCCGACCCCCGGATATTCGCTCTGGCAGCAGCGCAGTATGAACATGTCGACCAATTTCCTATACCCCCGACCCCCCGATTCGTTTCTGGGAATCGTTTTCTCAACCCAGCCCCCGACCCACCTGCACTCGGCTCTGGATGTCCTTCCGGGCGCACTCGTTGGCGGCTATCTCGCTCTTGTACCTGTCCCTCTCCCGCTCGTTCTCGCGAGTGGCCTGGACCGCAGCAGCGCGTCAGGGGGGTATAGGAAATTGGTGAACATTTCAAACTGCGGGGGGTGGGTGTGGGGGGGTCAAGGATGTGGGTGGCGGAGGCCATCCCGGCGGCACCGGCGCGGGGCCGAGCAGCCAAACCGTATTTCCCAGGTGCAGGGCAAGCGGGGAATCATGCCTCCTTGCCTCCCCCAGTTGGGACGGGATCAGCGGAAGACTCGGTGCTCTACAGGAGTGTGGCGAGCTGGGGAGGCGATGAGTGACGCGCCCAGAGGCCGTCACCGCCGGGGCCGTCACCGCCGTGCCCTCTGCCGTACCTCGAGCACCTCCGCTCTCCGCTCCCGCGCCTCGGCGATGTCCCGCGCGTTGCCCTTGCCTGCGCGAACCACAGACCCACAGACCCACAGGGACAGCCGCAAGGGCGGGGGCGCCGTGGGTGCGAGCGCGCATGCTGGGGTCACCGGGCTGTTGCTTTCACTCGTTTACTTCGATGATGCGGCCGGATGGACACGTCCACGGGGCCGCCCCATCCAATCCACCCCGCCACGAGTCCAGACGCGGCAAACAGATTCCTTTTCCCAAGAACACGCCAGGTGTGGAGCACGCCCACTGCCCAGGCAGGAGCGCGCATCCTGGACCACCGGTGCCTCGTCCCCACCGGCCTGCTGGCGCAGAAAATGAGCCGCGTCACACAGCCGGCTTCCGCCTCCTGGCACCCGCTCTTGGGCTGCCCATCGTGCTATACACACAACAACCCTACAGCCCCCTCAAGTCAACCAAGGCAGCAAAACCGCGGAAAGTCATTGAAGAGTGTCCAGGGGGTCGACACCCTTGCGGGCCCCCACCCCCCCGACCTCGATCACTCTCACTCACCCGCCTCCAGGAACTCCTCAAGCTGGCTGAGCTCGTGCTTGTTGTACAGGTTGGCGTCCTCGATCTCGAACAGCGCCTTCTGGAGGTTGATGCGCTCCTCGATGTTGTCGTTCATCTCCTCAACGAGCCTGACCGAGGGCACGGTCGGGCCGGTGCAGAGACGGGTGCCGCGGATCGATGCGAACCCTTGAAGCTAAGACTCATCCGACCAGCCAGCGCGCAAGGACACACCGTGAACCGAATGGAGCAGGGCGCGGTGGGCCCAAGCTGCGGGACAGGGACGTCGCCGGGTACCCAACGGCGAACGGCACCACCCTGCTGTACAGGGCCCCCTAAGTGAGGGAGGGGCAACCGGCGGCCGCCCGCCGCGGGCCGGGAGACGATGGGGACGCGCAAACACAGCCCCGGCCAGGAGCTGACGGGGCGCGGCCTTCCGATTTCACGAGGAGGGGAAGTTGCGGTTGCGGAGGCCGATGTGGTGGCAACTGCGCGGCCGCGCCCTGCCAATCAAACCCGCCCGGGGACCCTCCGGCCCTCCCGGCCCCTCCCGACCACTCACTTGCCGATCAGCACCAGGAGGTCCTCCTCGGACGTCCGCGGCTTGGACAACCCCCCGGGCAGCCGGGCGGCCTCACGCTCGATCAGCTGCGCCCTGCGCGCGGGGCAACAGCGCGGACGGGGTGTTCGGGGAGTTGAGCGATAAGGCAACATGAAAACAGGTCCGCGCGGACCCGGCGGGGAGCAGGGTGGTGCGGGAAGGGCCGGGGACCGAGTTTGCGGCGGCCTGCGGCGGATCCTGCACTCGCTTGCACGGCGCGACCCCGCAACTCCCCACCCTCCTCGGGTGTCATGTACCGTATGCGCCCTCTGGTACAGAGGGCCCCTGGAGGAAGAAAGCCCAGCGTCCAGCGAACCGGGCGCCACTACGCGCCATCCCGTTACCATGCGCCTCCTGCCTTGCAGCTCCATCTAGAGCCCCTGACTCCCGGACCATCGAGACCCCCTCAAGTGGCCGGACCATCGAGACCCCCTCAAGTGGCCGGACCATCCAGACCCCTTCAAGTGGCCGGACCATCGAGACCCCCTCAAGTGGCCGCACCCCCTCAGTTGACCTCCCACCTGAGGTCCTGCACCTCCGTCTGCAGGTTGTCGATGATGCGCTGGTAGTCTGCCACGTGCGACTCGACGGTGCCCACGTTCTGCACCACGTGCGTCTTGATCTCCTTGGCCCGGTCCGCGTACTTGAGCGTGTTGATGGAGTGGTGGTACTGGTCGGAGCTGCCCGACACGGTGGCCACCATGGCGGTGCGGGAGTTGCCGCTCAGGCCGTCCTGAGGGCGGGCAGGTCGAGGGAGGCAGGCGGGCAGGCCGGGAGGCAGGCAGGCGGGCAGGCCGAGGGAACAGGGTGATGAGCTCCTTCCAAGGCTGTGAGAACGAGACAGAAACACCCTGCCGCCCACCCGCTGCGCTCCCGCACCCCCCGCCCACGCGCACCTTGAGCAACCGCGTGAGCTTGCTGTTCCGGTACGGCACGTACGACGCAGCCGACTTGCCGCTGTTGGCCTTCCCAAGCGCGTTGATGCAGTTGGCAAGCGCCAACAGTGATCGGTTGATGTTGGCGCCGTCGCGCAGCTTCTGGCCCGCGTTGTTGGTCTCCGCGGCGCGCTCCGAGCCCGCCAGGTCCACCAGCGACAGCTTGCCGCGCAGCTGGGTCACCTGTGGGGTGTGGGGGAAGCAGGCGCCGAGGCCCCAACCTGGGTGGGTGATTGCCAGGTGATGGATGGTTTCGCAATAGGGTGCAATAGGCGAGCACAGGGCGGGGGGCCGGCGAGGACAGGAAGACAGGACGGGAGACCAACGCCCGGGAACCGCGAATGAAAGGCAAGGTGGGAGCCGGATCCACGGTCAGTGGCGGTCGGTGGTGTGATCGCGGCGCAGGTGCGGTACAGTGCGAATGCCGCACCTTGTAGTGATTCTTGGGGGTGCGCCTCACGGTGATCTCGAGCACCTGGCGGGGTAAGTGGGGGCGGTGGCGGCGAGGGTGGGGATGGGTGGGTGAGGGATTGCGCTGTCCAGGTTCCGGAGCAAGCTGCGCCAAAGGGGCTGGCTGGTGGGGTGAGGGATTGCGCTGTCCAGGTTCCGGAGCAAGCTGCGCCAAAGGGGCTGGCTGGTGGGGTCCGGGATTGCGCTGTCCAGGTTCCGGAGCAAGCTGCGCCAAAGGGGCTGGCTCGGGGATGCTGGTGGAGGCGCCGGGGCGCCACAACGCGCGGCGACCGAGGTAAGGGGCACGTCGGGCTAAGGGCACGTCGCACTGGGCAGCGGGCAGCTGCACGCGTCTGCCTCCTCAGGGCGAGCGGCAGGAGGGCTCGGAGATTCGGACGGCCGACATGCCTTGGGCACAAATTTGCCACCACTATATAGGGCGGCGGCCGTTCCTGTTCTTCTCAATAGGAGTGTACCTGAAGAAGAGAGTCACCGAGCGCGAGCTGCGGCGCTACGTCATGACGTGGTGCTCGCCCATGTTTGAGCTGATGCAGCCATTCATAGACGCCGTAGGCGCAACCGCAGTCAGCGTGCAGCCGGCCCAAGCGCCGCCACAGCCACAGCCAGTAAAACAAACAGCACCCGAACAACAGAAAGGCGCGCTGGAAGCGGCCAACGCGCGCATCCGGCGTCAGGCGTACCTCTTTGGCATCGTGCTGGGATGCGCGTTCGGGCTGCTGGCGCACGTGGTCATCGGCGCCTACTGCGCCATACTGGTGACGGTGGCGCACCCGCCGGCGACCGCGCGCATGTGCGTGCGCGAAGTGGCGCGCATGTGGCTGCTGGCGCTGACCAACTTGACCGTGTTCATCGTGTTCGAGACCGCCTTTGGGTTTGTCTTGTTCAGCAATGTCAAGCTGCTGGACGTGAACCGCGTCAACCGCACTATTGTCCAGTCCATCCAGGAACGCTTTGGCTAAAGCGCCGTGCGCGGGGAGCGGTATGCAAAAAAAGATCTTAATTTCTCTCTCTCTGGCCGAGTGTGACACGCGCCCACCTCGAACCCGGCGCTCTTGTCAAATGGGGTGCGGATTTCTCGGCGCATATGTTGCATAGGATAGTAAAATATATTTTTGCAAACACGCCCGTCAACTGGAACTGCAGGCGGTAGGAGGGCTTGGTGGCAGCAAGAAAGGCAGAGCGTAAGGCCTGCTGTAGCGGAAGTACATGCCGCTCGCGCCGCACATCGCGAAACGTCAGAGTATACAGAGGCTTTGGCGGATGTATTGAGTGTCTTGGGGGTGGTGGTGGCGGTGGTGCTGGTGTCGATTGCAGCGGCGGTTGCCATGGCGGTGGGTGAGACGGCGGTGGCTCTTGCAGGGGTGGTGCTAGGGGAGGCGGTGGGTGAGACGGCGGCGGTGGCGCTTGTGGTGGGTCAGACGGTGGCTCTTGCAGGGGTGGTGCTAGGGAGGGTGGTGGGTGAGACGGCGGCGGCGGTGGCGCTTGCAGGGGTGGTGCTAGGAAGGGCGGTGGGTGAGACGGTGGCTCTTGCAGGGGTGGTGCTAGGGAGGGCGGTGGGTGAGACGGCGGCGGTGGCGCTTGTGGTGGGTCAGCCAGCCGCCTGGCAGGAAGGCGGTCCGCTATTAATTGGCCGCTCCTTCCCTCGCCGATGGTGTGACAGTGGCCGCCACAACGGACAGGCAGCCGGATCCGAGGAGGGCCTTCCGCTGCCCGCTGCACGGAAAAAGGATGGCCCCACGGTCGGCCGCACCCTAGCCGGACCGCACCGCCGCGGGACAGCAGCCCACCTCCGTTCGATCGTCCCCCACCTTCACCGCCGCCCACTCACCGCATGCGACCGGGAGGAGGAGGCGTTGGCGTCCGTGGCCTCCGTCTTTCGCCGCCGGTTGCCCTCCTCCAGCAGCGTCTGGGGCGCCGCAGGGTGGCACGGGTCCGGCCGACACGGGAGACCGTTCAGTCACAAGGAAGCCCCTACGAGCCGGTTACCGTAGCAGCCGGCCTGAATCAGAACAGCTCAAGAGGCCGGCCACCGACCGGGCAGCGGGCGGTACCCAAGGGCGCGAGCTGCTGCCCGGCCGTGGCGGGCCGGGTCCCCTGGCCTGCGCGGCGCCACGCGCCCAGGCGGCCCGGCGCCAACGGTGATCGCCGTGCCACCTTGGATCGACCCGCCAAGGACCCGCTGTCCCACCCGGGAGGGCCGGGCCAGCGGGAGGGCCGACCCACCATGATCTCCGCGGCGGTCCCCACGGTGATGTGTCGCAGCCCCGCCACCACCACGCCCAGCTCCGGGTCCTCTCGCAGCTCCAGGGGGGAGGAGCTCCGGACCAGCAGGTCGTATATGATCTGTGGGACGCAGGGCGGAGTGGGGGCCGGAGCAGGAGAGGGGCAGGGCACCAGGGGCGCATACAAGATACAACCCCCCGCGCTGCCCAACACTCCCCTAGCCGCACACGCCCAGACAGCCGCGCCCGATCCCCCTGCGCGCGCCGCGACGGTGTTCACCCCTCCCCCGGGATCTGCGCTTGACGCGCATCCACGGCGAGGTGGGTGAAGGGTAATCCCACAAACCCCTACACACGACATGGCAGTCGTGACAGCTGGCCGCGGCGTTCGCTTCGCTACTCGGGCAGGCCGAACGGAACCCCCGGCAACAAGACCTGTGTGCTGAAGGAGGAGAACTGAGCCGCGTGTGTGTTGGCAAGGAACCCGCTCGGGTGCACTCCTTGGAAACACTGTATGAGAAACCTGAGCCGCGAGAAGAGACGCCCAGCGAAACCCAGCGGGAAGAGAAGTCCAGCGAAGCCCATTTTGTGGGTGCGCGCGTGCCCCGCCCTCACCTCGTTGTAGACCTCCAGGTAGGAGCACGTGACGCAAAAGTCCTCATCCCGGTGGGATGCGTCCCGGTCCGCGAAGATCTTCTCCAGGCACAGCACCATCAGCCCTGCGTGCACCCGTGGCCATTGCATCAGCGGTATGAGACCTCGGCCGGGGGGTATGAGCATGTGAGGCGGGTGGCTGCAGGCAGGGGGCGCCGAGCCGCGGGCCCTCCCTCGCGTGCAGGCCGCAGCCGGCTCGTGCAGAGAAAGCTCTTCGTCGCTGGCTGGGTGTAAGCAGCAGCTGTCCAATACCGCGGCGCGATGGCCTGCACTTCCAGGTCATCAACTGCCCACGTGCTGTCCGACACTCGACGGCGCCGTCGCTGCGACACGGTAACGCCCATGGCGGTACTCTGCCGCCCAGCTGCAACACGTCCCACGGGTTCCTCTGACAGAAGCGGCCCTTCGCCGGCGTCCGGGACAGAGGGCCCCGCTGCCAATGCTCTTCAGCAAAGGCCCCTGGCAGAAGGCGTCCTTCACACTGATGATGAATGATGAAGCGCCCGACACAGCCGCGCGCCCTAGCGTCCCTCTGCCCCGCCCACCCCGTCCGCCGGCTGACGTGGGTTGCGGTATTCTCACCTGGATCCTGTTGCGTGCCCACCATCGTGTACGTCTTCCCGCTGCCCGTGGCGCCATACGCTGCGGCAGGAGTGGCAACGGAGCAGGCAGGCAGGAAGGCACAGTCAGGCACGACTGACGCTGGCGCTGCCGGGCCCCCCCCTCCCCGAGAGGCGGCTTAAAATGCACGAACATGGAATGGAGCAGGCCAGGGCGTGGAGTTACGGTCCGAAACGCTTGAGCAGGAAAAGGGCATATCTCCCAAGAGCAGTTCGACGGCCGATCTCCCGCACCCGAGATGCGGTGCTCATCCCTTAGCTTTGCTCGTTGACGCTGTACCCTCTCCAACGGAGGGATCATCGTCCAGGGTCATAATCACGGCAACAGCACTGAGTATTCCCCGACTGAGTATTCCCCGACTGAGTATTCTGAATATTTTTTGGGTGCCAGGGTTTCTGGGTTTCTTTTCTCTTTTCAGTTTAATAACCCCGACTCCAAGATGTAATCGGACTGAAGCGTCCGTCCGCCCGCGCACTGCCGTACTGCCGACGCCCCTTCCTGCCCCAGTCATGCAGCCAGCAGCGCGGGCGCAACGCAAAGCCCAGCCCCCTCTCCGAATGGCGGAGACGCGCTCACCGAATACGGTGGTGTTGATGCCCTGCAGGACGCCTCCGACCAGGTCCCGCACCGTGCCGTTGTACACGTCCCGATTGGTGGCCTGAGGTTGTGTGTGTATGTTCGTAGGCAGGAAAGCAGGAGTGCGTGACATGCAAGGGGCATAGCTAAGCCCGGGGATTGCCCGTACGGCATCAAACGCTTCAGCCCCAACCCGCAAGGTTGGTGGTACAGGAAATTGGTAGACATATTCAAACTACGCCGCTGCCTGAGCAAAGGTTGGGAGGGGGTCAATGGTGGAACTTCTAGCTGGCATGCGGCGTTGCAACGCATGCACGGGGACCAGCAACTGCATGAAGCACAGGCCTCAGGGAGAGTACGAACATGCGTCGTGGTGAGGTATAAACCGGCTTTGTAAACATCCGCCGGTGTGTTCTGCGCTCCTCACGCAGGCCGCCACAACGGTCCGGCGTTGCTGCGCGTGGGGCGGATGCTCCACGGGAACCGGCCCCTTTCCCTCCGCAATCCTGACCCCCAGTCCTCCCTCCCTAGACGGATCCCCGGCTCCATTCGGCTGCAACGGCGAACCAGCCTTACCGAGGTCCCAAACGCAATGTCGAAGGTGTACCGCTTTTCCTTGGTCCTGTTTTGGACCTGATCCAGGTAATCCTGCGGGCGGCGGGGGACGGCGACCAGGCGGGGAGCACACGTGTTACCGTGTCACGAACAACGCCGCGTGCAGCTCGCCAAACATATCAGGCCCACCACCTGTGCGGCAGCGCCGGTCGGAAAACTGCACCATACAAGTTGTACGGCCTGGTGTTTCTGGATTACTGTTAACCGTACGACAACCCGTCCGTTCCATCTGCCTGGCAGCTGCCTCAATTCAATCTGCTAGGTTCCAGTCATGGGCCCTGGGATCGAGCTGCTGGCAGGACCAGCCGCCCCGGGGGACCGTAGCGACCGACGGTTGGCAGGAGGCCGCCAGTCGCAACGACGAGCGGTCGCGCCGCACCGCCGGCACCGGTCCCATGTACCAGGACCCGCAGGGCCTGAACCCGGCTTCGACGCCCAATCCAAGCCAAGCCGACGACGCGAGGCGCCACTGCCTCGGTGAACTGCCAACAGGCAGAGGTCTGGTCGGGACCATCGCTAGGTGAAGCACCGTTACGGCCGCCTCGCCGCCACTACTGCTCTAACTAAGCGGGAGCGGGGCCTGGGAGCCTGACACAGCCAGTTCTCTGCAGAACAGGGGAGGCACGGGTGGGGCTGCCGAGGGCCCCCGGCAGTACGCGGATTGTGTGCGCGGGGCTGTTTGGCTCCGGCGCAGCGAGTAGAACATGCAAGCAACTTGGCGACGCGTGTGAAGGTGACAAGCTTCTGCTTCCGTGCCGCAGCCGCACTGTGCCAAGCCCGTGGGAAAGGGAGGCTGGTCCAAGCCCGTGCAACGTCCCGCGCCGCGCCGTGAAGTCCTGCGCTGATGGCTGCACACTGCGTGGGGGAGGATGCGCCCCAAGTCCATCGGCGAGCTGCTGCCAGCGACGCCGCCTCCCTGGGCAATGCCTGAGGCTGGCGCCCCTGGCAGCGCACAAACCAACACCCGACTCGCCCACGGCTCTGCAAATGAACCGCTGCGCCAGTTGAACCGCCGAGAACCGCCGTGTCCACAGCTGCCGGCCTTCGTACCATCCACCTGCCGCCGCTCAAGGGACCACCCATGCAGTAGGCCGCCTAGGCCAGCACGCCCCTGTCAGCTGCCCCGAAGCGAGGTAACGCTCCGTGCCGCGGGTTGCTGAAGCCTTCGGGGGGTGCTGCATCAAGCCGTCTCGCAACAACGTGCATTTGACATTGGCACTGAGCTACCAGTGCTCGTTTCCCCCTACTCCGGTGGGAACAATCCAGGTCTCCAACCCGTCGGTTTGGGTCCATCCCGGCGCCCGGTAGCCCCGAGCAGGGTCCCCTGCCCACCTTGTTTTCATCTGGGTCCAGCACGACAACGACGCGGTTATCCAGCACGCGGATGATGTCGCGGCGGCCGCCTTTCGCTATCTCCGCACGCACCAGTGGCCGCACCCGGATACCCACGGTCAGGGTGGCCGCGGTGGATGCGCTCACGTACTGCGCAGGGGAAAGGCGAGGAGAAAATACTCGCCACTGGTCAGAAGGACGGGCAGGCGGATGAGCGCGGTGACATCGAGTCGGCATCGTGACCAGTCGAGACAGCACGCGGCCCGCGCGGCCCGACGGACCAGGCTAGGTACTGAGGGTGCGAGCCGTCCTGGTTGACGGCCGCAGGGTCAGGCCCAGAAGTAGGCAGTCCTTCAGGGATCCGCCGGGTTGCCCCCTGGTTGCGCCGCGGGCTTCCAGGCGGAGTACCGTTGGCGCAACGCAGAGTAATTGTAAACGCCGATGCACATACTGAAACTTGCGAGGATCATCCGTTTCAAGGTTTAAGGTTTTCAGGCGTCGTTTCAGGCCTCGCCAGCACGAGTCCGACAAGGAAGATGACCCTAGCGTTCTCCAAGTATGGTCCTCGCTGATTGGGCACGCAATTCTTCTACTGCTATCGTAAGCCAGGATTAATATCCCTATATCCAGCAGGGATGGCCGGTCGGCACGACCAGGCGGCCCAACTGGCATGTTCGAACAAGTTGACTAGAACCAAAATCACATTTCACTCGCTAGCTTACCCGTGATGCATCCACTACGCTGCTCAGCTTAACAGGCGCCTTGCTTTCTCGAGCCATTCAGCCAGCGGCCCTGCTTCAAATGGCTCTTCGTCTGCTGGGCCGTGGCTCCCGGATAAAATAAGACTAACCCATAGGTGCACTTATGCGATACAGCTCAAATACTTCACTTCTGGAACACAGCTCGATAAGTGAGTGTAGCACGCAGTTCGATCAAAAGGTCCGGGTGCGTGATGTCGTAATACTCCGTGCTTACTTTGAACACATTGACTATGCACCCAGATTGACTTACCGGACTAAACAGGAATGTACGGCGTAGAAAAGTACGGTTGGTAGCCTGTTTTTCTCTTACCCGCTTCTCGCTAATTGTAAGTTTTCTTTTGCAATACGACATTGACTACGACGGCTACGTTTCTGATCGTGCTTGTCTCAGTAGAACGTCCCTTCTTCCGGCGATGAGGATGCAGACCCTGCGAGCCAACTCGCGCCTAAGTTATGGACAAACTCCAATGTCATCTCGGGCACCGAAAATAATCTGCCGATATCAATGTGTTTCACGCAACCCGGATCTGTCAAAGCCCGATGCGGTCGACCGACGGACTCTTTTGTTCGGCGCGCTGGCTGTCAGCGGTGGCTTGCTTGCACCCCCCTCTCACGCGGGAGTGCTTGATGGTAAGATCTTAATTGGCAGCACTGCTGGCGTTATTGGCCCGTACACTCGAGGCTGAGTCAGAATCCGGGGCTTGTGCAAATCGGAGTTGCGGAACCATACACTGTGTGTCGACGCGTTTCTGCAGGCACGGTAGAATGGTGGAAGAACCGAAAGCGCGCCAACAGCGCAAAGCTGATTGCCCCTATCAAGGTGCGAGGAGTGACCGCAAACAGGGGCCCAGCGGTATGATATGGGATCAAGGGGATCATGACCGGAAGATCGGTCAAATGCTTCCCATTTCCCCGGCTTTCTCCCGGCTGCTTCCTGGCTGTTGGGGAATTGGGGATGGCCCGAATCGCCGGTGAGGCCGTACATGAAGTGCACGTCGGAGCCAGAACCGCCCGCTGGGATTCGGCTGTCCTAATGCGCCGCTCGAGGTGAAAATTGACACTTCACCCGAGCATTCATGTGGGACGCGGCGCCGGCGTGTGCTGGAGAGCTCGAAAACTCCTTAATCCGCATTAGCGACAATTTCAGTAACGGATGAGGGGTTGGCGAACAGGTCTCATTCGGCGTCTTGACACACGCGGTTTTCCTGCGCATGGCCAGACGGCCCCTAGAGCAGTCGTGTTGCTGGAGGCGACAGCATCGTCGGGAAGCAGTCCTATCGCTGCATCTGTAGCAGGCCGACTTCCCGGCCGGGGGATCAGCCGCGCGCTGCTGCCACCTTGTATGGGCACAGGCTGTCCTCTACTCCTCGATCTCCCCGTCATTCTCCGCCTTGTAATGTGTCTCCTGGCAGCTCGTTCGGGCTTGCTGTCGAGAAAGCTGTGCGTCATGATGTCTCTTGAAGGGTAGTGGTTTCTGCCCTCACGCGGCATTCTCGCCCTGGCGACGCAGGTGGCTCAGCAGCGGCTGGAGAAGGCGTCGGCGATGCTCAGCAGCGGCGACGGGAGGTGCGTGGAGGGCTGGGCCCTGCAGGTGGCGAACCTGCGCGACCGGTACTCCGCCGCCAGGGTCTGCGGCTGAGGCGGCAGTGACGGTTACATGACATGATGAAGGTCACCGGGCATTGTCAGTGCATGCGTCGCCGTGGCTGGCCCTGTTTCCTCGCACAGTTGTACGGCGCATCATCCGGTCATCCGGGGGGCCGGATTCGGGTATCGCCTGTCTCTGTGTTGCTTGAATGCCCCACGCCCATGCCCCCCGCTCTGGCATCAGCGCAGTTTGAATACGTCGACCGATTTCCTATACCCCCCACCATACCAGTGCACACCCATGAACCCCCGCAACTGCCCCGCGACCCCGCCCCCGCTCCGCACTGTGCCACCTCGCCAGCATGCTGGAGGTGCTGCAGCTGGTGCGCGCCTCCTCCCTCAACTGCTACCTTTTCGAGGCGCTGCCCACCGACACGTTAGAGACCCGGGCCAGCCTGCTCACCCAGAGCTCCAACTTCAGCGACCCGTGCACCTTCCGCATCATCATCAAAAACGTCGTGGGTGAGCGGGCGCGGACGGCGGGGGAAGGCTCCTCGCCCCTCCAGGTCGTTTTACGGCGTGTGCGTTTAGGAAAAGTAACCCACCCGACCCAGCTCAGGTAACAAGTGCGTGCGTATGTTCACGGAGCACACCCGACCCAACCCGATCCGACCCGTTGGCAAGGTTTGCGAGAGCATCCAAATGGATCCAGGAAGGCCGCGGCGTGTGCGTGTGTGCCTCCGTGTAGTTCTACGAAACGGGCAATTCGAGGAAGGTCAACAGCTATCGGCAGCGGATGACATTTCTGGGGCGCCGTGCTGGGGGATGGATTTTCTCTGCTGTAAGAGCCGCCTCAGGTGTTCCACGTGTGACGGCGAGCGCAGAGTGGGCTTCTGTGCCGGGCGATGTCCTGCTACGGAATGCCAAGGCTGCAAACCGCGTCCGGGCGCTGTGCTGGTCAGGGGACGGGTATCTAGAGCAGTTAGCGGGATCATCGTCCAGAGGCGCTAAGCAGATCCCTGCCGATTCTTTCGACGCTTTGCGGAAACATCAAGACGTTCTGAGAAGTTGTAGGCATGGGACCATGAGAGCACCACGAGAACGTCATACGGTCCTCCATCAGCGCGGCAGCACGGGTGCACGCTGTGGCGCAGGTGGTGTTCTTGGGACTCCAACGCCGGCCCCTGCCCGTCGCAGATTTCGCGTCGGAGGATGAGAAGGAGCGGGGTGCGCAGCTGCTGAACAGCCTGATCCTGTCGTATCAGAAGCTGGACTCGGAGCTGGAGGCGGCGGCGCTGGAGAGCGGCGGCGCGGCGGACCCGGCGGAGGCGGGTAAGGCAGCGCAGCAGCTGGCGGCGACGTTGCAGCTGGCCTACGACATGGAGAGCTTCGTCAAGCAAGTGCTGCTCGTTGCCTAAGAAACGGGCGACAACCAGCGCTCTTTGGATGAAGCTAGGAGAAGCGCGGCGGTGACTCGTTCAGTCGTCGCAGTGACCTATCGTGCGTCGTTGAGCTCGTGAAGTGGTCTGGATAGCAAAGCTGGGGATATCGTTGTCACCAGACGGGCGATGGTGAGGTAGGTGCGGTTTTGTCCCACCGTTTTTGCATGTGATCGCCTTTAACTAATCCGGGCTGAGGACGATGCGGACTGTGCCGGATGGCAGTTGAACACGGGCAGTTAGCGCCAGTCGTACAGAGCAGTATCTTGGAGTTCCGGTAGGTCCTCGGAAGGCAAAGCAAGCCCGCCGGGAAAACGTCTCGGTTGTGATGGCGAACAGAATTGTCTCGGACTGCATGGCATCTGAATAATTATTGAGAAGAATAATATGCGCAAATTAGGTTTGGGTGCTCTTGTATTGACCGCATTGTCCGGCTTGTTCAGTCCGGGAATGGGCTGCGCGAGGAAGGCGTGCGTCGAAGGAAATAACACTGTAAACGGCCTGGTTTGAACGCAATCGCGCACCAGACCGCCGGCGTCCGGAACTCCGGATTGAAGGAACAGTCATGTTAACTGATAACGGAATTAAGGTAGGTACACGTGAACCCGACGAGTCGTGTTGCGAAGACACCCGATGACGCAAACCTGAGAACAGAATTTTATTGGGAGCTACCATAAACACTTGACGTGATGCAGGGGCTGTGCAGCTTCCGCCTTTACACCCCACGACAGCGCACGCAGACCAAATTTAAACCCGTTTACACGGACAGCAGCTTCATCCACGTAGTTCATGTGACAAGTAAATTTTCTACCTCGAGATTGATTTCCAACATTCGCATGGGATGGACTTCATACCCTGCCGATGCGCCTGCAAGCCGACCAATGTAGGCGAAGCTGCCAGCCCAGATAAATGCCTACGGAGACGTTGAAATCAGTTCGGTAATGAATGCAGGGCGAGCGTCACCAAGACTGTGGCAGAGCCACAACTGGCGGAAACGCAGGCACCCGAACCACAGACGCCTGAAAGTAGCTACGGCCCAGACGGTGTCTGGTACTTCGCCTATGGCAGCAATATGAACCCAAACACGCTTACTGGCCGAAGACAGGTGAAATATCCTGGCCGCTTCTTTAGGTCCTGGCCGTCCAACCGTTCATCCGCGCCCATCGGCACGTTGCCACAACCAACGTCGAATCGGCATGCCCCGCATCCACCGGTCCAGAAGACCGCGCAGAGTAACCAACACGCCAGGCTTGTACCGGATTTCGCCCTCAGGTGATCCCCAAGGAGTCGCGGCCGGCTTCTCTGCGGGGATGGAAACTTACTTTCCGGTGAGCGACGACGCGCGTGATCCGCGGCGGACCCGGACTGCTGGGTGTTTGCTGCGCAGGGATGCCTGGGGTTGTGCTGGTGAGGACTATTGGCCGTTTATGGGTTTCGTCCTGGGTGGCCCGTGGTTCATCGGGAGTTTCCCTCCCCCTTTTCGCATGAAACACGTCACCTTCCCCTTTTGTGTGCAAGCGCGCACCACTGGTATGCGGTTTCACAACAGCCGCGGCTATGTCCGTGAGCCTCGCATCTCTGTCCGTTTGCTCCTCCGCTCCCTCAGCATAGCACCCACGCAGCCAGCGATCCCCAACCCCATCCCGATGCATGCGCACCTTTACGCTGCCACCGATGCCGCTCCCGCCCTCCCGCCCTGCCAGCATGTTGGGGTTGCCGTACCTCGAGCCGGGCTTCGCCACCATCGAGCGGGTGGATGGCGTCGACGGCGGGTCGCCGCCGTCGGCCTCCGCCGCCTCGCAGCAGCCTGGCTCGGGCCGCTGGAGCTCGGAGGTGCACGGGGTGTTGCACCGGATATCCCGCGCGGACTGGATCCAGATCATGGCCACGGAGGGCGTGGGGGCGGGCAGCACCGGGTGAGCGGCTGCAGCGCGATCAAGGTAAAAGGTCGGCCTTGCAGGAAAATTCTGAAACGGAAAGGACCAGCTATCGAAAGGTGGGGTTCGGCGCGGCGAGTTACGTGTAGTTTACGGTGCGGTGCGGGCGGGTTTAAATCCCGGGGTCGCCCGGGGCCTTTACGAGGTACGGAGGTGTCGTACAAGCACCCGCAGGGGTGGAGGGATTTGGGGATCGACACAGGCCGGAGCCGGCTGGGGCGGCCTGCTGCTGGGATCGGACTCCTCGGGCCGGTTTCCCACCGCGGACGTTGACTGCTGGCTGCCCTCCATTCGCGGCAGCCCCGGTGGGCGCGCGGGCCCACACCCCCACGGCTGCCCCTCGTGTTGGGTCCGGATTGGGCAGGTACCGTGTGGTGGAGGTGGAGGTGACGCAGTACGACGGCCGGCGGGTTCGCGCGCTCACCCTGGAGGGGCAGCCGGGCTCCCTGCACAGCACCCGCCGCCCCGTGTCGCCCTCCCGGCGCTACCTGAACCTGCTGCGTGACGGTGAGTCAGCCGGCAGCCGCCTGACTTGGTTGGCGCGGCACGAGCTGCGAGGTAGTTCGAGGGGGTGTGCAGGGAGCGGAGGGGGGCTGGGAAGAGCACGGCGCGGTGTCTGAGGGTGCCCGGTCGGCGCCGCGACGATGCCCGGGGTGCCCGTGGCCCTGGGTTGAGATGACTGAAGGCACGCTACAGCGGACCGGTTACAACGGAGTTGTTCAAGTGCACCAGGTTCGGCGGACTATCGGCGCCTGCCTAGGGTGAAAAACCCCGTAGGAGCACTGGCATGCGGGGTTCAGGGGTGTCAGTTGAGCAGTTGGTGGTGGGAAGACGGCGGCAATCCGTGGCTGCGGCCATGTGCTCGCAATCCGCGCAGTGGGATTTAGGCCCCAGGAACATCTGTCTGCGCCTCCCGCCCATTCCCTCGTACGACTGGGTAAAAGACGTTGCAACAAGAAAAAAAGAAAGACACGGCCCGCACCAAGGGCGGTGGATTCCCCGGCTGCGGTGCCGGATGTGTTCCCTGCCGCAGGCGCCCGGCACTACGGCCTGGACCCCGAGTACATCACACACCTGGACTCGCTGCAGCCCTATGAGCGCACCGGGTGGGACTCCGCGGTGGGTCGGGCCGCGGCGCTGGCGGTGGCGGTGCCCCTGGCCCTGCCGCTGCTGCCGCCGGTCTTCATGCTGCGCATGGCGCGGAACCAGGCGCGGGGGGCAGCTGCGGCAGCAGAGCAGCCGCCGCAGCCGGAGCCGCAGTCACAGCCGCAGCCGGGGCAGCCGCAGTCACAGCGGGCCAATGGCATTTTGAAGTCTACGGGAGCAGGTACTTCGCACTCGAACGGGGGTGGGGTCACGGCAGCGGATCGCAGCGCGCAGGCCGACTGTGCGGACGCCGCCGCCAAGGCGGCGACCTCGACGGTCAAGGACGGGTCCGGCGTGTGCGAGGTTGCGCTCACGGCGGCGGCGGCGGCGGCGCAGACGCCGGCGGCGACGGTCACCACGTCAGCGGCGGCGGCCCGGTCCACCCTGGGCGGCGGCGCGGTGCGGCAGCAGGAGGAGGCCGATGGGCAGGTTCCAGCGCAGCTGCTGCGGCCGCCCCTGGTGCTGCCGGCGGTGGCCAGCAGCTACATCGCCGCCGTCCAGTACGCCACGTGGGCGGTACATGACGTACTGGCGGCCACGTTGCTAGGCAGCGGGAGCAGCGGCGGCGACGCCGGCCGAAACGGTGACGGCGCGGCGCGGAAGTGAGCGGTCGAGCCGGATCGGGTGCCAATCAGGGATTCGAAGAGGATAGAGAGGGATGAGGTGTTGGGTTGCGGAGGCAGGCAACTGCCGCGTCGTTGAGATAGGCGCGATGTTCAACCAGCCAGGTATTCGCTCCATCCCGTTGATTTCGTTGGGATGCCTCCGGGGGAGCGGGGAGAGGTGGAATTCATTCATTCGGCCCAGCCGTATCTGTTGGCGCGGGGGCCATTGCGTTGGTCGTCACCACTGACACCGGCCCTTGCTGCTGCACTACGAGGATGCTGAGTTTGGCGTCCTGTGGTACAGAGCAATCAGGGGCGTTCGGCGCTCGTGCGACACGTTGCGCCCCATGCTTCTCCCGTTGCTGCATCCAAGGGTCGGGCGCGCCGACCCCAGCCCTCAATCTGTGAACTACGGGTTCCGGAGCCAGGGAGCATGCATCAGGATGCCCCCTGGCTGTCCGAAGCGGCGCTATCGACAATCGTCATTAGCACGTGGCTGGCGGGGGGGGAGGTGCAGACTTGCATTGCGCCAAAAAGATGCATGGTATCAGGGTTCCCCGGCCGCAGGGGGCTAGTCGCGCACTATTCGCGCGTGCCATGTACCCATGGTCGATGCGCTGCCGCGCTGCCATCTGCCTGTTGCCAGGCTGTACCGCAGTTTTGTGTCATGCTTTGGGTGTGCATAACCGTACGAATTGTACGGCGTGTCGCCGTCCCTGTGATCTGCCAGGTGCTGTGCAGCAGGAATACATCCCAGAAGGGCGCGAGTGCTTTGACCGATGAGACGAGCCAAGGCAAGGCATGCCATGGCTTGTGTGCCGTACTGGGAGGTCATCATCGTAGCCAACGTCCGTACACGCAGTCAGGGGGGTCAGGGAACGAAGATCGAAGTTTTAGAAACGCACGAGGAACTCATCAGGGACTTGCGGGGCCTCTCAATGGCGGCCCGATCGCGAGCCCCTCAGCAGGCTGGGGAACAGATTCTTCGGGTGCAACTAGCTGGGCCATACAGCGTGGCCGATACCCCAGCTGATCAATCGGCTGACAGCCGCCATATCTCGTGCGGCCGGCGTCGTGGCGCTGCAGGTGCATTTGGCGGGCACGGCGCTAACGTGGGGCTGGGGCGGTGTTCTGTTCGTGTGCGCATTGTGGGTGCGATGGGGCTGTGCCCAGTGTGGGTATGCGTGGGGTGGCGCGGCCCTGTTTGGGGGCCCCGCACCTTTCCCTTGTACCTAGGTGACCTCGGGCCTGGGTAGGAGATGCGACACTCGCTTGCGCCCGAGTGTGTGCCAAACGCACCGAGTTGCTGGAGGGGTTCTGTGTTGAATGAGGAACCCACCCTGCTGGAGCGGTTCTGTGTGTGTGTGGGGGGGGGGGGAGTGTGTGATGATGGCCTGAGTAGCCAGAGCGGGTGTATGGCGAGTGTGTGACGACGGGTGGTTGTCCCTCTGGTTAAGCTGAGCGTTTGTTCGTGTGGGTGTGGAGTATGGGTGAGGGACAGGCGAGATTGTGGAGCGTCTCTATGTTAGGCGGGGATTTCTTGTTGCCTTCCCCTGCCTTCCTGCCGTCGCAAGCGTTGGCCCGTCTTGCCAGTCACTGTACTGCCGCTGTTTTCCCTTCGACCTTGCTCTTCGTCTGTTCTGAGAGGTTGCGGCCTGTAGTTCGTCCCAGTTGCGAAGCGCCTGCGCTGTCCTGAGATTATCTGGATGCCGTGTGGCTGGTCCGTGCTGGTATTGCGAGGCGTAGGGTTGATTCCCGGTAGCGTTACTGTTTGTACCTCCAACCTGCGGCCCTGTCACATGTCATTGCAGGGATACATTGACTAATGGTGTCGAGTTGAAGGGCTAGTACGTAGTGAGGTGACGGAAAAATTGGGCTGCTAAGAAAGAAGCCCACGCAGGCTCACGATAAGCGCATCGAGGTTAAAAAGTTGAAAGCCAAGCAGCTTAAAAAGTTCTTCCATGTTATGCATGCATATGATAACGAAAGCAGCAGCCCAGCGTCCCCCACGGTCACCACGCCAGCGCAGGCCTCAACTGGCCTACATGAACAGTTTTATATTGTTAGTTTTCTGTAGTTTTGTGCTGAATTGTTTTGCTTACTACAGTAGGAGGTTGGATGGGGCCCCATTCCACCTGATTAGGGTTCACGTCATACAAGTACCGATCATGCAATAGCGAAGTAATTCTTTCACATGCACGGTATGATGAATTAGGAGCCGTTCTATTATTACATAACTCAGCTCAGTTTTAGCTTTGTTCTTGCTGCTTACAAAGTCGATTGAAGGAGGCAAAATGTTGAAGCTCTTTTCGGTGAAGGTTAGACAAGCAGTCAGCATTGTTTGTATATAATGGCATCCTGACGGGTGTGGTCTCCGCAGGACAAGCAAAAGCAGCAGCAAGAAGCGGCCGGTGGGGCGGGGAAGCCTGGAAAGCTTTCAGCTGGAGAGCTCCGGATCCAAAAAGGTAAACTTACCAGGGGAATGAATGGCCTGGGCATGGCGACTCAGGTTGCCGCCTGCTCTGCAGACATGGCGGAGTTGAACCTCCCGCCGAACATTACGATCAGCTTTCCTGATGGGAAGGACAAACTTATGCACTTTCTAATCTCCATTCGGCCTGACGAAGGGATATACAGGTGAGTCCTTGCGCACTGGATCTAGGTACGTCACCTTGAAGGACTGTGCTTCCTGAGCGTATTACGGCTTCTTTTGGTCTACAGGGGAGGGAAGTTCAACTTTGACTTCACCGTTCCGCCGGGGTATCCGCACGACGCGCCGAAGGTCCTGTGCACAACCAAGGTGTGTGTGACCCGAGGGACGTCCGCTTTGATGCCGCTGCCCTGTCAATACACGGGCTCTGCTGATGGCCTGGGAAACGCGCTCTCGGGCAACGCGTGGGGTTTCTTGCTGTACTGCACGGGGCCCACACGAGCGGTGACGTGCCTGCAGGTGTACCATCCCAACATCGACCTCGAGGGCAAAATCTGCCTCAACATTTTGCGCGAGGACTGGAAACCGGTGCTGTCCATCAGCAGCGTCATCTACGGGTTGCAGTTCCTGTTCTTGGACCCCAACCCAGATGACCCGCTCAACAAAGAAGCGGCGCAAACGTTCGTAGACAACCCGCGGCAGTTCGAGCAGAACGTGCAGCGGGCGATTCATTACGGCACCTACATCAAGTGAGTGCGGGGGAGCCAGGCAGGATGCACCTGACCGGGGCGGTCATTCACTTGTTCAGCCATTAGCATGAGGGCATGTGCACTGTCATGTATGTCACCCACGCTCGAGGGCTCGGCACCCGGTGGCGCCCATGGCATCGTGTTTGGGTGAGGACTTCTCTACCCAGATAGTGGCTTTTGGCCGTCTATTCAGCAAAAGCGGGAAGTAGGACTATGTTTCTCTTCTGGCGTGAGCAGGATGGCGAATCACGCCTTACATGTCGCTTGCCCCCGTGATGCCATCTCCGCAGCAACGTGCATTTCCCGTCGTGCACGGCATGAGCCGAGGCCGCAGCTGGGGTGAGCTGGAGCGCGGATGGCTTCGTCGTGGTAGTGGATGGCGACAAGCGACGCGCTGGGGGCAGACCATTCCTGCGAGGACCGGGCTCGGGCATGGTTGCTTTGTCAGAAACCCACACCGTGGCGCAATGAGGGCACCCATTCGCCGCAGTCCAGAAATGTCTGAGGGCCGACGTCGACACCGGGGGTTCCTGCCCTGCGGATTCGTTGTGGAATGTCCGTGGGGCCGCGCAGGCCTCGGCAAGCCGGGGTCAGTTTGGGCACCCAATGACGGGGACCCGTGTTGGACCCGTGTGGTTTGGGCTCCACAGAAAGAACAGGGAGAGGATGTAGGACAGTGGTGGGCGGGGAAAGGGAGGACAGGCGGAGATCGCCGCCGCCGTGCTGTTGGGCTCGCGGGTGTGTGCCGGCGTGCGGTGAGTGTGCGCTGTTGCGCGAGCGCGTCAGCCCGGCAGCCGTTGGCACATGCGCGATGCGACCTAGAGACCGTACCGGTAGAAGGCGCTCAAGGGGCAGGGGACAGGGGACTTCGTGGTCGAGCTGGTGGCGGGGATACGGCGGCGGAAGTGAACTGCTACCGCTGACAATGGGTGACTCATGTGGTAGTGGAGGGGGGATGGCTCGCTGTGCTTGGGGCAGTGGCGCCACGCAGGATTCCGCGCCATAGCAGGTCTGCAGGCAGAGTGGCAGGTTGAGCGGGTGACATGACGTAGACCAGTGGCTTCATGATTTCATGTACTGCCGTGACGTTGGGGCGGAACACCCCGGCGAGTTGAGCGCTGCCGCGCAAGTCCTGCGTGCCCCTCCCCATGCGGGGTCACACGAGTCGGCCGGTCTACCGGGCCACCGGGACCAGTCTTGGGTACCATGACGTCTGCGATAGTGCACGTGCGCGAATGCAATCTATCACACGGTGTAGCCTAATTCCCTGTGCACTACTTGTGGTTAAGAAGGCGTAGAGGGTGTTGCGCCGGGGGTGTCCGCAGGTCGGGCCGCGCGGCGCCATAAGAGGCGGTTGACTCTGGGGACGGCTGAGGGGTCCCTGGCCGACGCGCGGTAGGGCAGCCTGGTCCGTGTCCCACATCCCTGATGATGTGTTGGGGAGGGGGGCCGGGGACTAGTCCTGGGGCCGTGCCTGCTTGCCGAGTACGGAGGTCGGAACCGGCCGTCTGGCCGAGAGAGCCGTACAGGCAAGTGCTGCGAGGCGGGCAAAGCCTGGAATTGTGCGTGTGGGGGCATCGCTGCTCGAGCTGGTCTGCACCCTTCCATGCCAGTCGCTCGCTCCCTTCACTCCACTGTAGGGAGGGGCCAGGGAGGACAGGAACCGAGCGCAACGGCCTCACATGCTTGGCAAGCAGGTTCGTCGTTACAAGAACACAGGGCGTGTCGCTCGCATCAGCATTGGCAGCGGCCCCGCGCTGTCGACCTTTCTGATACCCGGTATCTATGGATTTCAGATAGGTGCAGCGACTTCTGGGCGTTCAGCTGCACTGTCGGACCCGACTGCCCGTAATCAGACTTCGTCCGCATGTCGTACTCATGTCGTACTCACAAACAAACACAGGGTCGGTCCGGACGGCCTTCCTCGCACGGCACGGCCTACACGCACACAAAAACACGGCAAAGGTAGCGTTCTTCCATCGCCGCAGCCTTTCTATTCTTTTACGGGATAGGACTAGGATAAATAATCTACGAATACGGGCATTCGCTGGCCATTGCCATGCCCATTGCGTAGCACACACTCCTGCCCTGCCCGCCGAATACAACACACATACACACACAGGCGTTGCCCAGCACCCCGGCTGGAAAGCGGCCCACGGCTGCCCCCCCTGTACGACATCGCCGTGTCGGTGGAACGTCCTGTAGGAATGTGGGGGGTGCTGATGGAGGTGCTGATGATGCCGATGCAAGAGCCAGCGGGAAAGATTCGGTCAGGGTCATACAACGAAGACAAGAAACAGAGGGACAGGCGCCCCCATTCTCGCACGTCCCCGTTACATCTAACATGCGGGTGCGTCCGCGCCTCATCCTGCATTCCAACGCCAACTTCAGTCAGTCAGGACACATATGCGCGGTGTCGCTTCGTGGCTTCCGCGCTTCCACCCCACCCCACCCAACACCACATGACAATCCGCCCTGGCCGCCGCATCTCCCTCCCTCCCTCCCTCCCTCAATGTCCCTCGCTCCCTGGAGATCCACATCAGGCGCCGCAGAAAGAAAAACCCACATCGACCCACGTGCAGCTCGACGACATGGTGGCCCACCCGCATCTATTCGTGGGCCCCTCCGAAGCCCGGCTGCAACCCATTACCACCCTGAGGGGCGGAGCCCCCGTCAGTCAGACAGGTTGGTAGACAGCCACCGGCCGTGCGGGTGCGGGTGCGGTGCAGTGGGTGCCTAAGGGGGGGGCACGCATATCGAGCAGCTCGGGCGCGTGCCCCCCCCCCCACCGCCGTCGGCCTCATGACCTGACCGCAGCTGTGACCGCAGCGGCCGACGTCCTCGCCAGCAGCTTGCGTGCCGCCAGGTCGTACTTTGGGTAGCTGGCGAGCAGCTCGTCCTGGCGGGCGGCGGACACACACGTACACGGTTCTGGCTCAATTCTCTTTTACACACACACGGTTCTGAATGGGCTGCTCTCATTAACCACACACACCACACGGTCGGGCGGGTTCATTTAGTAAACACACCATACACGCGATGCAGCCGATGGTCAGCCGTTGGTGTCGTGGCCGCCCCACGGAAGGCGGCTGAGCTGGCTATACAGGAAAGGGCTGTTCCTGCTTGACCGAATGGCCACACGGCTCCCCAGGTGGACTCGTCCGCACTGCGCGCCCGCCCCGCCCCGCCCCGCCCAGCACCGCCCCGCCCCGCCCAGCACCGCTACAGCCCCAGCATACCTCTTCTCCTTCTTCTTGTCCTCCTGCTCACCTGGAACGTCCTGAACACCGCCGCCAGCGTCGCCTCGTCGCCCAGCGCCCCAACCGCCGCCATGAACTCCTTCACACTGGGCCGCGACACGCGGTACCTCTTCATTACCCGAGCCGCCCGCATCACATCACCCGCCGCCAACAGCGCCTCCACGTACGCCGCCGCGTCGCCCTCGAAGGCTGCCCGCGCGCCGGACGCGCCGCCGCTGGACGAGGCCGCCGCCGCTGCGGCGGCGGCGGCGGCTCCGCCGCCGCCGGCCGCACCCGTCGCGACTGGTTCATACCTGGCGGCCAGCGCGGCCCGTCCCAGGGCATCCACCGCGAGTTGGGCGCACAAGGGCTCCTCGGAGGCGCCGCCGCCGTCGGCCTCCTCCGAGGCTGTCGAGACCGCGTCGGGGCCGCTGGGGCTCGCCGCCGCCGCGAGCAGTCGCTTCACCACCTCCGGCGGCACGTACTCCGGCTGGCTGTACAGCAGCTGCAGCACCTGCCCCTCCTGGGACTGCTGCAGCAGAATCTCCACGGACAGCTCCTGTGCGGTGCGGGGTGTTGGGACGTCGCAGACAGAGCCGGGCGGCAAGCGGCGTCACCGTGTGAAATACCCAGCGGACCGCTTCCCTCCCTCCCCTCACTCCCATCCCGCCAAACCCCATCGTAACCTCCTGGTCCCCTTCTTCCGCTGAAGCAAGCTTGCGCTGTCTTGTCCTGTCGCGAATCGCGGTAGGGCTGGTGGTGCGGACGTACTAGGGTTAGATGGCGGCGCCACCCATCCCTGTACATCCGCACCACAAGCGTCCAATCAGTCGCGACCGATACGTCGGCACCGGGATCTGAACCCCACAAACCCCGACCCGACCCCAACGCTGTGAGGACTCTCAGATTGAGCCACGACATCGAACCTCCGCCGCGGGCGCCCTGTCAGTACCCTAGTACTGCCCCAGCACTCCCACGTCCCACCTGCAGGTAGGGCGGCAGCGGGATGCCCGCCGCGAACGCCACGCTCGTGTACTCCCACAGCGCCGCCTGCAGGTACGGCGCGTCCACCACCTCCTCGTCGTGCAGCCACCGGAACAGCTCCGTCGCCAACTCGTCCGCCGTAACGTACTGAGGCATGGGGACCGCCGCAGGCGGCAGCGGCGGCGGAGCCGCCGCCGCGGCGGCGTCGGAGGCGCCGGCCCCCGGCGGCGGAGCCGCCGCCGCCGCCGCCAGTACCGCGAGCTCCCTGTCCAGCGCCGCCGCGTACCCCGCGCAGAGGTCCTCGAAGATAGCTCGCACAGTGGGCATGGGCATGCGCTCCTGCAGAGCGTTACGCACCACCGACATCAGCAGCGCCTTGGGGGCCGGCTGCGGCGGCTGTTCCGGCGCTGCCGCGGCCGCCCCCGGCGGCGGCGGCGGTTGCGGCGGCGGCGTGGGGCCGCGGCGGCGCTGCAGGAAGCCCACCAGCACTGCGGGGTCGGAGCAGGACTCCACGACTCCGGGCAGGTTGAGGGCCAGGCGGTAGACAGTCTGACTGCTGCGGTCCAACACAACGTTCGGTGCCAGATACTCCCACCGTCGATTGCCGCTGCCGCCTTCGGCGGCAGCCTCCGCCTGCAGCCCGGCGGCGGCTCCGCCGCCGCCACCGCCGCCGCCGCCGGCCCCGCCGTCTGCATCGTCGTCGTAGCCGTCGGCGTCCGGCAGCTGAGCCGCCGCGGGCGGTCCCCCGTGGCGCAGCAGCCGCAGCGGCAGCGGGTTGGCGATGGGCTGAAGCGTCGGCGCCGCCACGTCGTACAGCATCGCGACGCCGGACAGCGGCGCCGCCGCGGCGGCGTCGGTGCAGTGTGCGATGATGACCGAGTCCACCACCGCCAGGTCCACGTGCGGGGAGAAGAGCTCGTACGTGTGCTGCAGTACGACAGTATCCGTGTAGAAGCGGTACAGCTCCAGCTTGAGCGAGCGGCGGTTGATGTGCGCGCAGTACACTCTGCGGCATAGGCGGCCGCGGCGGCGGCAGCATGAACCGACTTCCAAAGGGATCATCGGCGGAACCATCTCCCACACAGCGAAAACTTCCGGCAAAGTATTCCCAAATGTGATTTTCTTCCCGGCAAAGTATATTCATATTTGTCGGGTTTCCATGCCTTGGGTACTTGGTGCTGTCTCAAGTGGATATTGCGGCCGCAGTGGCGGGGCCCGGGGACTCTCAGACGCGACACCCGCCCCCCGCTCGGCCCCACACAAGAAAGACAGCATCGACGGGCACCAACCGGGCAGAGTCACCCCTCCCCCTCCCGTCCCTCAGCCCTGACACACCAGGCGGCTGCTTGCACATAAGTGCCCGTACCTAATCCAGCTCCCTAAACCCCCTGCCCAGCAAACACCCCACCCGCCGTACCCGTGCCGCAGATCCGCCGTACCTGCCGTACACCTTGATGAGGCGCAGGCAGTCCGCCGCCACACGTGCCGGCGGCGTCGCCACCGCGGCGGCGGCCGCGGGGCTCCCAGACACCAGCGCCGCGGACGTGCCCGCCGGGCCCATCAACGCGAGCGCCGAGGCGGCGGCACCGGCGGTGAAGGGCGGCAGCGCCACCAAGCCCGACGACACGAACTGGAAGGCCTTGATGTACGACGCACCTCCGGCTGTCGTACCCAGCAGCACCATGCGTGTCTCATGTGTGTATAGGGCCCACTCGATGGGCATCCGTACCTGGCGGATCGGGGGACGGGGGGTGGGGCGCGGAGGCGACGACGGCGGGGCGTTCGAGTCCGGGGGCCGGCAGTCCCGGGAAGGCGGGTTCTGATGCCCGCCGCCCCCTCCCTCCGGCTTACCAAGCCCGCTGCCCGGCCTCCCGTCCCAACCAGATTGATGCCGTGACCAGCTGCAGCTTTCAAAGCGGGCGGGCCCCCGGGGACCTTTAGCTGCCAGCCGCCCCCCCAATGTCCTATAACCCCTCTGCGCTGCCACGCTTCCTCCGTGTCATTTCCCGCCTGCCCTGACGGCCCCGTCAGCTCCCCTCCCTCGCATTAATCAAGAGAGCCAAACCTCAAAAACAAGTCACCGAATGAATGGGCAGCAGCCCTCCGGGTGTTCGGCCTCCCTAACCCCCTGCAAACCAAAATTCCTGTTCCCTTCTCCCCCTTTCCTCACCCGCTCCCGCAGCCTGAGGCCCAGGCGCCGCGGGACGAACTCCAGCAGCTCCAGCCCCCCGGCTGTGACAAGCACCACATCCGCGCCCTCCAGTTCCGTGAAGAAGAAGGAAAGGACCTCCTGGCGGCCGCGGTCGGTGCCCTGGGGTGGGGTAAGGTGGGGTAGGGGAGAGGGGTACAGGAGTTTGGTAGACAGGAGGAGAGGGGGGAGAAGGGAGGCCGGCCGGTGGTGCTCTTGTAGGGGGGTCATGTTGCTTTCTCCAGGGCAGGGATCAAGGGACCATGGGGGATAAATTGAGAAAATAAATAAACCCGAAGAACGAACCCGGGCACACCCAGCATAACTCAGTATACTTACGTGGTGCGGTACCTGCATGGATGAGGCACACGGACCATGGGGGAGGCACACGACAGAGAGGACTCGACGGAAATGCACCCCGACGGGGTTGAGAAGAAAAGGAACACCAAACCCAGAAGCTAACCCCGACACAACCCCGAGGAGGATATGACCCTAGCGGAGGAGAGCGGAGGAGAGCGGAGGGTGCGGAGGTACACGCGCTGGAGCGTGGATCTGGGAAGGCTCTGGAAGGGCACGGAGGGTGTCTTGCGACTTCGGAGCCGACTGGTGGACACGACACCCGAGTTACGTACCCCGCACGCCTCATGCGGCGGCAGCTGTCGTCCGGCGGAGCTAGGGCGGCACGTTCGAGTGCCTTCCGGCCTGTTCCCAGCACATAACGGCCAATGCAACAGCCTACAGTCATCCAACCACGCCCCTCACCACGTCGGTTTCGGTGTACGGGTATATCGTGCTCTGGACTGTCCCCGGAACCCGGACCCGAACCCGCCCCGGCGCCCAACATTCGGGCTCCCCGGCTGGCCCCCCCCCACACACACACACGCACCGGTTATGGGTGGGCGGTTATGGGTGGGCTTCCTTGTTAAACACAAACGCACCGCTGCGCCGGTGTCTTTCACTTCCGTCGCCTGTGTCGCCTATTCCGCTGGACTTCGCGTGAACGCCGCCAAAGGCCCCCGCCACCCACCCACTGAGCCCTCTCCTCTTTGGCCCATCCTCCCCCTCGTGCACTCCCAGATCCCTTTGCCTCACTTCTTCCTCCCGTGCCTGCCCCCCCTGCCCCCCCTGCCCCCCTGACCCCCTGCATCCCTTCTGCCGTGCTACCCCCGGGCCCTTTCCTGAGCTTGGCTTTCGTACATTCGTCAACCCACCGCGCCCCACCCCCCGCGCCTCCCCAGTCCCCACCCACCTGCACGAACACGTTCCCCGAGGCCGGTTCCACAAACTCCAGCATCACCGGAGAGCGCTGGATGGCCACCAGGCCGCCGTCCAGCGACAGCCGCAGCGCCCTCACCGGCGGCCCATCAGACAGCGGAAAGGTCCACTTGAGCTGATCCGGACTGCCGGGGACCAGCCCCGGGGCCAGGTCGTACGCAAACACCAGCCCGCCTTTCACCACCAGCAGCGTGTTCGTACCGTCGTCGTACCCCCAGTACGACAGCGTCTCCGGCTCCAGGTGCAGTCCCTGATCGACCGCCGCCACGTGGTACAGCGGCCCGGGAGCCGCGGGGCCGGCGGCGCCGCCGCCAGGAGCGGCGGCTGACGTTGAGGCCATCGCCGCAAACGCAGCCGAAGCAATGTGCGACGACGGCGACTTTAAGACAAATTATTGACAATTGTGTTTCTCGAAACGCTGCCTGCGGGGCCCTTCCGCTGCGCGACGCGTTTCACACCCCCAGAACGCGGACCTGGACACCTAGACCTCTCGGTCCACAGCGCGCGCGCGGGCTCCAGCGACCTCTTCCTTGAAGCGACGTCCAGAGACACCCGGCTGGTGGCGGCGTGCGGCCCTTCGCCCGCACGTCGCTCTCAGCGGTGCGATCCGTCTACAGGCAGCGCGGCCGCGCCCCCGCCTTGCCCTCGCCTCGCCCTCGCCTATCCGATCCTAGGCTCGCCGCCGAACCGTCGAGTTTGCGCGGGTCCCGGGGCTGGAGCCGCTCCAGGGAGGGAGCCGCTGTCCTCGCCCCGCCCTCCTCCTGTTGTGCCCCGCGGGACGGGGGCCTCAGATGCTCAAGATGAACTTTTTAATCTCCGCCAGCAGCTCCGCTTTGACGCTGTCCGGCACCGTGGCCCGACCCTCGGGTCGCACTGCGCGCACGATGTCGTCGGTGGTGACGGTGTCCCGGCCCTTCTTGGCCACGTACTCTTTCGAGGCAGGAAGGGCGGCAGGGGAGGGTGGCGGTAGTGGCGTTTTCAGTGGTTGGTGTGGGTGTTGTTGTGGTTTTCGGCGAGGTGCAGGAGACCAGAGTCGCACGTCTAGAGATTAAGCGGTTGCAAATCGGGGGCGCGGACAAGATGTGAAGTATGGAAAGGGGGGCTGGCGCGGGTCGTACTCAGCACGGACATTCGGCCAATAAGGTTTACAGCAGCCCATCGGGACCACGTACAACGTGCGCATATGTGAAATATTCTTCGGAGGAAGAGGGCGTGACCTCGCGTTGCGTCGGCAATCTGAAGTACGACCACGGCGCACCTCTGCAGCGCTGCTTTACGTCGTCACGCCAGCCACACGATGCAAGACGGGATGCCAAGAGCTCCTTGAGCGCCTCTCGCTTACCGGAACTTGCCAACTGCGCATGAAAAGACCAGGGCAGGTTTTCTGTCGAGAAGGTCGATATTTAACGGAGCCATCTACCTACGTGATGGCGTATTTTATCCTCCAAGCGGAGCTCGTCAACGGATTCGGCTGTTGACGGGGCAGCGCGCTTGAGGACGCCCCGGTCCGGGCCCTGGGACATTCGAAAAGCTAAATGGAAGTATTGTATCGACTACGTCAAGCAGCGATGTTAATTATTTTGCAGTGTTACGTCTTTGCGTTTTAAGTTGGCGGAACGCCTAGTTTTGGGGGCGCACGAAGCGAAGGGCTGCTTGGAAGCGCGCATACATGATTCACGTTTTGGAAAAGATCATGGGGCGCTGGGGCCTGTTTCTCGGAAAACGGACCCGCCATGCTATACGACATGCAACGGACTCTGCCAGTTGGAAAACGGAGTTAAACCTCGCCTTCACGCACGTTCAAATTTGTATTATCAATTGATGTTGATAGCGTAGAACTGTAAATTCTAATTGACAGCTTTAGCGCACAATGTCCAATATTGAAGAAAGGCTCGTTGCAAAGGGGCTTAATCTGGACGTCGCCAAGGCTTGTGCGCAACTTTTCGGGAGTTATGAAGAGGTGTGTAAAATACTGGCCTGCGCCGTTCGACGACTGCGACTTTACAGTGACCCATACAGTATGCAAACCGAACGCACACACTGGCGCTCTTCCAGCTCAATTTTACTTTGGCAAGTAGCCTGGCGCGCGCTCGTCCTGCTCCTCAATATTTCATATTTCGTACGGGCCCACGGGGCTATGTCCCATCCTCAGCACTGCAACATCTGCACCCTCCGCCCCAACATGCTTTGGAATGCACGCAAGCTTCCTTTGCCCGGCGCTGCATTCAGTTTGACATCGCGCCGCATTTGGCGGGCCCCGCCCCATTTAACAATCCCCCTTAATCCCTCCTCGCCTGACGTCCTTGGCCCAATCCACCCTCCCCCAGGCCTTCCCCTACATCGACCCCCCCCTGATCCCGGGCGACATCAAGGAGTACTACTCCCTCAAGTACCACCGGTACTACTACCACTGCACCACCACGGACAGCACTTCCTGGGAGGTCCCCCCGCAGGTGGGCAGTCGGCGCCTGGGCGCGGATGTGCGGATATGCGGATGTTGAGGCGCGCTCCACTGACGTTCTCTGGGGCGGTGCGTGAATGGGGAGGACACGGAAAGAGGAGGTTCGAAGGTTCGAGTCACCTGCCCGAGTCACCCGCCCGTCGTCCCGCCCCCCTTTGCTGTGTGCCACCCCTCCCCCGGTGCGCAGTTGCAGCTGTCGGAGTGGATGCTGGATGCCTCCATCAGCGGCCAGGACGTGCGGACCTGCAGGAAGCTGCTGTCCACCCTCATATGGGCGGTGCAGGCCAACGCGCACAAGGTGCGGCCGGCGGCGGCGGCGGCGGCGGCGGCGGCGGCGGGGGAGGTGCCCGGCGCGGCGGCGGGCCCAAAGGAGGACGGGCGCGGGACTGCCGCTGTGGCTGTGACCGGATCCGGGAGGGGGGAAAAGGGGTGCGGGGCGGGTGAGGGGGATCTAGGAAGTACAGGAAATTGGTGGACATATTCATACTGCGCTGCTGCCAGAGCACAGGTCCGGTGAAGGATCGAACTTACCAAAGGGGGGGTCCTCCAGCGATGTGACGACGTCCGGGAAGGGGAGGGGCGCAGTATGATGCAAACAGTGTCCCTGGCCAGGGGGGGGTGCAGGTGGCCAGCGCCTCCCCGCAGAGGGTCTGGCCGCGTGGGTGGCATGGAGGACAGCAGCTGAACAAGCGCTGTTTCCTGAGGTTGCGGCACCCACGGATGGAAGGTCCGAGACTGGGAACAGGGCCCAGGCCCCCTTCCCTGGGCCCCTGGGCCCTGGTTGGCGCGTCGGAGGAGCGGACCGGGGCCCTGGGGGGGGGTCCAGCGGGTCGCGCGGCTGCCGGAGGTTCAGGACGGGTGACCGCGGTGGCCAGCTGCCGAGTCCCCCTCCCCCGATGGTGGTGGTGCTGGGTGTGGGCTGCGATTCCGCCGCCGCAGGGCGAGACGCTTTGGAGCGCTCTGGGGCTGCTGGGTCGGCTCACCGGCAACATTGTGGACTGCGGCAACACCGTGGAGAAGTACAGGTGTGTGTGTGGGGGGGGAGGTTGCGGCCGGCGGAGGCTGAGGGGCCGGGGACTGGCAGGAGGAAGAATCATGCCGTACGTGCCGCACGTGTGTGAAAGAAAACTGAGCCGCGATTAGTGAAATCCAGCGGAAAAGGCGAGTGTCCAGCGGCGGCCGTACGTGTGTGGGTGTGGGTGTGGGTGTGCCGCTCGTCAGTCTTTGTCACGCTTAATCGCTCATCCCGTCATCCGCCCATCCGCTCATCCCCCTCCTCGGGGGGCGACCGGCAGTGATGCGCGACCCGCCCTCCCCGTGACGTATGGACCCCCCTCGCCCCCCGCACATGCATCAGTCATCAGCTCCGCACCCTCATGTCCATCAAGACAGCGGAACCACTCGAAAACTCGTCACCTCACCCACCCCACCCCCACCCCCACCCCCACCCCACCCCCAACCCCACCCCACCCCCAACCCCACCCCACCCCCAACCCCACCCCACCCCCAACCCCCAACCCCAACCCCAACCCCAACCCCCAACCCCCAACCCCACCCCACCCCTGGGGCCCCCTCCTCCCCTTCCTCCAGGACTGTGAAGAAGTCGAACCCCAAGATCCGGGAGGCGCTCCAGGTGGTTCACGGCGGGGAGGCGGTGCTGCTGGCGGCGGGCTTCCGGGAGTCTCCCCCGGGGGGTGACACGCTGACGTACCCGTCGGAGGGCGAGGGGGCGGACATGCGGCCGCTGGTGACCATCAACTCCAAGCTGCACCAGCTGGTGACGAAAAAGGTGGGGTCTGGGGTGGGGTGGGGTGGGGTGCAGGCACAGGAAGTGGATGAGCTGGGCTGGGCTGCCTGTGAGGGGGTTTACGGGCTGGGCTGCAATATCACGCGGTTCTGCGGTGCACTGCAGCCATCACTGAAGCCGTGAAGGTCCCCGGCCTCGAGCTGCCCCTGGGCCCGGGCCTGCGTGAGCCGCGCCGCGCCGTGCTCCCCTCCCCCTCCTTGGCCCCCCCTCCCTGTCCCGCCTGATGAACTCTTCAATGCCCAATCCCCGCCTCCCTCCCTCCCTGCCTCCCTCCCTCCCTGCCGCCCGGGCGCTCCCCCTTCCCCCTCCCAGAGCTGCTGCTGTGGCAGCATCGCAGTGTCAGTATGTCTACCAATTTCCTCTCTGTCCCTCCCTCCTCCCCCTCCCCCTCCTTCTCCCCCCTCCCTGTAGGGCTTCACCGGCATGTCCCGCGACTCTGACGATACGGGCGCCAGCACCCGCTCGCGCTACTCGGCCCTCCCTGGCTTCAGGTACCAGCGGGAGATCTTCGAGTGCAGCTGCTGCAGCCGACCCATCAACGGTGCGTCGGCCGGACCGGACCGGACCGGGCGCGGCGGGGCGGGGCGGGGCGGGGCGGGGCGGGGCTGGACTGCAGCTTTGCAGGCGGGCGGGACGGCGGGGAGGGCAAGAGCGGCGCCCTGCCTGGGCTTCTGTTGTGCGCGGGCGCGGGATGCGGGGTATGCGGCGAATGCGGGCGGGGCCGGGCGCAGTCCGGTGCTGTGCTGTGAGATGTGCGGGCACGACGAACGTGTGGGGTGATGTGGGGGGTGCTTGCGTTACATCGGCGACCGGCGCCTGCCCGCTACCCCGCGTGTGCGTGTCTAGCGACCCCACTTGCTTTTTCTCTCTTGAATTCACAAACCCACCCCATCCTCTTCTTGACCACCCTCGTCATTGGCTGTGGCGGTGGCGGTGGTGGTGTACCGCCCACCGCTTCTGCCTGCGTGCGTGCCTCGCCGCGACAGACGGCTCCGACCGGCTCGTGACGCGGAAGCACGACGCGCCGCGGGGCGAGTTCAGGTGCGTGCGGGGTTGCCCCGCAGCGGCTGCGAATGAATGAAGGAATGAATGAAGGAATGAGTCAACGTGCAACTGTCCTTTGCCAGCGCCCGTGTTACCGTCCACACGGGGGGTCGCTCGCTATCCACGCACCCGACAGAAAGGAGGGCAGCGCGGGCGTATGTGTGTGTGTATGTGTTCGGCGGGGAAACCCGCCCCTGGTGCAACCCGCCCCCGTTCCCCCGCCCCCCCCCGGTCCGCCCCCTCGCAGGTACGAGTGCGAGACCTGCCCCGGCTATAACCTGTGTGAGACCTGCTGGGACAGGTGGGTGCGGCTGCGCACCCGGTCTTGCCGTGCCGTGCCGTGCCGTGCCGCCCCGCCCCGCTCTGGAGGTGTACACGCCCCCCTTGGTGCCTTGCTGCCCCCTGGTGCGTCCGTCCTTCCGTCCGTCCCTCCACCCCTCCCCGTCCCTCCACCCCTCCCCGTCCCTCCACCCCTCCCCGTCCCTCCACCCCTCCCCGTCCCTCCGTCTCTCCGTCCGTCCCCCCTCCCCTCTCGCAGGTTCATGGACGGCTCGCTGTCGCCGCCCCACTGCCGCGACCACGCCTTCCAGACGCACCACCCCAAGGCCAGTCAGCACAACCTGCAGTCCAACGTCAGCGACACTAACCCCTGGGGGGTGCTGGTGGCCGGTGGGAGCGCCGCACGAGCCCGGGAGCGGCTGAAGCAGCGGACGGGGCTGTGAGCTGCGGGGGGAGGGGCAGATGGGGAAGGGAGGAGGGAAGGGAGGGGAGCGGAGGGAGGGGCGTGCTGACCCACCAGGGAAGCACTTGTAATATGTGCAGCTGGGTTCCATAGCCAACACTGGTTGGCTTCAACCAAGGACCAACTCAGAGCAGCTTTGGTTGGGGTTGGGAGGGGTGGTGGAGGTGGGGAGGGGGTGGTTGCTTTTGTTGTTGCGCTCGAGTGGTTGAGCAGCGAATCGCATGCGGCCGCAGCACCTGCACGTGACGTGTTGCATTGTTGGTGTGTACGGTAGATTATTTACAAATTTAAAGCACAATTGGAAGTAGTTTCGCAGGAGGCAGCCGCGCCCCTGTTGCTGAAGTTGGGAGGGCACATTTCTGCAGGCCTGGAGGTGGTGGAGGAGGTGGTGGTGGAGGTGGTGGCGGGCTGCTCAGTTTAGGCGCAGGTTGGCCGATGGCGGCCGGCGCGGACACCGGGCAGGGAGGATGTCCTGGGTGGCTCACCTTGGATACCGCCTGTACACTGTCGCGTGGGGGCGTCTGCGGGGGCGTCTAGGAGCAGTCTGTGGGCGTGGGCGGGAGGTCTGTGACTCGGTGCCTTGGTGGCGCCAAGGCGCTGTCCGCATCCATCTGCATCCATCCAAACGCATTGCCATGCCTTGCCTACGTGCACCGCCTAACTTGATGGCGGGACGTGAAGGGCACGGCACAAGTATGACGTGGCGGTCGGTGTCCAAGTATGGCTGCAGCCCTGTGAAGAAGTCTGGCTTTTCGGCGGCTGCTGGCGGGGCATACACACTGAGGAGCCGCAGCCGAAGGTGCAGGACATCCCAGTCCCAGCAGACGACACGGCCAGCGTCGTCCTGTTTGGAGCCTTGTGTGATGGGACGGGGGGGAGCGAAGGGGGAAGGGGCGGATGTATGTATGACTGGCATCGTTGCATTCGGAGGGTGATCCGTCCGCCAGTGCTCTCTTTCATTTATTGACTGCGGCATGTTTGTGGTTATGTGTGTGTACCTACATTTTTGATGTGCACCCTGTGCCCGCCTGCCGTGAGCGGAAGGGGCCCAGATGTGCTGCTCTGTGCGGCGTGTTGCAGCGGTTGCAGGCTATGACCGTGGCGGCGGCGGCGGCGGCGGCGGCACTTATTGTTGCCGTATTCTGAACGAGACGCGACGCGCCCCCCGAGCCGGTGGGGAGGGGACCCGGAGACGGCCCTCGGGGGCCGGGTCGGGCGGGGGCGAGTACCCTGACTGCGCGAGGGAGGGCTGTGCCCCTGGCTGGCGGGGGAGGGCTGTGTTGCGCGGTGGCCGTACTGAGCCGACAGGGGGGCCCCGACACATGGGGGCAGTTCGGTTCCACGGCTGGTCCTGCGGCGCAACCAACAAAGTACGGCAGCTGCTTCTGTGCGTCCACCAACCGAAATGACTCCGCCGCCGCCGCCGCCGCGTTGTACGGGGAGAGGGGTTGACGGGCATCTGACGGACGTTGATGCGGTGTGGGATCTGGGGAGAGTGTGAGGGTGGGGTCCGGGGGTGTCGGATGAGATCGGGACGGCGGCGGCGGGTGTTGGAGAACGACGAGGCACGGGGCGCTCAGCCGCACCCTCCCGGACTGATCGGGATACGGTGCATTACATCTTCGAGGCTTGCTTGCTGGGGGAACGATCTGGTTGACACTGCTGACTGGGCCGGAGAGCACAACTCATGTTGGCCAGGGTCGCGGGGAGGACGTGTATGCCGCGGCGGCGTGCGCTCGGGCTGCGGGCGACCGATGAGAGCAGGAGACGCCTGGTGCCTGCGGGTCGTTGCGCGTCCCCACGGTCACTCCAGCACACGGGCGCCAGCAATCATGCAGTCAAACAGACTCCCAGTTTGATGCAGTGGGATGTAGGCTCGTTGAATAGGTCCCTCGTAGCTCATGTGTGCAGCTGTCTTTCCGTAGTCCATGCCTTTCGCGACATCCAAGTGCCTCGTCCGCCGCAAACGCTTATTTGAGCTCTTAATATAAATGATTGTGCTGATGCGCGCAGGCTGTGCTGTGTGCCTGCGTTTGTAGGTGTTGCAAAGCGGTCTCCCGTATCAATGTACGGTACCTAAAACAACCAACAGTCCGACTTAAATGTAATTCTGTATATATTACTTCTGATCACTCACCGGCAGCAACCTTCGCGCCACCGGCAAGTGACCTGTTGCACTACCGGACAACCGAAACGTAAGCAGTGCGTGCGTAGGACGGTGCCCTAAGGCTGTCAAGTTATGCGGAAAACTTACTAAATTCTGCAGGAAGCCAGACAGGAAACCACTGGCAAGTTGGTCGACGACCGGCTTGTGCCTCGGTGCGACAATACCTAGGACTGCACGCAGTCGCGCAATCCCGTCGCACAAGCTCGCCAAGATGACCGTCTGGACAGTCATGGGCAGCGCGTTGCAGCCGCTGCTGGGTGTGCTGGACCGCCACGTGCCCTCGGCGCCCTGGAAGCCCGTGGCGCTTCCGCGCCGCGTCACTCCGCAGCCCGCGACGCCCCCCGCCCGCATCGAGGAGATCGTGGAGCGCCTGCACACGAGGAAGACGGCGTGGGCCCGGCTGTCCTGCCCGGATCGCGCCAAGCTGCTCCGCCAGTGCATGGACAGCCTGATGAGGGTGAGGGAGGGAGTCCGGGGGTCAGGGGCGGCAAGATGAGGTTGGCAGGCAGGGTGGGGGGTAAGGGTGGGCGTGAGTTGAGGCGAGGTGGGCTTGGGGAGGAAGGTGGGGGTCGGACGCAGCATAAGATTCGGGACCCCGCTGGGCGCCTCCCTGAGCCGGGGACCCCGCCATGCGCCCCCTCGAGGCCCCCACTGCGGCGCCCCTTGAGCAGGGAGCGGCTGCTCCAGGGGCCACCCCACCAGTGACCTCCTGTAGCCCTCACCTCCACCCGCTACGGTACCTGGACTCCCCCGTGTGACGTCCCTCGTCAAACCCCAATTCCTTCGTTTCCTCGTCCAACCCCAATTCCTTCGTTTCCTCGTCAAACCCCAATTCCTTCGTTTCCTCGTCCAACCCCAGCTAGTTACCCTACTACCCTCAGGGTGCAGCCACCCGCTGCTCTGACCGGCGGGCGATCGGCCCCCTCCCCCCTGGACCCCCCTTGACCCCCCATTTGACCCCGCCTTGGACCCCGCCTTGGACCCCAGGTTGAGGAGGAGCTGGCCCGCGCCTCCACGGAGTGCAAAGGGACGTACGGCACTGGCATCGGGGAGGAGCGGTGAGTGTACGGCTGAGGAGTACCCCGGCGTGTCGTTACCTCCGGATGCACCCGCCCCCCTGGCCCACCCACCTCTCCCCTTGCGGCCGCTGCGCCCTCCCCCCCTTTGTAATAAAAAGACAGCGAAATCGCGAAAAATCGCCCTTCCCCCCCGCCCACAGTGGCGTGGCACCGTCCGCTAACCGCACCACACCGCACCGCACCGCACCACACCGCACCTCAACCCACCCCCCCAGGACGTATCAATATACCCGCCTACCAATTTCCTGTCCTCGCCTCTCCCTTCCCCCCCAGTACGGCGCTGCTGCCCATCATGTTCGGGCTGTCCGAGTACTGCTCGGCGCTGCGGGCGGGGGGCAGCCCCCGGCCCCTGGCCCTCCGGGAGCGGTCGGACGGGCAGCTGGTGGCCACGGTGAGGGGCTGGAGGGGGGAGGGGGGGCGAGGGGCTGGAGGGGGTGCCTGATCCCTGATGTTGATCCTAATCAGGCGATCCCGCCCCCTCGGGTTCGGGCCCGACCGCGCTGTTTGTTCTTCTTCCCGCCCCCCGGACGCAGGTGATCCCGGACGGACCCGTGGGTCTGTTGCTGCCCAACTTCCGCGGGGAGGTCTGGATCGAGCCCGGACAGCCCGCCACCCAGGGGGACATCTACCGGCGGAAGGCGGCGGGGGAGGAGATGGAGGGCGGGGTGGCGCTGGTGCTGGGTGGGTGGTGGGGGGGAAGGGCGGGGCAGCGCAGGGGGGGTCCAGGGGCGGGGGCGGGGTGGGGGTGGGGTGGGGGCGGGGGCGGGGCGGGGGCGGGGGCGGGGGCGGGGGGAGGGGGTCGCATACAGAACATGGGTGGACGTATGTGCAAACTGCGCTGCTGCTGCTGCTGCTGCTGCTGCTGCTGCTGCCAGAGCAAAGGTCCGGCGAAGAATGAGCCGGGCGGGGAGGGTGGTACAGGTACCCACCATGTAACTAACTAACTAACTAAACGAACGGGGTGAGGGGCCTTGTTGACCCCTCCTGATGGGAGGTGTGGTGGGCAGCACCGCACTACCGGGTGTGTGGCCTGAGGGGGTCGTGGCCCTGAGGGCATCAGGTTGCCTAGGAGGGGTATTCGGAGGGGTGTAGGAAGCTGGGATGGGTATCCATACTGCGCTGCTGCCAGAGAGCAAAGGTTTTTTGCCTCGGCGGGGTTGTCTGGAGATTAGGAGGGCCCGGGAGGGGGACGGGGCCTCCGACCCACGGGTGGTTGGGTGGTACGGTGCTTTGTCGTGGTGTTGGAACACCCGGCAAGGAGCAGGCCGCCATCACGACGGGTGGAGGCACCCCCCGCGGGCCATCGCTTCCCGCCCTCCCCGCACCCGCTGGCGGCACTCCACATCTTCCCCCCTGGCCCTCCCCCCTGGCCGTCCTCCTGCCACTGGCCCTGGCCGCCCCCCGCCCCCCTCCCCCCTCCCCCGCCCCCGCCCCCGCCCCCACCTCGGTCCCTGTCCCTGTCCCTGGCCCCAGGTGCCGGCAACCAGGTGCCCGTGGTGGCGCTGGACATCCTGCACAAACTGGTGACGGACGACGAGGTGGGGGGGGAGAGGGGGAGGTGTGGGAAACTGGTAGGCATATTGTATCAAAGAAACAGGAGCCCTGGCTCCCCAGCGTCAACTCTAGGGTGAGGTGGGGGGCAAGGGGAAGGGGAGGGGAGGGGACACGGCCGTGGCGGACGGGTGGACACCGCGGGGGGGCTGGGGACGGCCCCCGACTGCGGGGGCTGCGCCACCTCCCACCTCCCACCCCATGGACGGCTCTCGGCGGCCGCCCTCAATCGCCACCGCCGTGGGGGCTTCATTCGGGCCAAGGTGGCGGCTGGGGGGAAGGTGGGGGAGGGGGGGTAAATTGAGAAAAGGGAGGGGGGGAGAGCGGTACGCGGTTCGCGTGTGAGGGGACTCGCGGCGCAGCTGTTCGTGGCTTTGAGGCCGGGTCTGATCACGTGGGGGGGGGGGGCGGTGCCGTTGAGCATGGGGTGGGGTGGGGTACGTCGCTTGCTGTGCGCGGGTCGCACCCGGCCTTGCCCCGCCCAGGACCCGGTGCCGCCCCACTCCTTCACCCCCACCCGCTCACAAGCTGCCGTTGGCCCCGCCCCTCCCTCCCCTCGGGTGGGCCCAGGTGGTGGTCGTCAAGACCAACCCCGTCAATGACTACATAGGGCCGCTGCTGCGCAAGTACGGCGAGGGGGGCGGGGGTTGTGAAGGGTGGAGGCGGGACTGTCGGCTGTGAGGCGGTGGGCTGTGGGCGGTGGGGCGGGGCATGCGGCTGAGGGCCGACTGTGTTCGATGGGGGAGAGAGGAGGGGGTTTGTCTCCGACGATGGAGGGCAGTTGACTGCTTGACTCGGCCCTGGGGGGCTGTACGGCAGTCCAGGGGGGGTGGAGGACCTGCATGCCAGCAGGTCACGTCGGTCAGGGGGGGGGGGGGGGTCAGGGCGGGGG
>BDSI01000066.1:216499-615708 GCA_003117195.1 Eudorina sp. 2006-703-Eu-15 | reverse complement strand
CCTGCCCCCCCCCCCCCCCCCCCTCCCTGCCCCCCCCCCCCCCCCCCCCCCTCCCTGCCCCCCCCCCCCCCCCCCCCCCCCGCTCACTGCCCCACCCATCCCCCACTGCCGCAACCCAGGGCGTTCGCGCCGCTGGTGGAGGCGGGCTTCCTGGAGTTCGTATACGGCGGCAGGTGGGTCTAAGAATGTAAGAAATAGCCCATCCAACCCAACCCAACCCAACCCAACCAGGGACTGCGCTGCGGCTGATGGTGGTGGCGGACATACCCGGGCGGGGGGTGGGTGGGTCACCCCGGGCGGTGGAGCAACTGGCGATTCAGCTTCCCTCCCTCCCGCCCCCTCATCTCCCCCTCCCCCTCCCAGCCCCCTTCCCTCCCCTCCCGCTCCCTCCCCCACACCGCTCCAGGGAGGTGGGGGAGCTGCTGACCCACCACCCCCTCATCCGCTCCATCCATCTGACCGGCTCCGCGGACACCTACAACGCCATCGTGTGGGGCGGGGGCCCCGTGGACGGGAAGGTGGGTGGGGGCGGGGGGGGGGAGAGGGGGGGCGGGGGGGAGAGGGGGCGGGGGGGGGAGAGGGGGTGAATGTACGGGAGTTAGGGGGGATGGTTCAGGTCGGCCCGCGGGTGTGCGACCCCCCCCCTCTCCAAAACAGCTTCACTTTGTGTACCGTTTTCCATACCCCCCCCCCCCGAACCGCATCCTCCCCCCTCCGAACCGCACCCCACCCCACCCCCGCAGCACCCCCTGTCCGCCACCAAGCGCATCACAGCGGAGCTCGGCAACGTCACGCCGTACATTATCGTACCGGGCGGTGAGTGGACCGCCGATGACATCGAGTACCACGCCGCCTCGCTGGCCACCGCCCTGGCGCACAACGCGGGACACAACTGCAACGGGCTGGAGGTGAGTCGGGAGGGGGCCCGGGGGGCGGGGGGCGGGGGGCGGAGGGACCTGGGTGGGGGAGGGGGCCGGGGGGATGTGTTGTCACGTGTCGGGCAGGGGCCGATCCACCCCACCGCTGTCTCCCCGGCCCCCCTTCCGCCACCCCCACCTCCTGGCTTGAGCCTTACCTCCCTTGCCTCCTTCCGCCACCCCCCCCAACCTCCTGTCGCAACCCCAACCTCCTGCCGGCCAACCTCGAGCCCCCGCACCCTCCTTGGAAACCCCCTCGACCTGCCCCAACCGGTGTAAGGGCCCCTCCCCTTCCCTTCCCCCCTTTCCCTCGCTCCCTCCCTTTCTCCCTTCCCTCCTCCTCCCCTGGTTCTGATTTTTATGACTGATCGTCGGGAGCTAGGTAGGGCTCCTGTTGCCCATACGCCGCCAGCGGCCACTCAACCTTTGGATTCAGCTTTTTTCCAAATTCTGCATCAGACAACCTACAAGTCTCCGATTTGCCGTACTTTGTTTCACCACCACCGACGCCTACAACGGCGTCGTCGCTGGCAACCCCTGGTACTGTACCAATTTCTCCAGTCGAACCGTCGCTCTGGCGGCAGCGCAGTTTCAAATTGTCTATAAATGTACCACCCTCCCCCCCCATCCTCCCTCCCCCCTGCCCCTCCTCCCTCCTCCCCCCGCCTCCTCCCCGCCATCCTCCCCCCCAACCTCCCCCCCAACCTCCCTCCTCCCTCCTCCCCCCATGTCTACCAATGTCCTATATTCCCCCCCCTCCCTCCCCCCCTCCCTCCCCGCCGCCCTCCGGAGGTCCTCCTGACCGACCGCGACTGGCCCCTGCGGCCGGTGCTGCTCGCGGCGGTGAAGGCCAAACTGGCCGCCCTGCCCACACGGGAGCTTTGGTACCCGGGGGCCAGGGACAAGTACGACAAGTACGGAAACTGGGGCTGTGTGTGAGGGGGCGGGGAAGGGGGAAGGGAAGGTGCGGCCCCGGCCCGATCCCGATCCCGCTCGGAAGTGAAGTCCAGGAGGCCGGCAGCCGCGGAATGATGGGCCGGGCCGGGCCGGGCGGGGCAGCAGCGCCATCGTGGGCGTGCTTGCGTGCCTGTCAAGGGGGGGCCCTACACCCTAAAACAACCTCAAACACCGGTATTGATGTGTTTTGGTGTTGGAGTTTACCGCACCTTACCGAGCCTGCATAATCCAGCAGACCAGACAGAACTCAGCGGCGGCGAGGGTGTGCTGAGTTGAGTGGGTCGCATTGTCCGTCCGGTCTGGGAGGTGATTTCTTCTGATGTCACCCCGACGTGCCGTACTGACGTACTGACGTACCGCGCAGGTTCCGCGCGCGTTTCCCCAACGCCGAGCAGCTGGGGGCCACGGTGCCGGGTCCAGGGGCGGTGCCGTGGCTGGTGGCGGAGGGCCTTACGCTGGAGCAGGGGCAGCTGGACCGGGAGAACTGGTGCGGGGTGTTCCAGGTGGGTGGGGGGATGGGGTTGGGGGTTTGGTCGGGAGGTAGGCAGGGGGGTTACAGGACATTGGTAGGCAAATTGAAGCTGCGCTGCAGCCGGAGCGAGTCCGAGGGCGGGTTAGATTGGGGGTCCGAGGGGTCCGAGGGGTCCGAGGGGTGTTGTTGCTGGTTAGCGAGGGGGCGGCGAGGGGGCTGATTGTCGTACGGTAGGTAAGTCCTGCGCAGAGCCTGGGGGGGGGATCCTGGCGGGCAGGGGGGGGGTGTTTGTGGGTCGCCACCGCGCCCTGTCCCCCGCTGCTGGACCCACCCCTTCACCCCATCTATCCACCCACCCACTCACTCACCCATCCCTCCCTCTGTTGGAACCACAAAGCCTGCCCTCCCGTCCACTCAATCTCCTCCCACCCGCCTACCCCCCACCCCCTGCTCTGGCAGCAGCGCAGTTTCACAAATTGTCTACCAATTTCCTATGTACCCTTCCCCCAACCCCACCCCCAACCCCACCCAACCGCCTCCCAGGAAGTATGTCTGCCCGGCTGCGGCGGCGACCCGGAGCGCTTCCTGCGCGCCGCCGCCCACGCCGCCAACACGCACATCTCCGGCTCCCTGGCCGCCGGGGTCATCTGCCACCCCGCCGTCCAGGCGGCCCACCCGCGGGCCTGGGACGAGTTCCTGGCGGCGCTGCGGTACGGCGGTGTGGCGGTGAACGCGCCGCTTATCTTTCTGTTCGGTCAGACGGCGCTGTCCTGGGGGGCCTTCCCGGGCAATACCCCGCACGACATCGGCAGCGGGGTGGGGGCGGTCCACAACACCAGGCTGTTCGACCACCCGCAGGTGGGGACCGTAGGGGGGCGGGGGGCGGGGGGCGGGGGGGGTTTACGTCTGAGTGGGTGGGGTCTTAGTGGGTGGGTGGTTACAAAGAAACTGCCCAGACACACCCCGCCCGGCGACAAACACTTACCAACGATGATTACCCGTACCTGAAAGGCAAAGGAGAGGAAACTCAAGCGAAAGCAAAGGGGTGGGTGGGTGGGTGGGTGGTTCACACGAGAAACCAGCGCAGTGGGTGGGTGCGTGGAGGGCGGCGCGTCTGTGGCGGGAAGAGATTTCTCGAGGAGGGGGGTTTAGTTTATTCCCATGTGATGTGGATCTCAGCACCCTCAGCACCCTCAACACCCGGGGGCGAGGGTGAGGCCTGGGCCTCCGCCGCAGCCCTTCACAGACGCGGTCCTCTCCTCTGCTCTCCTCTCTTATCCTCCGCCGCCGCCACCGGGGGGATCGTACTGCACCACCCCCCCCCCACATCCCCGTCAATGTTTGCAAACCCCCCCCCCCCGCGTCCCCGCTTCCTCACCCCCCACACCCCACACACACACGCCGATCCGATCCCGAGCAGAAGTCCGTGCTGTACGGTCCTTGGCGGTACCACCCGCGGCCCTTCTGGCTCGTGGACAACCGCGCCACCGGGGAGGGCTGGCTGCTGCCCGCAGTGTTCAGGTTCGTGGCGGCGGTGACGGACGGCAACGTGCCGTTGGCGCTGTTCTGGGTGTCGGTGGCGGCGGCGGCGGCGCTGCGGGGGTGAGGGGGTGGGAGCCGGGCGGGGGGCTGGGGAGAGGCGGATGGCGGTCGGTGGATGGGGAGTCGGCGGTAGTTGCGATCCGGCCAAGGTGGAGATTCTGCGGGGTGTGGATGTGGATGCGAATGGGGTGGCAGCGGCGGCACTGTCCCACCCGGGGGAGGGGAGGCGAGGGGAGGGGAGGCGAGGGGAGGGGAGGCGAGGGGAGGGGAGGGCAGGCGAGAGGGGGCTCAGGGGGCCGCATGTTACCGGTGGTTGGGCGGAAGCGCTGCCGCCGTGCAGTCCACGTTGTTGGATGGTCCGCTTGGCTGGTTGGCTGGTTGGCTGGAGGGTCGGGTGCGCGACGGAGGATGCGGCGGCTTGGGGTTGCGGTGACACCCGTGCGGGAGGCAGGAGTGGAGTGGAGGGAGGGAGGCAGGCGGAGGATTGCTGCGGAAGGACGCACGGGGGGGTTGTGATCTGGGCGCGGGACGCGCACAGGCGAGGGAAGCAAGGGATGGAGAACCGGGCGGCGGGGCATCTGGGAGAGACCTTCGCGACCTGGCGTGTAGGGGCAAGCTGCCGTCGGCGGAGTTGCGGCGGCTGGAGGGTGGTTTGTTTGAGACCGCGACGGACTGCTCGGTGGTGCTGGTGGTGGTGGTGGTGACAGGGGTGTGGACAGGGGTTCGAGAGGTTGGGAGGCGTTGGGTTGAGCTTGGGATGCATTTTCGGTGTGGGTGGGGTGGGAAGACGCCCGCGGCCGGTAGTTCCTCTTTCATTAAGATTGCATTAAGATACGGTAAGACCAGGTTCGCCCGGCCCGGCAGCAAATGAACCGCCAACGTACTGCGGAGTAGCCTCACTGCACGGGATCGTGAACACGTGTACGGCATGTACGTTCAGCCATCGGGGCTGGGTGCGCGACCAGCGACTCCCCTCCATCCATCCATCCGAACCGATTCAGGCCCTCTGGACCTCTGGACCCCACCTCCCACAACATCCAACTACCGGGTCCCGGCTCTCCAATCGATCACCGCCCAGTACGGCCCTCTACAACCCAGTAATGCTTCATTTGACCCCCCACCGCTCCTCTCCAAATCAAAGCCCGCCATATCCATATGTGTTCCGCTCCCAGCTGATAGTGGTAGTTGCAGTTGGTAGACGTGCCGGCCACATTACGGCTATCTGAACTAACATTATCGACCAATCACTCCAGTTGACATATGGTAAGGCTGTAACATGCCAATCGATTGTATCCGTCTGAGCGCTACCCTGGAGTTGAGGAGTATTGTACTGTATGGTACATGTTGTGCTGGCCGTATGGCCACGCGTTCCTGTGCGTTCCCCCACAATGATCCCCCACATACGAAAGGCAACGGAGCACGACAGCACGTTGCTACGATTGGTGGGGCTGACCCATTACCGGGCCCTCGTTGGATGTCCCGGTTACCGAGGACCCGGTAATGGGTAAGCCCAACCAAGCATGTGGTAAGCCCATCGGCACAGGGGAGTAGGACGCACCCCTACACCCTCTCTACCGCACAGGAGTAGATGCTGGGCAGCCGTTGCAACAACAGGGCCCAGGGTTGGCTTTTTCTTTCAAAAAGGCCCTGTTGCAACGGCTGCTCAGCACCTGCCCCTGCGCGGTAGATAGGTGCGTGGTAGGTGTTAGGACAGCCGCTGCAACAGGGCCCAGGGACGGCGGAAAAGAGCAGGTGGTAAAGGTCCGGCAACGGGCCACAACACTTCCCAGTCATCTTTCGTTGTTCCCAGCTTCACTGCTCCTGCGCCACCGCCAGCAGTTCCTGCAGCTCCTCCATCTCCAGCCGCTGCCGCGCCGCATCTCCGTCCAGCCGCGAGCGACCGAAGTCCAGGAGCACGCAGCGCAGCTGAGAGCCGGAGACCTGCCCGCCACCCCCGTCCCCCCCCCCGGCACCAGCGACCCCTGTTGGCCGCGACGGCGGCGGCGGACCCTCCTGTACCACCAGTATGTTGTCTAGGCGCATGTCACCATGCGCAAAGCCCGGGCAGGCGGCCTGCACCGCCTCCAGCACCTGTAGTGCAGCGACCGCCACCGCCGGCGGAATCGGGCGCGGCAGGCGTGACAGCTGCTGGCCGCCAGCCATCCGCCGCGTCGCGAGAAAGCAGACGCCGCAGTCCAGGTCGCCCGCGGCAAGCAGCTCCGGCACCTGGAGCCCTTGGAGCCCCTTCAGAGCGGTGTAGGCCGCCTCCTCCCGCTCGTATGCCGCCAGCCCGCTGTAGTCCGGCCCCAGCAGCTTGATGACGGAGTCCACGCCATCGCATGTGCCGAACATCACCCGGCCCTCGCTGCCCTCGCAGAGTACCTCCTGGAAGTGCAGGCGCACGCTTGACGGTCGTTCGTGCGCAGCAGCGGCCTCCGCTGGTGCCGCTGCGGATAGGGTATAGGAAGCCGGGGTCGGCAGATGTGTGATCATCACCAGTGTGGCACCATTGCGCGCATCACTGCATGTTCACTGTGCGATCGGTTGCGCAACCGGTTGCGCAACAAGACAAGTGCAGTGGCGGCGTAAGGCACCCACACGACGCACCGACACAGGCCCTGAGCGAGCAGCGCCTCAACATCCGCACACCCACACCCACACACACACACACACGACAGCGATGCCGACAAGACGACTACCACACCAACCGAGACGGGAAGATGGGTGGGTCGCGGAGGTGGGTATGGACGAGGGCCTGCATGTCCTTGTGGATGACTTGCTGGCAAGAGAAGGGTTCACACGGTCGCCATCCGTGACCGGCGCAGTGATGTCTGGCGCGACTACTGCCAGCTATGGTGGTAAGTCTCACTTGCGCGGGCAGGACCCGTTGCAGGTAGGTCTTCCGGTGCTGGGCTTTCGCGAGCCTATGCCCCGTGGCTGTTTAGCTAGCGCAATGGACGTACAGCACTACAGCTTCGATTGAAACCATGTTGATGAGAATGGCAACGGGACATGGGCTCGTGCTTCTTTCACGGTCGTGCGGGACCTGATGGTGGGCCGCAACACCCACGCGCGACAACCTCTGGCTTGTGCTGGCTCGTGCAGCTCCGCGGGTGGTGCTGGACCTGCGGCTCATGTGTCGGAACTGCACGCTGGCTGTCACGCCGGACTGCAAGCTGGCGGACCTGCTGCCCTTCGGCAACTTTGCGGTTTTAAGGTTTTAAGGTTTATAAGGTTTTAAAGGAGGCCTGGTAGCCATTCCGCCGGGAGGTACTCGTGCGGAAACCCAAATCGAACAGATCATTCGTACACGACGGTTGAAATCAAAAACACAAACCAGATGCGACAGGAAAACGGGTCTACGTGCTCCTGCAGATTACAGGAGCACGTAGATGCCCGCCCCGTGCTGGTGGAGTTGGTGAAACAAACGGTGGGGCAGTTGGCTGATTGCTGTCGGGGCTTAACTCTTTATCTTTGGGCGGCGAGGAGGCGGCCACGTGCTGTATGTGCCAGCCAGGCACCGGCGCCACGAGACCATCCCTGTCTCTAGGACAGTGGCCCGCTGCCCCCGCCTCCACCCCCGCCCCCAGTTCCCCCCCCCCCAGTCCCCCCAAATACAAAAGGCCTGATTCCGAATCGAAGCCCACGGCACATAGCACCCCTGAGGCTGGGGAACGGCACAATTATTAAAGCAATCAAACCGGCTCGGACACTCGGCCCCGCTGGGTCGCCCTCCTCCACCCCAACTTGAACGTCAAACCGTACCCGAGAAACCCCGAGGCTCAACGGATCCGACCCGAAACAGTTCCCATTCATCATCAACCCGAGCCAAGCATCCAGCACATCACTCACGCGCATCAGCTCCTCACCTTTAGGAGTGTCTGCATCCCACATGTACGTCAGGGCCCGCAGTACGAGCACCATCTTTGCACACCCCATGACGATGTCGGAAAACATACCGAAAACATCGTCGTAAGCTGCACCTGATGGCGTGCTGTATGTGCTACTAAGCGGCGAAAACAGCGCGCTTTGCTCCGGAGCAAAGAATTCATATGAAAGGTCGGCACACCATTCATACTTAAGGCCTTTGCTCCGGGGCAAAGGCAAGACTGGAAAGTGGTTCATCTCCTGGCTTGTCACAGCCTCGGTTGCAAGCACCCGGACGCCATGACAATGAAAACGCCGGACAGGTTTATTTCCCATCGATGCTCTCGAGGGCCCCACCCACTCCAAAACGAAGCACTTAACTGGCGCTGCAACCGGTCACCACACTGGATATTGCCACGCGCGAAAGCAATAATATCTTCCGGTCTTCGGACTGCAGACCCATCATGGGCCGCCTTCAACTCGTCGCCTCACCTTGGCTCTCGTCATCACCATTACATCTCTGCACGCCACCAACTTTAAGGCCCCAAGCAAGCCGCTTCAGCCGACCAACTGCTGACACGGGAAGCACTTGCGCCCGGCGCGGCACCCCCAGTCGTCCACGTCATCGCCAGAGCTTGGCGGACGCGGCCGCTGCTGGGCGCAGCGGCGCGCTTGACCACTGGCGCCACCGTCATGGGCTGCAGGTCATGCCGAGCCGCGGTTGCTGCCGGCCCTTACCAGATGAACCGCTCCGGCAGCAGTCGCGCCTCAGCGTCCCCCTCGAGGAGGAACAGGCGGGTGCGCGCGGCCAGGGGCTGCTGCTCGCCCGGCGGCCAGGACGCGTCTGCGTGCAGCTTGAAGCGAAAGAACATGTCCGAAGACACCACGTAATACAGGCACAGACCCACGTTCTCAAGTTTCTCAACGCCCAGCCTTGTGAATGTGCTGGACAGGTCAGCCGCGCTGACAGTTTCGCTGCTCTTGGTTGTGAAACGGAACAGGTGCAGCGTCTTGCCCACCAGCAGCACCGAATCCACCGTTGAGTGGTCAGCCTGGCCCGACCTGAAGTAAACATTCTCCTGGAACTCTCCGCCGGCCCAGATGTCCGCGTCCTCCTGTGGGGCAGACGGCGGAGCAGGGCGCGCAAAAATAAGAGGTAGGCGCCGTCTGTATGTCGTGGAGGCGTCATCTAAGAAACGTTACACCTGAACGACTCATTGATGCCCAACGACAGCAGGCCTGCTTCGCTGCTCCCCAGCCCCCTTTCACCTGGAAGATCCGCGATGTGCAGCTGGGCAGCTGCAGATCCATCTTCGGCCCGGCGCGGCTGAGCTTCTTATCACTGCTGATGGGCACGACCCTGTAGGTACCACCCTGTCAGGCCGCACACGGAACGGCACAGACGCACCTCGGGGCCTACAGATGTGGAACCCTAGAGTCGCCAGACGGCCGCACTCAATCCTGCCATGCAATTGGCCTCACTACTTGCCTGGGGCATGAGGCGGTGCATGACCTGCTCGTACAGGTAACTGCTGATGGCCCCTCGCGAGCCGGTCACCCCTTGTGTGTCGACCATCATGGTCGCTAGCCCTTTGAGGCCGCCATCCTGCAGCGCCTTGGCCACAAACACGTCACGGACAAACGGGCTCGCGAAGAACACGTGCGACAGCCAGAACTTTTCCTTGTTGAAGATGTGCAGCAACAGGTGGCTGGCCTCCGATTTCGCCTCCAGAAGGCCGATGCCACGCGGAACCTACACAGAACACATGCAAGCGAGGTAACCACACGCAAGATGCAATAAATGTTAAAGAGCGCACGATGGTGCACGAGCGCTCTCTCTATATATATGTTTCGCAAACCAGTTCATTAGCTGGCGGGTACGGCTCGATCGCCTACCTGAGCTGTGCTGAATGCATCCAGCGTTTGCATCAGGGGCCGCAGCAGGGAGTCCAGATCCGCTGCTGTGGGCTTGGCCAGCGACGGCACGCCCAGCACGTACCGCGCCACGCCGCCGAAGTGCTCGTACAGGCGCGTGGCCAGGTCCTCCGGCACCGTGCTGGCGTAAACCTTGCTGCGCTTGGAGGCAGGCACCGCATATGAGCACCGCAGGCACCGCAGGCACCGCAGGCACCGCAGGCACCGCAGGCACCGCAGGCACCGCATATGAGCACCGCAGGCACCGCAGGCACCGCAGGCACCGCATATGAGCACGCAAATGAAGAGGAACGTGAAGCCTTGCATCACGCGGCCAATCAAGCTGTCAAATCCTCCACATGCAGCAAGCCCCACACCAAAACCAAATACTCACGCGCGGCAGTCCAGCAGCTCGTCCAGCGACCACACCGGCATGTACAGGAAACGAGCGCCAGACTTCTCCATTTCCTATAATGGACGGCCAAACGACATGTGGCGTGCTGTTACAATTGCCCCGAATTCCGCCTGGCTTGCTTCGTATGGACCAGGAAGGCAGAAACCTACCTTGTAAATCGCGCGACGCGGCGGGGTGATGAGGATGATGCGCGCCAGAGAGGACAAGTCCGGCGCAATGCCGTCTGAGATGTACCAGGCTTTGGGGTGGTCCCGCGCGGCTTGGAAGTCCCAATCTGTGCCCGACAGCACCTGTCCTGATGCGTGGTCGTAGCAGAGCTGTGTACACACGCGCAGCAGTTCATCAACCGGGACAAAAACACATTAATGCAAGCTGGTGTTGGCTGGTGGTCTGAAGGCAGGGTGAAGGCAGGGTCAAGGCAGGGTGGATCCAACCAGCAGAGAAAGGAATACAGCTCACCACTTCACCCTTCAGCGTCACGTGATCCCACAGGATGTACGGCGGCGGCTCCGGCAGCGACACCAGCATGCCCACCAGGTAGTAGAGAAACCACGACTTGCCGATGCCCGGTGTGCCAGTAACTGCGTTTGGGATCGGATTGAACAATCACGCCTGTCCTGTCATGTCCAGTGTATAGTGTATAGCAGCGCACATGCACGCCTGCCCCTTCCCGTCAGCTTTAGTACTCAACTGATCATGCACTTGTGGGTGGCGGTAATCAGCTCCTCGAAAAGCGGCCCGTAGCAGGCGCGGATGTAGACGCTGCTGTAAGAGGGGTCCAGCGGGAGGCCTGACTCGATGGTCAGGACTCCGCCACCCACCGGCAGCTCGCGCACAGTGCCGAGCCGTGTCATCACGCCAGACCAGCGTGCGCTCAGAGTCGGGCCTGAGAGGCGCCTGAAAAGGCCTGAGGGTCGGTCCTGAGTCGGGCCTGAGCGGTGAAGGGAGCACGATTCCAGGAGGCGGGGTGGACAAAAGAGAGGACAAAAGGTTGTATCCTGTGCAAAGTCGTTCCTCAACATGACCGGCGGAGCAGACCTCGGGTGGTGCGCACGCACTACATCCGCAGGTGAGCCCCAACAACACTTCACGCGGAAAGGCTCACCAGCAGCCGCAGGCTGCGAGCCTGCAGGGGGAGGAAAGGACAACGGTTCCCAGTGAGACGGCTGCTTTACGGTGCCGCGGGCAAGAAACAACCCCAACAACACCAACCCGCGCTGAGAAAATCCATCGGTCGGACGGACAATCGGTCGCCATTTGGAACACGCGCAGTTGTGCACACAGCGGCAGGGATAGATCCAAGCGATGGCCAGCCTACTCCGCCGCACTCTTCGCGGTAGCTTGGTCGCGTACGTACATCACCGCCGCGGGATGCTAGAGATGGTGCTTTTATTCAGGTGAAGTCGCCAGTGGGCAGATCCCTGGGGGCCATCCCAACGATAAACCACCGGCTCCTGCCGTGCTGGACCCGGACCCGCGCCCTGCAGGCCCCACCAACTACCCACACGGGCACCCGCCCAATACACGATGGCCCCACTCTACTGTCGGTTCCCAACAAACCGTGTGCCGATCCCCACCCTACAGCCTCGTGGAAAGGCTCACCAGCAGCAGCCGGCAGCGAGCCTGCAGGGGGAGGAAAGCACAACGGATCCCAGTGAGACTGCCGCTCATTGCTGCGCGCGAACAACAACCCAAACACGCTTTGAGGATCTTCATCGGTTACGAGAGTCCTGTTATCCAAGCACGTGGCCAGCAGCCAGGAGCCAACTGGCATAGGCGCGCAACTGCACGCATCACAGCCAACCCCACCATCTGCAGGTCACCCGGCCGCGGGTCCTGCAGCATGTTCGGAGTCAGCAGGTCCAACACAACCGCACTGGCAGCAGCAAGGCGGCCTGCAGGTCCCCTAGCTAGCCTGCAGACTGTCATCCCATCACGGCCAGCTCGTTAACCGGCGCCCAAGCAGGACCCCACAGCTCCAATGCTCGCGGAGCCCAACTCACCCATGCTGCTCGGACCAGCGCCAGCCGCCTGTTGCAGGCTTCCCGCCTGCCCGGGAAGCACACACGCAGATCACTTGATGGACCGTTCGGGCAGCTACAGCGATAGGATGGGTTTCTGCACTGCTCACCCTGAAGTGACAAGTGACCAGGCTGAAGGCTGCTTTCATGGGGGCAACCCATAGTGCTACACGCCAACACCTATGCGCCAACGCCCCTACCTGTTGCCGCCCCAACTCGGCCTCCACCTCCACCTGGACGCATGGTGGGAGAAAGCGGACAGGGCACAGGGTGGATGGACGGCCATGGGCTACATAAAGGTGGTCTGTTGCAGGCACCGTGCGCAGAACGACGAAACCCCGCGCATTCTCATCGGCCGATCAGGTAATAGCGCACCCCGCAGCATTAAGATATGTTTAATGAGGCCAGGCACCCAGGCTTCAGCCCAGCGGCCGTTAGGCCCGGCCGAGAGGTATCCTGCAGGCCGCGAACACAGTGGTAGCGTGCTTTCCACATGATATCCAGATCGCTGTCCTCGAAGAGCGTCAGGTCAGCTCCAACGGCTCTGAAAGACTTAGCGAATTCGCTCCCGCGGCTGCGCCGGGTCCGCTTCCATATTGAAGCGCCGTGTACAAGGGTTCGGAAGGTTTAAAACTGCTTAAAAGGAGGCAAAGCCTTATGAGGACCAACTGCGTCTGCTTCAACGAAGTCGAAAGTAACCTGCCCTTCCCTTCGCTCAACGCACCAGTGCGTGCACAAAGCAGGTAGAGTGTATCGAAGTTAAACCACACAGGGCTGAACACTTGCGCTCACACGTTGGTAATACCCCATAAACGGAATCCATGTTTTCGTCCGATGAATGTGCCGGAAAAGGAGGTATATCTGCTCTAGGACTGCAACTCCGCTACTTTTCGTCGCGCACCTTCACCACCGCGAACCAGTCTCCCGGAACAAGTAACTTTACTTGGAGACACTTGGCCAGAAAAAGCAAGCGACAATCAACACCAGCGAAGTACAGATCTGGTCAGAAGTCAGAGCAGTCTCGGCAAGCTGTCTATGCAACTTACTATCACTATACAGACTCATGTGTTTACTGATATGGAGAAACCTTGCCCGATTTGAAAATCAGTAACGGGTGCCGTACGTTTGTAACTTGAGTAAGGGACAGGGGTAAAGGGCGTACATCGTGCCGTACGTTGGCTACATGGACTGCCCCGTCTCACAAGACGCAGGTGCTCCCTGATAATCCATCCTTACTGATAGTTTCCCGCCCCGGCCGCACACACGCACCCGCACACGCGGCCGTCCGCGTTCCCGGCAACGAAGGATGGGTGGATTGGATTGCACATGCATGTATATCGGTTACACCGGCATCGAGCTCCTACGATCGGCTCCACCTGGATTCAGTCGCTTTCGGCATCGTACCTTGGGTGCTTTGCGTAGACGCCCGGCCTTCGGAGGGCATGTCGGTATCGCGCTGCGTTCGGACAAGTTCGGACACATCGAACATCGCATCCTTAACATACTTGCTGTTGTCACAAGTGCGGGGGCCAGGTTCGGGTTTCGGGGTTGGGATAGGGCCGGGTTGAGGGGGTCAGTTCCGGAAGGGTGCTGGATAAGTCGCTGCTGGCCCCGCAGCGTTCAGTCGTCTCGCAGGCCTGCTAGATGCCTGTCCGCCGGGAGGGATTGCCCGCCGGCACGGCGTAATAGAAAGCCGCACCTCGGGTCACTGGCCGGGCAGAATGAGGCGAGGGCGGTCCAGCACTGATGACCGTCGTGGAGAGCACCGCCGCGCATCGAAAGTGGATGGGTTCGGATCCCCGCGGGGACGCGGATTGGCGTTGCGCGCGGTGGCTGCTGCCTTGCAAGTTTGGGCACCGGGTCAGCGATTAGTTGGCCGGCTCGGTCTCTAGATTCCTGAGCGGCGATTGGACATTTGCAGCTTCGTGGCGGGGTCGTGCAGCGTGCGCGGCCGCACGCAACTGCCGAGGTGAGGCCGCCCAGCGCTAACCGCCGCAGGGGGCGGGTTCAGAACGGCTGCAGCGGAGCGGTTTCGGAGGGCCTGCACGGCCAAATTACTGCAGCGGCGAGGCGATTGCAAAGGGCCTGCAGGGCCACGGATGTGTGCAGCAGCTGCCGGCCGAGTTCGGAAGGGCCTGCACGACCGGTCCCTCAGCGGCGGCCCCGCAGGCCCACCGCCACAGCCCCGCAGCGGCAGGTGCAATGCGGAGTATTGCGGCGGCCAGGCGGTCGCGGAGAGCGTGCTGGGACACGGCCGGAAGCCGTTGTGAGGCGGGTTCGGAAGGCCTGGACGGCCTCATTTCTGGGCCGCATTGAATCTGCCGCTGCGTGGCGGTGGCGGTGGGCCCGTGGGGCCACGAACGTTCGCCGCTGTGGGACAGCTGCTTACAGGGAGCGGAGAGGACGACTTAAGTGGCTTCATTTACCGTTACAATGTGGGCGCTTAGTCCCGACCGGGCGTTCCAACGGGCCCAGATAGCTCGTAGGCGCCTCATCGCATCAACATCTATCAAAGGCTGCGCACCCATCCTCCATCACCCGCGGGGGGGGTCATGCAGCCATACCGGCCAACACACCAGGTTACCAGCGCGCCAGGATGGCCTCTCCTGGAAACCGCGCCAGACCCACCGAACCAATTGGCGGGGAGGGGGCCGGAGATTTAACCGCGGGTATCTTGGACAGAATGCCAGTGTCTTTCACATTAGACGGCCCCCAGTCCTGAGGCAGTCTCACGGGTACATCTTCCCCCTTCCGACTTACAGACAATATCCTGTCGCGACGCGGAGTCAGTGGCACCTACTGCAGGTGCACTTGCTGTTACTGTGCGAGGGGTTCGCGTTTGACGCTGTGTGGCTTGGCGGCTCCCTCTCACAGCACGCACATGCCGGGGCACCTGCTGCGGTGCGCCGCTCACCACGGCCACAGCCACCACCAGCCCCGCAACAGCAGCCCCCGCGACGGCGGAGCCGTCAGGGGGTCCAGGCCAAGCGGGGTAGCTCCTGGGTCCTGGCTACGCCAGCGGCGGCGCCGCTGGCGCCCGGGTGTGCCATGGCAGGGTATGGCGTGGTGTGGAGCAGACCCTGCTGCTCTTGCGGTGCGGCATCACACCCACGGCACCGCACAGCCTTCACACACGGGCGCAGCGATCGGCAGAAACGACGAACCCCGCAACTCAGACCAGGCCAGGCCAGGCGGGGGGAGTCCACCCCGTCAGCTGTAATCCACTCCGCCTGGCTGTAAGCCTGTCTCTTGTCATGGGCCTTGGCCTGCAGCTCCCGGGGACTCCTAGGGTGGTTGACAGCAGTCATGGCCACTCGTCGTTCCTCAATAAGCGCCTCCCGGGAGGCAGATGGGCAACCCGGCGGGGGTCCGCACTCACCCAAACCCGTGCTTACGCATACACATACGCACCCGGGCATCTCACCCCTTTCCCCCCACCGGCCGCAACTCAACGAATCTTGCCTGTCGCGCACTTCGCGTTAGACCCGAAGCACACACTTCACACACCCACGGAGGGGCGGCGATCAGTTCTTTCATATATACACAGAGGGACAACTCTAACGGACGGACGACACCAGGCCGCCGCGGACTACGGTGCGGCGGGCGGGGACTTCCCGTCACCGGCGGCCGCTGCGCTCCCGCAGCCCGGCGGCGGCGGCGAGGAGGAGGACGAGGGCCCCACGAGGACCATCACACAGGTTTGCGCCTTTCTTCTCTATACACGGTCACGGTCACGGACTTTCGACTGCAGCACAATCACATGCACGCGGACCGGCCAGACGGACGAAGACACATGCCTGCCTGTCCGTCCGTCCGTCCTGCTGTTTTGTCTGGCGGTGCGCCACAACCATCGCGGCTGTACCCGACCCCGCACTCGCTTACAGCGCACATACATATGCCGTACTTACGGTGCCACCTCCACCCCGTGTGACCCACCCACCCAGTCGTTGGTGATTTCTCCCGCAGTGCATTGAGTCCTCTCCCCACCCCTTGGCCCCTATCGGCGGGACACTGGCCGCCCTCCCCTCCCCTTCCCTCCCCTCACAGGCTTTACTTCGTTTCCATTCCCACGGAGACCAACACACACGCGGTTCTTGGTTTGGGTCGGGCGGGTCTGTTCTTAAAACACACGCGCCCACCAAGCCGAGACGTTGCAGCCGCCCATCCCATCCCAATCCCAATCCCAATCCCGCTCCAGCCCAGTCGAGCGCAGCCCGGACGGCACATCACACCGGACGGCACAGGCTGGCGTACTCGCTGTCGGCGGGCCCACACAACCGTCGTATGTCAGACCCTGGGCTGGGTTGGGCGGGTCCTTTTACTCAACACACACACACACACACACACATCGCAAGGGTTTCGCGCGGCGTGTCAGCTCAGCGGGTGGCACCCCGCCAACCCGCCCACCGACCCGCACACCCTGAACCGCCGCCTTTGCGAGCGATACATCGCCCCGGGGCTGGTTTGGGGCGCGTCCGCCTTGCGGAACACACGCCTCTTGACGCAGGGGCAGCTCCGTGCCCGCCAGCACCCCACCAGTCACCACACCTCACCTCGCCTCACGCTGTCGGCCAGGAGAGTACGAGACATTAGTGGACGTGGACATATCGGTCCGTGGAGGCGCATGGCGGCGGCTGTGGCCGGGGCGCAGGCCCGCCCCACCACCGCGCGGGGCTCCACCGACGGGTCCCGCACGAGCCCAGCCCGGGGGTGAGGAGCTCACGACCACACACCTCCCCCGGCTGGGCTGGGCTGGGCGCCCGGGTTCTTTTCCTGCCTAAACACGAATCCCCCGTCCCCCGTCGCTGCCCCCGGCCGCACGCTTCGTGACCACGTGTGCTCACTCAAACTCGCTCCCGGACGGCCCCTTGTGCAGGAGCCCCCGGGGGCGCCCGCCGGCGCCGCAGTACCCCTGATAATGCTAATGCTGATGATGGTGCTGCTGAGTGCAGAATACAACCCAACCCAACTCGATTTCCACCAGGGCGTCCGGCTCACGGCGCGCCCGCTGGCCGTACGGCAGCGAGCGACACGGGGATCTCCCCCCGTCCCCGATCTCAATCGCTGACATGCCGCCCCTCCGGGCCCGCTTGGTTGTCCGGTTCAAGCCTCTGTATTGGGTTTGCCCTCCCCTGACGGGGCCCCGCACACCCAGCCATAAATAGGCGGCGGGCGGCGGCTGCCATTACCCCGCCCCGGCGCCCGTCTTGCTGTCCACCGGCGCCGCCGACACGTCCGCCATGTGGCTGTCGTCGCGGGGGTGCTCTTGCCCCAGGGGCCGCTGCTCCTCCTCCTCCTGCCCCAGCAGCGCCTCCTCCCCGGGCTGGTCCTCCTCACCCGACAGCAGTTCCTCCCGGGGCAGATCATCCTGCATCCGGGATGGGGGAAGAACGGAAGATTAACTCAGCTAAGCTAAAGCCAAAAACGGACCCAGTCACGTGGGGGAGGTGGAGCGCGCTGTTGGGTCAAGTACCGTATGGCATCGGAGGTCAGGAGGGGGGCCGCTCAGTAGGACGTGTGCTGCGAGGCTGATGATCACCAGCTGTGGACGGTGAGGCCTGCGCTCCCAACCGGCTGATAAAGCGGCACAGAGCAGGGGGCCGGGGGATGCCGCAGGATGCGGGCATTGCTAGCGGGACACCGCCACCGCTGTCCTGATGGACTTGAGGAGGGACCCGCTGCTGGGGACCAGCCCTGGTAGGTGGCTGGTCCCCGGGCTGGACAGCAGAAAAAACATCGGCAACTCGCTGGTTTCGCGCGCATGTGTTAGCGCGGCGGGACACATTAGGTCGTGTGCACTCCAGCCGAGTGGAATCAGATTGGAGCTGACTGTTGGGGCTCCCAGGCAGGCCGCCAGCTCGCCGAATCCGCCCGTGTGACCCATCAGTCCACCGGACGGCCCATGCTGGCCCAAGGGAGACACCTCGCCGTCTGACTCGGTCCTGGACGGGCTTCGGCAACATACATACCAAGTCGCGGACTGCGCCTAGTCGGGAGGGTCCAGTCGCGGGCTAGACCCTCCCGTGATGGACTCCCAAAGACCGATCTCCCAGTCCCTACCGAGATGCGGTCGACCTACCGAGATACGGTTGGCCGAGGCGGGCAACGACTCCCTGCCGGGGCTGATGAGCATGTCCTGCGGCTCCCCGGGGGACGCGTCATCGCTCCGGAGCATGAACAGCGGGTTGTCGCAGCACAGATGGCCGCCGCCGCTGGCGCCGCCGTCCGCAGCATCGGCGTCCGCATAGGCAGCCGACGTGTCCACGGGCCCACTGCTGCCTGGCGCCTCCAAGAGCCCCCCTGACGCCGTCCCCGCGCCACTGACGCAGCCGGCGATACAAGTCCAGTCGGCCTGCTCGCTTGGCTGCTGCATCAGGTGCGGCTGCTGCTGCTGCTCCAGCTGCTGCTCCTGCTCCAGCTGCTGTGACGGCTGCTGCGCGAGCTGCTGTGACGGCTGCTGCGCGAGCTGCTGTGACGGCTGCTGCGCGAGCTGCTGTGACGGCTGCTGCTCCAGCTGCTGTGACGGCTGCTGCTGCTGTGTAGGCTGCTGATCACTCGGCTGCTGCTCCAGCTGCTGCTCCTGAGCCTCCTCCTCTGCCAGCTGCGGCGGAACGCCGTTGGGGGAGGGTGGTGGCGGCGGGTTGCGGCGGGTTGCGGCGGGTTGCGGCGGGTTGCGGCGGGTTGCGGCGGGTTGCGGCGGGTTGCGGCGGGTTGCGGCGGGTTGCGGCGGGTGGCGGCGGGTTGCGGCGGGTGGCGGCGGGTGGCGGCGGGTGGCGGCGGGTGGCGGCGGGTGGCGGCGGGTGTTCGGCGATGGATACAGGCAAGCGGGAGGGGTGGATGCGTTCCGCAGGAGGTTTCGTTGGGCCAAACGCAGGACGGCACAGGGAGTGCGTGACGACCAGGCCAGGAGAGACCTTCCCTGCCCTCCGCGGCCCCCTGCCACCGCGCTCAAGTACCATGGGCCTGTTTCCAGCTGTAAACCCCGCCAGCCGCCCGCCGCTCCGCCCAGCCCACACGTGGCCCCCCCGCCCCCGCCCCTCCTCCTCTCACGGAGCGAGACCTCATCACCCCACGGCATCACCCCACGGCATCACCCCACGGCATAACCCCCGCTCAGCGCTCACCACCTGCTCCGCCGTCTTGCCGGTGTCCGCGATGCGACGGTACCTGGCCCGGTTGATCCTCAGCTGAGCCAGCTGGGGGGCCAGCTCCGGCATCACGTCCACCATCCGCTCCCACAGCGTCGCCACCACGTAGTCCTGAGGGACGCCCGGAGGCAGCGGATGAGGGCAAGGGAAGAGGAGGGCAGGGAGGGGAACGGCAGGGCAGGGAAGGGAAGGAAGGACAGGGCAGGGAAGGGCAGGGAACGGCAGGGTAGGGCAGGGAAGGAAGGACAGGGCAGGGCAGGGAAGGGCAGGGAAGGGCAGGGCAGGGAAGGGCAGGGAAGGGCAGGGAAGGGCAGGGAAGGGCAGGGCAGGGTAGGGCAGGGCAGGGAAGGGAAGGGAAGGGAAGGGAAGGGCAGGGAAGGGAAGGGCAGGGAAGGGAAGGAAGGACAGGGAAGGGAAGGGCAGGGTAGGGCAGGGCAGGGAAGGGAAGGGCAGGGAACGGAAGGGCAGGGAAGGGAAGGGCAGGATATATCACGAGAACGTGTGCGCAGAAGGGAAACGGCCCGGAGGTCACAAGCCGTACAGCAACGCCCCATGCAAGCGCCGAGTTCCTCAGGAGGGAGTGCGGCGCCGAAACATGCCGAGTGGCGCCGTCCACTGAACCGAACAGACATCGCTTCCCGGTCCTGGCCTTCTCCTGGAGCTGCCCGCCCAGCCCCCGGCCCTGGCTTCGGTCGCCCCCTCCTGGCCAGCCCCCGCCCCACCCCGGCCTCCCAGCCCCATCCCCCACCCCAGCCCCCGCCCCACCAGGAAGTTGAGCTCCACCCGGGCGCACATGACGTGGTCCGAGGTGTCCACCGAGAAGGTGATCGGCAGCCCCAGCGCCGTCTCCTCGTGGCTCTGGGCCTCGAACTCGCGGTGCACGCGGCGGCTCATGGCGTGGTTCACGTGGAAGGGCCGCACCGCGTTGCCGATGTCGGAGGCGTGCAGGATCACCTGTGGAAGGGGGGGAGCCGGAGGGGTGAGGGCTGCAGACGGCTGCGGGCCCCAGGGAGGGCGGGAAAGGGTCACCTCGCACCCATCCAGCCACCCAGCCGCAGCACCCACCTTGGCCAGCAGCAGCCTGTCCGACTCGTTGTCGGGCTCGTAGGTGACGCCGTGCTTCTGGAACTCCTGTGTGAGCGCGAAGTGGTTGGCCATGTCGGTGCAGAGGATGACGGAGATGATGAGCTTGCGGGCGGAGCGCTGCTCCTCGGGCGACAGCACGGACAGCAGGTTGCAGTCGGTGCGGGACAGGATGGCGAAGGTCATGGCGCAGTGGTGGTTCTCCATGACGCTCTGGTCGTTGTAGATGCGGGACAGCCTGGGGAGGGAGGGGCCGGGGGAGGGGGGTTTGGTGGCAGCATTTCGCTGTCTTGAATGACGTGTACACCGTAGTGTGTGTGTATGTATATACGTGATATACGTGATTGACGTGAATATGTTATCGGCAATGACAAATGTTTAAAAACGACATGAAGACTTTATGTATACCTGTACATGTATATTATCCCTACAGCAACGAGCGGGTGTACAGCGCATTGGGGCACGGGCCAAGGGGCGCCTCATGAACCGCTACCGCCGGTCGGCAGCTCGACAGTCCCGCTACGCATGCCTCCCGCAGGCCGGTCAGCAGCTGCCAGGCAGGCCAGGCAGCAGCTGACCGACCCCTCCACGCGCAGTGCCGTCCCCACCCGCCACCCCTCTCCATCCCCTTTCCCAGGCGCTTGCCGTCTCCAGGGGGCGTTCCCCCTTGCCTTTTTCCAATAAGAAAGAAGCGAAACCGCGAAAAGGATTTCGAGCCGTAGTTGTACGATGTGTCGTAGTAAATATCCGGTATATAGCAACGTATACTCGCGGATTGTTATATGTTATATGAGAGCCGCTGTAGTGCGGACTGTAGTCGCAGTGCGGATGGCGGGCGACCCGGGAAGAACTGCCAGCTAGCTGAACATCCCCCCCCCACGGCCCCCCCTCCCCGACCCGGGTTTTCTTCTCCTTACAACCCCATTCCCCTCGGCCCCCTGGGTCCGACCCTTCACTCACTCGCTGCCGCTGTTGACGTGGAAGCTGTTAGAGTGGCCGTCGTGGTCCAGATCGTGGCACAGGGCGCTGATGAGGAGCGACAGCCGGTCCAGGGGGCTCAGCACGTCGACGGCGCGGGTGTTGGTGGAGAGCTGGGGGCCGCGGCCGACGAGGGGGTGGGCGGGCGGGCGGGCGGGAGGGTGCAGCGGGTGAGTGAGGGGCACTCAACGACAGGGGCTGCACACGCTGCTGGAGGCAGGTATGCAGCGGCATCAGGGGGGAAGTACGGCTATGGAAACTGGCATGGCGAGGGCACGGCGCCAAAAGGGCGGAATGGTTTTCCGAAGGGAGCAGTCACCGGTGCGGGACATCCCATTCCCGCATCGCACGACGCGACGCGACCCGACCCGCCCAGCCAGCCCATCAGCCCCGCCCAGCCATCCCACCGAGCCAGCACAGCCAGCCACCCACCCCTCAGCGACCCACCAGGTATGTGGCCTGCAGCACGTGGCACACGTGGTTGAAGTTGTGGTAGGGGATGGCCTGGTAGTGGCTGGCCACCGCCGTGAGGAAGTTGCGCAGGACCTGGAGGGGAGGAGGGGGGAGGAGGCGGGAGGGGAGGAGGGGGGATCGGGTGTCGCTGTTGTGTTTTCGTGTGGGGGGTACACGTGTTGGGGAGGGGGACGCGGGGGACCCGGAGGAGATGCGAGGGGCAGGAGAGGCGGCCCTGCGCGCACAACCAGCGATCCGGCGGTCCTGCGACTGGTTCGAGATGGTGGGGGGTCGCCCCCGCGGAGAACAAGCGGCATCACAACAGGGTTCATAGCGGTGCAAGGAGGTGCTCGGTTGGGCGGGTTCCTTTCCTAAACACGCTTGCTTGCTCGCCGGGCGGGTTCCTCACTAGTCCCATGCCGCGTGCCGCTTGCTTTTACACGGCTTCTCGGACACCGCAAGTGCACTTGGAATGAGCGGGTGAGGCGTCATCAGACAACTCATCCGGGTACCCCACCGCAGTTCGGGCGGGCGGCTCCGTCCTCAGCACACCTAATAGCCACACACCGCCGTCCCGGCCCCGGCCCCTTCCCCAGCCCCCACCCCCTCCCCCTCCCAACCTTCCAGCCCGCGGGGAAGTCCCCCCCCCCTTCCCCCTCCCCATCTTTTGTCAATAAAGACAGCGAAACCGCCCCCCCCTCCCCCGTCCCCAACCCTCCAGCCCCAGCCGAACCCGGTCCGAGGCACCCCGAGGGTCCCCCACCTTGGGCTGCAGCCCGAACTCCTCCATGGCCCCCGAGATGATGAATATGTCGTACGACAGCTTGATGAGCTCCTCCACCGTGAACTCCGTGAAGTCCCAGTTCCAGCTGGACAGCTTGTCGGGCGGGTAGAAGCAGGGCGAGCGGGGGCTGCTGGCGGAGGCAAGGTTGGTGCAGCTCAGGTGGGTGCGGAGGGCCTGTGGGCGGTGGCGGGCGGTGGCGGGCGATGGTGGGGGGTTGGAGGTGGGGGTCAGGGAGAGTCCGGGTTGGTGGTGGGGGTGGTGGGGGTTCAAAAGAAAACAGCCCAGACACACCCAGCCCGGCGACAAATACTGGGGATGGTGGGGGTACGGGCGCTGAGGGTGGGGCGGGCAGCAGCGCAAAGGGCCGGCAGGGCGGAGGCCAAGAGGCGGGTCAGTCGACGTCACGATCCGACCCTCATCAGACCGCGAGAGAGCGGACGATGAGGATGCGGTTTAACACGATTACGGCGGGCGATCCGCAGCAGCGGCAGGGGCTCGTCATGTGTGCCCGTGAAAGGGTTAAATTGAAAAAAATAAATAAACCCGTAGAACGAACCCGGACACACCCAGCATAACGCAGTATACTTACGGGGTGCGGTACCTGCAGAGCAAACGAAAGATAGAGACCGTGAAAGGGTGTGTGGAGGGGGTTTAGGGTTTTAGAGTGTCAACCCGAACCCCAGGACTCCGGGGAGCGGGTGTGGAGACGTGGCCACGGGCCACGGGGCTGCACGCCGGGGCCCCGCAGTCTCGCGCATCCCCACGGCCATGGCCTCCATCCGGGAGGCTCCATCCGCCCTCAAAGCCCCCCCCCACCACCTAAAATCCCCTTTCCCCCCCCTCCCACGCAGCAGCAGTAGAGTGCATCCACCTACCCACCCATCCACCCACCCCCGCGCCCGGGCGGCTCGGTCCTTGGATTTGTCCGCGCCCCGCGGAGAAATCCAACCCTAGAGAACAAGTATATTTTCAACTTCCCCGCGCCCCGCGGGCGTCCCCTCTCTTCCGCCCACCGACCTGCGGGTCCCCCTCTCCGCCAACCGACCGGCGGCCCCCCTTTCTTCCGCCCACCGACCGACCTGCGGGTCGCACACATTGATCCGCAACGTGTCCTCCGCCGCCGCGCGCAGCTCCTCCTGCACGTTCCCGAAGTCGCCAAACGGCTCCGGCAGCAGCTGCAGCGCCAGGCGCCCCGGCAGGGACCGGCCCGAGCCGCTGCCCAAGGATCCCGCACCCTGCAGCGTCGCGGCCGCCGACGCCACCGCCGCCACGTCCGCCGCGCCCGCCGACGCCGCCCGCCCGTTCATCCTGGGCATGGGCATCATGCCGTTCGCCGCTGTGACGGCGGCGCTCCCCGGCGGCAGGGCGTCGCCTTCGCCTCCGCGCTCACCCTCACCGTCGCTGTCGCCGACGCCGTCGCTCAGACCCTCCATGAGCTCGCTGCCGCCGTCGGCATCCGGCTCGCCGTCGCCCGCGTCGGCGCCGCCGTCGGCGACGGCGCCCGCGACGCCGCCGGCGCTCTGCACGTGCACCGTCCTCCGCCAGGGCGCCATGAACCGGTCATGGGCCGACATGCGCCGAAGCCCCGGGGGCACACCGCCGCCGCCGCTGGCATTGCCGCTCCAGCCGTTCCGCTGCGGGGACAGGAGGTGCTGCAGCTGCGCGTGGGGCACAGGCACGGACGGCGCCGGCATCACGCCGCCGCCGCCGCTGGCGGGCACTACGAGCGATGACCTGACGCAGGCGGACACGGCGCCGCTGATGCCCGGGCCTGCCGTCAGGGAGCCCCCCGACCGGGCGACGAACCCCCCGCCGCCGCCGGCGCGGCCCGCGAGCCGCAGCGCCAGCGCGGGGTGCTCTGCCTGGGTGCTGCTGCGGGTACGGAGCTGTGACAGGTCGTCGGGCAGCACGGGGAGGTCGCCGGAGACGTCCGAGAAGTCGCCGAGGGGGGAGGCGGGCGCGTCGGGGGGGCTGATGCCGCCGACGCCGCCGCCGACGCTGCCGGCGACGGCGCGGCCCAGCCCCCCGGGGTCCACCCCCGGTACGCCGCCGTCCGACCGGGTGCTGTCGGGCTGGGAGGACGGGGCAGGGGGAGAGGGGCGGCCGGCGTCAAGGGGGCCTGGCACCAGGCAAGCCTGAGTTGAGTGTGTGCTCCGCGAGGACAGGAACCCGCCCGACCCCAACCAGCTACAGCTACAGCTACAGCGAGTGAGTCTGTGCACGAGTGAAGCGCGTGTGGGCCAGCTGTGTGTTTGTATTGTTAATATAATAAACCAGCCAGCCGTGTGTGTGTGTGTGTGTGTGTCAAAGAAACTGTGTGTAGAAGACAACTGAGCCGTGATAACTGTGTGTGTGTGTGAGTGTGTATGTTTAATGAGAAACCCGGTGTGTGTCGCCGCTATCATCTCCTCTACCGGGCCAGCTGTACGGCACTGCTGCACCCGCTGCCTCGCGAGCGGCTGCAGCACAAGAAAAGAGCGACCCGCCCGTGACATCCGATCCGTAGCCCCACCCCACCCCACATCGCACCCCGCCACGCCGCCGTCCCCCAGCAGACAGCAGACCCCACCCGGGCCGCAGCCACCCTATCCCTCCCCCTCCATGCCACCCACGGCGAAACGACTCCCCATCTCCCCCTCGCCCCATGGGGCTCCCCTCGTCGCCGTCCCCACACCCCCACGATCCCGCGCATGTGTTCTCTGCACACGCGCGCCTGTGTGCTACCCGCAGACCCCGCCACGCCCACCCTCCAAGGCCCAAACCCCAACACCTCTAAACCCGAACACCTCTTTTAACCCCACAACCACCGCCACAACCGCCACCGCCGCCACCTCACCGGCACCCTGCCGGGCCCCAAGCCGAAGCTCCTGGCCGCCGCCGCGCGCACCGCCAGCGCCATGCGGGGGTCGCTGGACTGCGCCAGGTCGCTCCGCCGCAGCGTGCCGTTGGGGCCGGACCCGGAGCCCGCCCGCTTGGCCGCCGCGGGGCCCCCGTCCCCCAGCAGCGACAGCGACAGGCAGGCGCTGCGCTTGCGGTCCATGGAGGCGCGCATCTGGTTGGCGGTGACGGTGGCCGCCGAGTAGGAGCACCGGTTGAACATGGCGTGACTGCCCGACACCTCCCGACTGGTGCGCGGCGCGGGGCGGGGCGGGGGGCCGGGGCGGGGCGGGGCGGGGCGAGAGGTAGGATGTAGGGAATTGGTAGTCGAGAGGTGGGAGGGAAGGGTGAGCAGGTGGGTCGGCGGACGGCGCGAGAGGCCGGAAGGGGAAACGGTTGGGCCACAGGCCACCGGCCAGACGGGCTCGCCCTGCTCTCCTTGGGGTCATGGCGACTGGGCAGGTCCGTGACTCTGGGGGGGGCGATCCAAGTGCGAACTCGCCCCGCACTCCACCGCGCCCTTCCATTTACAGTTCGAGCATTGACGAAGGGAGAGACGGCTTCTGCCACACCGCCCGCCCCGAGGGCCCTCGATAGACCGCACTGCCCTGCCAGCCGCACTGCCGGCAAGGCCCCCAACCCCATGCCCCCCCAATCCCCAGGAGAGCGGGTGCGGGGTGCGGGGTGCGCCTCGGTGAGCTTCGGTCCGCTTGTCGAGCCTGCCCCGCGTGCCATTGTGGCGCAGAGTGGTCCTGCCGTGACTGGTCAGCTCAGCTAGAGAGGAGGCTGCGCCCGCCACCGATGACCCGCCCGCTGGGGACCCCACTGTCCGGTGAGGGAAAAAACACCCGCGCTCTACAATCCCCCGCCTGCGACGTCCCACCCAGCCCAGCGGGACCCCGCGGCAACCACGCCGCCCTACTTGATGTACTCGGGCAGGTACATCTGCAGCAGGCGGGAGCGGATGAGGTCCTCATCGCCCGACAGCGACGAGCCGCCGCCGCCGCCGCCGCCCGGCGTGGAGGTGCCGTCCTCGGCCGTCCCGCCCGCCGCGCCGCCCTGCTGCGCGGCGACGCTGGGGTGCGCCCCGTCGTGGCCCACCACCGACAGCGCCGACAGCAGCGACAGCTCCAAGGTGCGCACACTCAGCAGGTCGCCCACCTCGTACGCGAACAGTGCCATCGCGTCGCTGCACAGGGGGGGCAGGTACAGGAAATTGGTAGGCATATTTATACCGCGCTGCTGCCAGAGCGAGGGGGGGGGCCGGGGGCCGGGATAAAAAGACAACAGCGGGGGGTGTAAAGTGGAAAACAAGGGCCCAGAACGAACGCGAGGGCACAGCCAGGACGCGCGTTGGTATTGTTCTGGGTGGGGGTGGTGGTGGTGGTGGTGGAGGGGGCGTGTGAAACGTCGCCGGGAACGCGTGCACGAGCCCGGGTGCGGGCGCGCAGCCGATTTCATGCAGCAGCAGAAGCCGGCGTGCACCTATACCCGCCTTCCATTCCCCTCCCATCCCCAACCCATCCCCAATCTATATCAGTCCTGTACCCCCCTTCCATTCCCCTCCCATCCCCAATCTATAGAAGTGAACCAGCGCGTGTCCCAAGGGGAGCATGCCGTGACAGGTCAAATGGTAGTGGCACGGCCCCGATGCGTTTGCGCTGCGCCAGGCATGTGGTTGCATTGAACCCTCTCGATCCTCTCCGTCGGAGCACAATCGAAGCAACACCCACAACGCCCCTTGCCAAGGCGCCTCCTGCACCCCGCCTCCGCCACCATCAACACCTCATGGGCCGGAGCCGCCCACCCGAGCGCCCCTCGCCCCCCCCCCACCGCCCTGGGGCGCATCCCACGCCCTGGGGCCCTCGCGGCCCCCCCCCACACCGCCCTGGGGCGCATCCGACGCACGCACCAGTCGGCATCCGTGAAGAAGGGCTCAAAGAATATGTCGCTGGTGCCCTCCGCCTCGCGCTTGTTGATGGCCAGCACCACCGCCAGCACCCGGTCGCTGTTGGTGCCGGGTATGGGCTGCACCAGCACGCTCTTGATGCGCGTGGGGGCCAGCTGGGCGGCCAGGCGGTTCAGCGCCGGGTCCCGGCTGGGGTCCTCGAACTCCTGCGTGGGGGGGACGCGGGGGCCCGAATCCGGGGGACCCGAGCCGCGGTAACCCACATCGGACGGACCACCGGGGGCGGAGCACTCGGTGACAAGACCATGCTGCATGAAGCAAGAGGAACCAAAGGACCCAGTCCACGCACTCCAGCCATGTCCACGCGACGAACCAAGGTCCCGAAAGGGACTGTGACTGACTGCACAGGTACCGTATGCGAACCGCCTGCGGTCGACCCCTGGCAGCAGCAGCAGCAACAGCAGCAGCAGCAGCAGCAGTATGACACGCTGGCGAGCGTCCCCCTCCGACCGCCTCGCCGTTCCGTGGGGTGCACCGCCCCATCGCCCCGCTCTCGTCGCTGCGCTGCTCCAGTACCGGCGTGGCCGCCCCGGTCCCCCCAACCACCCGCGTCCGCAATCGCCTTCCCGGGGCTTCTGGTATTTCCCATTTGACAACTTGATCCGCCGGACCTTACACTGAACTTTCTTTTGTATATCCTTGAGAATTTCCATGGCGTGTTCGACCCCCAGCCAACCATCCTTCCCCTCCCGTCCGCCTCACCGTCCAGCTCTGCGCCTTCTTGGTCTCCGCGCACAAGCCCACCACGCCGCCCTGCTGCCCCATCCGCAGCCGCATGAGCTCCGCCTGGTGCGCGTTGGTGTGCAGCCACAGCTCCCCGCGCGGCTTGTCCACCAGGAAGAACAGCACCCGGTCCGCGTGGATGATGTGGCGCTCCAGGGCGGCGGTGGCGCACTCCACCATCTGGCCCACCTCCTCCTGCAGCGCGGGGCGGAGGGGCGAGGGGAGGTGTGTGAGTTGTGTGTGTGTGGGGGGGGGGGCCGGGAGATAGCGCCTGGAGCCTGTCTAGGGTTTCAGGGGGCCGGAACAGAGGACGCAGTCACGCTAAGGCGCATCCCGGGCACGTCGGCTACCTGTCGGGGGAAAGGGGAGGGGAATGTCTCTGGGCGTCTCTGGGCGTCTCTGGGCGTCTCTGGGCGTCTCTGGGCGTCTCTGGGCGTCTCTGGGCGTCTCTGGGCGGTTGTCATTTCTAGTTCTGCTGGAGCGGGCTACAGGATGTTCGTGTGGGGGGGAGGACGTTGCCGCCGCCCAATCGCGCTGCCGGCGACGGACTCGGCGATGTACGCGGGGTCTCCTCCCTCTCAATGCATGGGCACCGATGAACCCTTGTGTGGGGGTTCAGGCGGGTACACTCATAGATTCGTTCTTTCTTTCGTGTGCAGTCGCGCCATCGCCGGAGGGGCAGCGCCGGTCGCTGCGCGGTGCGGCCTGGGTCGCGACACAGACAGGTACAGACCGGGCGGCCCCACGACCGCTTCACAGCGACTGCCCTCATCGGCAAGGGGCACCAAGCATCGGCCCCCAGGCCCTTACCGCCGCGTTCAGGCTCTTGAAGCACGTGTAGATGGCCTGCAGCCGCTCCTTCTCCCGCCTGGCACCGGGCGGGGACACGCGCGAGGGCGGCAGGGGGGGCCAGACGGCTTCACTGGGCAGCAGCCAAGACTCCAGGCGCCAGGGCCTCCGAACGGGAGGGGAGGAACCCGGGAGAGGACGAGGCAGTCACGACAGCCCGCGCCTCCGCGCCGTATCCCTAGTCCCTGCACCCAACATCAACCTCCAACTCCATGCCGCTGCTGGCAGCGGCATCCGTGCCCACATGCACTAGAACCGACTTGCTCACGCACACATTTCCAACCCAGTCAGCCCCCATGCTGCCTCGACAGCGACAGCTGTTGAGCCTGTACCAGAACCCAATCAGGCCACAAGAATGCAGCGGAGGGCCCCCGAAACCTCACACGTGAGGCAACCCGCGGATGCCCCCCGCTGGAGCCTCACTTGGCCGTTTCGTGCAGCTTGGCTTTGACCAGGGTGTTCCCCAGGTGGGTGCCAAACAGCTTCAGGTGGCGCTCATCTGCCGGGGTGAATGGCTGCCCCGACTTCTTGTTCAGGGCCTGGTTCGGGCGGGGGCGGGGGAGCGGCCACAGCCGGTGGCGGCGGCGGAAGCGGTTGCTGCCAGACACCAGCCGCGATCGGAGAGCAGCGCTTCGCCGCCCGGGTCTTGCCGCCCGGCACATCACCTCACCACCCCACACATAAGCGAGGGAGCGGGGCACGCGACGGCGTGCCCTGCCCTGCCCTACCCGGTCCAGACGGCTGTCGGTCCTGGAGTCATGATTGGGACACGGCTCCCGGCGGCAGCCACACATTTAATCTGCTTCCCACACACACACACACACGGCATCGGATCTTGCAACCCCATGTAACGGGCCATGTGGGTCGGGCCGCATTAGCCTTTCAATGCCGGGCCTCCCCCGTCCTCCCTGCATCTCCCCCTCGTCCACGTGGGCACGACACATGTCCTGCGATCCCCTCCCTCCCTCCTTCCTTCCTTCCTGCCCTTCCCTTCCGCCGCACCCCCTCCCTCCCTACACTCCCGCCCGCGTACTCTTTTTCCGGACGGGCCCTGCCCCCTCCAGCCCAACCCGCTGTCGCCGCTCACCTGCAGCACCGCCACGTTCTTGCCCGTCATGTCCGAGACCGCCATGCACAGCATGCTGCGCGTGCGGAAGCCCGTCATGCGGTCCACCTCCTTATTGAACATCGGGTGCGCGTACACATCCGGCAGGTTCATGCTGCCGCCTGCGGGGTGCCCCCGGGGGAAGACGCAGGCGCGGCGACACACGCACAGGCAAGGGCGGCCAGAACCGACCCAAATCAGGTAACCGGGCGGAAATGTCCGCGTGCGTTCGGGCCGTATGCGCTGGCTGCATGAGGGGGAGGAGGAGCAGGAGAAGGCGCGGCTGGTCCACGCAAGTGGGTCCGAGCGACTGGGCCGCAGAGAGGCTCTCCCGCAGTCCCCTAGACCTCCCCCAGTCCCCCAGGGGAGGGCGCGTCCGCTGCCGCGCGGGTGGCTTCTGAGGTGTGTTCTGCAGGCGCCCCGCATCATGGTGTGAGACCGGGAAGCAATCGGGGGGCAGCACCAGCGAGTCAGGGCGCTGCCCCGGTGGCCTGGTGCCCCTTGCAGTGGCAGGTCGAGGGGCATGCGCTGGTGGGGGGCCGCCGTGCCGGGAGTGCGTCATTGGTCATCAGAGGTTCGGCGCTGACGCACAGCGGGTTGCCGTGGGCATGGTGCCCGCCGGCAGGGAATCTTCTCGACTCGTTCCTACCAACGATTACGACCCAGTGAGATGTTGCAGGAATGGCGAGGGACCGCCAAGCACCTGCTCCCCTGGTCCGTGAAACCCTGCCCCTTGGTCGGCGCAGCTCACCAGTCTGGGCGATAAGACCCGCGATGCCCTCGCCGAAAGGTATGCGAAGAATGCGGTTCTGATCGATCATGGCTCTGCGATGTGCGGGGCACCACGCAAGAGGTCGAGCAGGGCCATGCGAGGGTTGACGAACAGGTCAGCCAGGCCGCACCTAAGCTCCCTCCGTCGCTCGAATATGAGGAACAGAGTCACGCGTTCACAGTCCAGTAGTTCCAGCGCCACCTGGCGAACGTTCTGCATGGCGGTGTGAATGTCCAGCTCCGCCGCGAGCTGGTTCAAGACGGCGATTGCCTGCAGTGAGCATAATTAGCATGTTGTCGGCTCCTGGTGATGCAAACAAGTTATCCGGGCCGATGTGCCGGTCAGCGCTCGCTGACGCGAAACGAATAGTCGGACCTTATGAAGGCTATCCAGTTCAGACTGAAGCTGGACCACCTTTGCTTGCAGGGCGTCCTCCATTTTATTGTCAAACGCGCTGCACGCTTCGTAGTTAAGAAACTTTTTCCTGAGTGCTGGTCGTGACCCCAAAACTTGCGAGCTCCTCCTCAGTGTCGTAGCCTTGAAATATACCGCACCCTTCAGATGCAGCGTCAACGACATACAGTCCGCAAGCGATGCTCGTTTCGAGGAGCTGCAGGATACATTTCAGCTGGGCCTGTCTAGCATGCAGAGGAAAATGGAACCTCTTGACATTGTAAAATTGTTCTATTTACGTTGGTGGGTGTTCCGATTTCGACGCCGTTAAGAAACTAGGGAGCGACAAACAGAGGCTCTTCAACTGCGGCATGACCTATTGACATGTTCGTCTGAAAGTCATTTTTCAAGACACGCGATATCGGCGGCAACCAAGTCAGTGAGGAGATTGGTGACCTCTGTGTTAAAAACTGTGTCATCGTACATCGTCCCCTTTTTACGGGTGTGTAAAAGCAGACACTGTAATGGAGCGCTGGCACCGTAAGTGTTGATGCTATTTTTATCAGTGCTTTGTGACATGTTCCCCAGTTGAGAAATTGGTTGATCGATATAGAATGGCATTATGGACACAGAAGTGCGAACCCCTTTACCAGTCAAATGATTGTGGCAAAAATAACATATGCAGCGCGCTGCAACTACGATGCTGACCGTACAGCGATTAGACCCAAGCAATCGCAAGCTGAGTCGTACAGTCCCACCTCAATTCCAACTAAATTTCGCTGACCAACGAGGTATTTACAATTTCCAGCACCGCCGGGGGTTCCCGGCTCCTTCCGAGACATCGGACCCTTGCCCTGCGAGGAATGGCGGTTACGGTTACAGTTGCAGTTTTCGGTGGCAAACTGGCAAGCTGACTGCCCAGATGCCCGGATGCCGTCGCGCCGTGTCTACTGAAGGCAGGATTAAGCTCCGGAGAATAAACCTCGATGAAGCTTTGGGCCTGAGCGCTGTGACTGTAACACCTGGTGACACAAGTGGCTATTGAGCTGCTCAACTCCATGTCCGCCATAAAGCCCACCCTTAGGTTTACGCTGGCGAAAGTCAACTGTCGGACCTGTTCGATTAGTCCAGATAGCCTGGATTAGCCTGACGTTGCCTGTTTCGTATCGTAGTATCGATTTCTCGAACCTTCTGGTCGAATCAATCGCAATATTGTTGGTATGTGCCTCGAGGCTTGATTACAGACCTAGCGATAAGGTGACGAACGCAAAGCGTATGCCGGTCCCGAGTCCAAGCCCCTCAGCGTTACCTTGCATACTCATCTCTCTGCAAGGCCACATTGCAAACAACCGACCACACCGCCAGTACGACGGTACCGGTCCGAAGCTATGTTAACACAAACGGTGAGGTTTCACAAAGCCTGCATGCACCAGCCCTAACCAGCCGGTTACAACCTTGTTACTCAAGTGATTTGAATTCAAGTGAAGCGTTCTGAAAATTTATTGTTGAACGGAACAAACGTCACAAGCATATGTTAATTTCAGGAATCGGCTCAGAGCGAGAAACCTTTTCGCAGTCAATTGTCCATTCACCACACGGATTTCTGTGGTTTCTTGGATACGTTGCACACCCGTGCAATAATACACCGCGTCCGCTCTGAAGGTCGATATGAATCGGTCCTTCCGCGGCCGTTCGTCTGCCACAGCGTCGTACACGGGCTAACGTCTCCCCTAACACGGTCCCCCTTGTAACGGTCGCTTCCTAACGTGTCCGCCTCCGCGAAGCGAAAGTGACTGCCACGTGGCCTCAACTGTCTCCCCAAGCCCGACGCGCCTTCACTGCCAGCTGCCGAACGCTTCGCCTGTTGTCATCCAGCGCTCGCAACAAGCAGTTCAGGACCTGCAAATCGGGGCCCCAAGGAAGAGCAGGCGTGCAGACTTAACGCGGTCAAACCAGCTTCATAGAAAGCAAGATGATGCGCATGAACTCGAATAGGATCACCCTGGGGCGTTTCCGCCGTGCGATCACTGCATCAATCTGTTGCGGTCGCAGCAGATGCGGATGCACGGGTCAGGTGCACGGGTCACATCAGTGGCTGCGAAAACCGTTATGATTCCGTACACAATGGATTCAGTTGGAAACGCACTACAACAGGAAAAGTATGGATGGTGTACGGTATCCTTCAAGATCCTACCCCGGTGAAAAACGCCGATTAGCCGGCTAACCGCAACATCGAGAGCAACTCTTCCGCCAAGCCCCGCCTCCCACCCGGCCGCTGGACACATGCTGCCTGCTCGCTATCCCATCACATCAGACGAAGTCTGGGGGCCCCCCTGCGCACACCCCCGCGAACCCAGCTCATTTAGACATGTGGGCGGGAGAAGGGAGAGGTCCACAAAAGGAAGCTTTTGTTCCGGACCCTTTTTGGGGTCCGCTGTAATGTTCATCATCATCCATTCAAAAGGAAACCGCGCTTCGACACTAGCATCAGGCCCCTCGCCCGTCGTACTACTCCTCCAGGCGGCATTACGGTACCGCGATAACGCGACGCCGGCGCAGCCATCGCCCCCGCCGGTGTGTCTGGCGAGAAACCCGTCTGTGTGTCGTGCCCACCCGTTCCCCACTCCCTGCTCACAGCACAGGGTGCAGCACAAAACCCTAGAGCGCACGACACACCAGCACACGGCGCGAATCTCACCTGCTGCCGCAAGGGATGCAGTACATGGTACGGCAGTGAATCCATGAGGCCCGAGCAGCACCTCAACGCCTCTTCCCTGACGGCGGTCGCCACGGCGGCGTCCAGAACCACTGGCGGCGACGCCGCTGGCAGCTGCGGGGGCGGTCCGGCAGCTGCGACCCAGGGTGCCAGCCCAGGGCCGGCGGGCCGCGACGATTGTCCCGCAGTCCCCACCCTCGCCGCCCCACACACCGCCCCCACCAGGTCCTCCACATGCTCCTGGAGGACCTGCTCGGGGAGGGGGGGGCGGGGTACCGTATATTTTCTCAAACTGCGCTGCTGCCAGAGCGACGCTTCGGGGGCGGGGACTCGACAGCAGAGGCAGTAGCGACAGCAGTGGCGGTGGCAGTGGCGGCAGTAGCAGTAGCCATTGTGACAACTAACCGTGGTATCAACAGCAACAACATCAATACGCCCGGTAGCACCGTCACCGCACCACATCAATTTGGCAGCACGTGTGAGTAGACGGCACTGAACCAGTCGCTCATGCAGGTTTTGCCTGCGACTGAGTGCCCCCCTGATGAGTTTCGCCCTGAGCCACCGCCCTACCACACCTTCTCAAGCTGCTCTGATGGCAGAGCCCCGGGTCCTCCCAACCAGTCCCGGAGCACAGCCAACGCGTCCAGTAGCGCCCCGCCCACCACAGCGGGCCCCGCCGCCGCCAGCGCCGCCGCATCCGCCGGCGAGCCCGCGCCCTCCAGCACCCCACTCAGCGCCTGGACCGAACGGAGCAGCAGCGCCGCCAACCGCCGGGCGTCGCTCCTGTACGACAGGGCGCGACAACACGTATATATGTCGTTCGGCACAGCAAAGATTGTAATCAAGGAATCCATGCCCCCATCTTACCCGGACCCGGCAGCTGCTCCGGAACCCCGTTTAACAAAGAGGAATACGGCAAAGCGGCGCTGGGGCGCAGCCAACAGGTGGTCAACGGGTGGTCAACGGGCACCCCAAGCGGGCGAGACCAGGGTACGGCACCCCGCTGCCTCTTTGTTTTGGCGCCAGTCCTCATCACCGCCTACTACTCCAGCCGACGTATCCAATATGAGTATATGACTTGCGCGCGCCAAACGACATCACATCCCGGATCCCCCACGCCCGCTCACGTGCTCGCTTGCTCACGTGCTCACCTGCTGACGTGTCGGGCGGCAGACCCGGCCAGTCGGGCTACAGCCAGGGCCGTCAGCAGCGCCCCCGTCAGCGACGCCGCCCCGGGCGCCCGCGACTGCCGGCGCTGCAGACCTCGCTGGTACTCCCTCTCCAGGGCCTGGGCCGCGGGTACGGCGGTACGCAAAAGTACGGAGAGTACGGGAGTAGAGAGGACAGAAGACAGGTGGAGGACATGGCTTACGGGAATGACGTGACCAAGGAGACGCTCGAGTGTCGTACACACACTTTCCAAGGGCGCGCGGGGCGCCGCCGCCGTCACCTGTGCCAACGCCCGCAAGGCCGTAGTACGGCGGTACGGCAGAGAGGTAATGCGCGGGGCCCGATCAGGCGCTGCCATTTCCTCACCTGCACACAAAGCGAGTAGGTTCGTTGCTGCCACAGGACCCGGCAGACCGCCTGGGGCGGCCTCGCCACCAGCGCCACGCCGCCGGCCGATGCCGCCTCAGCCACAAGCACGCCGAATGCGTCTGCCGCCGCCGCCGCGGCTGCCGCCGCCGCCGCACTGCCGCCAGGCGCCGTGCCGCTACACCCGGGCTGCTCAGCTGCCGCCGTCATATCCACATCGCCCTCCATACCCATCGCCACCTCCCCCCCGGCCGTAGTCCCATCCACATCCATTGCCGTTGCCGCAGGCGCGTCGCCGTCGTCCTGTCCCACCCTGAGGCAGCCCAGCAGCGCCTCCACCACCTCCTGGAGCGCCGGGTGGTTTCGGAGCGCCAGCGCACGACCCACCCAGCCCACCGCCCGCACCGCCGCCGGCCCACCCCAGGTCACCCGCTCCAGGAGCGCCGGTCGGAAAGCGGCAGCCAGCCATGCGTCCAGGGAGGCGGCGTCGCCCCAGCGATTAACCGCCGCCGCCAATGCCACCGACGCTGTCGTCAGGGCAGGGTCGTAGGGAGACCCGGGCGACGGAGCGTCCGGAGCCTCCTGGGCCGGTGCCGCCGCCGGAGCCGGAGCCGGCGGCGACGGCGCCGTCGCCGCCAGCAGCAGCCCCATCAGGCTGTCCGTCAGCGCCTGGGTGCTCTGAGGGGCCAGGACGCCGACTCGCAGGCCCGCGACGACGGCGCAGGCGAGGGGCGCACTGGTGGCCAGGGCGGGGCAGCTCCGGGAGCGCCGCGGCGGCGCCGCCGCGGCGGCGGCGGCTGCGGTCCGGGCATCCGCCAGCTGAGAGCTGCACGCGGCGATGCGCTCCGCGGCCTCCATCGCCAGCTCTGATGCATAAGAGCGGGAGAGTGCAGAAGCGCGGGTGGCAGGATGGCGGTTGGGACTTTAGAGAGAGAGGGATTTCCACACCGCAGCGATTCGCGAGTCCGATCAGTCCGATCAGTCCCGCCGCGGCGCGGCAGCGGTGAGGGCGGGGTGCCGGCCCCGCCGGCGCGCGGGCGATGGCTTTGTCGTTGCCGTGGCACATCCGCACTAAGTAAGTAGTCAAGTGCTGCAGAGGGCGCGATAAAAGGTTCGACGGTTTGGCGCGCGCCTTGCGGTGCGGCCATCCCTAACGCGCGGTCCAACCCCTCCCCCCTCAATACATGCACGTCCGTACGGCTGCCGTACCGATGCCCGGGAAACAGCGTAACTGAAAAACTCACCCAGCTGTTGGCCGTCTTCGCAGCACGCCGTCAGCTGCTGCACCGCCGCGCACCAGGCCGCCATCAGCGACGAGGCGGCCGTCGGAACCGCCACTGACCCACGGGTCACACCCTCCGCCGCCGGCCCTGCGGTCCCGCACCCGAAGGGCAACCCACGGGTCGATCCGCCGCCGCCCTCCTGGGTATCCGCCGCCTCCGCCTCCGCCTCCCATTCCGCGGCAGCCTGCAGCGTTGCAGCCACCAGGCCACGTGCTGCGGCCGAGATGGCAGCCACCGGCGGCTGGGGACGTGCGGCGGCTGCCGCCGTCGCCGCCTCCGCCGGTACGGGGTGCTGGGCTGGAGTTGCCCCGCGAGCGGCGGCTGCCCCGGGTGCTAGCCGGGGAAGCACCTGGGTGGCGATGAGCTGTAGGCAGTCCAGCAGCCACTCCTGGGAGGGGGAGGGCGACCCGTCGCAGTCGCAGCTCGCAATGACAGTTGACAACAGCAGCAGCAGTAGCGGTAGCAGCAGAAGCAGCAGTGGCCGTAGCAGTTGACAGTATCAGTATCAGTAGCAGCAGCAGCAGCAGCAGCAGTAGCAGTGGCAGCAGCAGTAGCAGGGTCCCCAAAACAAACCCGACCGGCCCAGATGCCAAGGTGCCGCCATGCGGTGCGGTGCAGGCCCAGTAACCGTTGGGTGCCCCATGCAAACACCTTGCAGGAGCCCGGGATGCATCGCGCCGCGCCTCTTACGGTATCCGCCGCTGCACTGTATCGCTGTATCTCCAGGGCCCGCCCCTGCCGCGCGCGTACCTCGTCGGCCCCGCCGCCGGCGCCGCGCCGCAGCAACAGCGGCTGCAGCTTCGCCAGCAGCGCGGCGGCGAACGCCCCCGCTGCCGCCCCGCCTTCCACTCCGCACGGCGGCGCCTCCGTAAGCCGTACCGCGAGACGCAGCGCCGCCGCCCTGACCTCCGCTGCGCCGCCGTCGCCGTCGCCGTCGCCGCCGCCGTCGCCGCCGCCGCCACCGACGGCGCCGCCAGCCATCGCCGCCGTCAGTCGACCCACCAGCAGCCTCACGACGGCCTCCCGCTCCGCCTCCAGGCCCCCGCCGCCTCCCCCGTCGCCGGCCGCGGGCTGTAGCTGCAGCAACAGCTGCAGCGCCGAAGTCGCCTCCGCCGCCGTGTCGACTGGCCGGCCCCACCGCATGCGGGCCTTCGTCTGGGAGGTCTCCCCCTGGGTGGGTCCGCTGCTGGTTTGAAGCGCGCAGTCGCACAGCTGCCCCGCCGCGGCGTGCAGGTCGCTGGCCGAGAGAGCCAGCTGTCGTACAGACGCTGCCGGTGCACCCGTCGCAGGTGCTGCGGCGGCTGTCGCCGCCGCCGCCGCAGCGTCGTGCAGCCGCAGCAGTGAGCTCCAAACGGCCACAACCGCCAACCGCAGCTGCGCCGCGTCAGCGAGGCTGTAGCAGGCGGCGCCGTCGGCCTGCAGACGACCGTTCAGCGCCGCCGCTGCAGCCAGCAGAGCCGTCTTCGCCTCCGTCAGCGCCGCCAGGCCCTCCGCTGCGCTGGGAAGCAGCCAACGGTCTTGCCCGCCGGACGGGCCGCCGCCGTCAGCCCCCGGCGCCCGCGGCCGCAGCTCCGCCGCCACCGTGTCCACCACCGCCGCCAGCACGGTCACGCCGTACAGCGTCTGGTCGGCGCGACTGCCGTACGCTTCTGTCGACGCCAGGGACTCCGCCAGCGCGGCTGTGACGTGGCCCAGCGCGGACGTGTGGGCTCGCAGCAGCGAGGCTGGGTCCGCGGCGGCGATCTGCAAAGGAGCAGGAGGAGCAGGAGGAGGAGGAGGAGCAGAAGGAGGAGGAGGAGGGGGCGGGAGAGGAGCGGGGAGGAGACAGGTGAGGAGGAGGAGGAAAAGTAGGAGTCCCAGTAGGGGAAAGATCAGTAGAAGGAGGAGGATAAGTTGGACAACCCCTGGCTGCCGCAACCACACACATCTGTCTGACCTCCCTGGACTTGGCACGGGGGTGCCGTGTGGCCGCCAAGGCGGGCCCCGCTCCCCCAACCCCTTCCCTCCCCTTCCCTCCAATTTCCTATACTCCCCCGACCCCTCCCCTCCCCCTCCCGGGGCCCCTTCCCTCACCGCCGCCAGCACCAGCGCGCCGCACTGGACCTGGCTGTCCGCGCGCGCCACGGCCTGCGCGGAAGGTGACCCACGGGTCGGCGAGCCTCCGCCGCGCACCACCGCCAACAGGTCGCTGACACATGCGTCCTGCGACCGCGCGGGGAGAGGCGGTGGCGTCACGTGCCGGTTGACGGTTGGCGGTTAACGGTTGAGGGAGAGAGATACGGTATCCTCCGCTGCACACGGTCAACATCCCGTGGCAATCTGACGGTATTGGCGCCGGAATACGGTTTGTCGGCCAAACACCATGCCGGCTCCGTGAAGGTTGATTACATACTGTACATAACAATGCAGCGCCCGCATCACGTTGCCAGCGATTGGCCCAGCCAGCCAGCCAGCCCTGCGCCGTCGGCGGCTGCCGCGGCCGCAATCCCAACTCCGCAAAAGACACCTCCGACCGGATCAATCAATCTCAGCTGACAGACTTGCTTTCCTGGGCGGGCCCCGGGGAAGTCCTCGCCCAGTTAACCAACGCATGTACGAAACACGGTACGATGTCGCAAAAGCAAAAGCCAGCTCCCAAGGACTGGCGCGCTGGCGGATGTTTGCATGGCAAGCGGATGCCGGAAGGAGAAGGGGGCCAGCAGCGGGTGGCAAGGACAGCGGACAGTTGACAGGGGAGGGGCGCCCCTCCCCCATCCCCACCTGCAGCGCCAGGCCGTCCAACGCCCCCGGCCCCGCCGCCCGCACAGCCACGGTGAGGCACCCCGCGGCGGTGGTCGCCAGCGCCAGCCGCGCCTCCGCCTCGGCGCCGCCTCCACCGCCGCCGCCGGGCCCGGCCGCCAGCGGCGCAGCAGCCGCCGCCGGCCCCCCTGGACCGCCCGGCGCCGTCACCTCCGACCGGAGCGCCGGCCACAGCTGCGCGGGAAGCACAGCGGCATACCGTACCCCCCCGGTGGGGAGGGAGTTAGGGAGGGTCCTAGAAAATTAGTAGACATATTCAAACAGCGCTGCTGCCAAAGCAAAAGTCACCCTGGGGGGGGGGGTGGATACGGTAGCACCACCACATCACGGAGTTTGATGAAGAGCGTTGATGTCATGGGAGAGTTTCTCAAACCTGAACCGCCAAAACCGACACCATCGAAAAGGGCAAAGGGCTGCGGTCAGGGTGTGTGGGAGGGGCCGGAGCCTCGCCCCGCGGAGCCTCCCCCGCCCATCCCTCCTCCCCCGCCCATCCCTCCTCCCCCGCACCCTCCCTGCTGCCTCCCCTTCCGGAATCCACCCTTGTCGCACTACCGCCTCCCACTACCTCCCCCCTCCTGCGCTCGCCCGCACCTGCCCGATGTGCGCCGCCAGCGCGTCGGGGCCGTAGGCGGGGCAGCAGCGCCGCAGCGCCGACAGGGCGTCCTCCTTCGCGGGCCTGAGTCGGGCGGCGGGACCGGGGGGTCCGTCACAAAGGGTCCGTCACTAAGGGTTGGGGTTCCGTACAAGGGGTTGGGGTTCCGTCCCAAGGGGAGGCCAGCAAGCGGCGGCAAGAGGTGGATTCGAACGGGGGCTCTCCAAGGTCGTCCAGGGGACCCGGCGGGGGCCTTTGTCCTGACCTCTTGGGAGCTCAATATGTTCTGTTCTGGGCGTGCTGTCGCGGCGCTTGACGGGGACTAAGCGGCAGGGAGGGAGGGGTGGTCGCGAGCGTCCTGTGGGTCGGTCGCCGGACGACGATGGGGGCCGTGCTGATCGCCCTCTCTTTCACCTTATCGGGTGATGCAGGATAAGGTGAGTGGTGGGTATCCTACTTCCTACCACCATCAACCACCACGACCGCTCCTGTGCCCAGGACCAGGGCCCTACGCCGCAAATACGAAATAACCCAAAGGCCCCACCATTCATCCTGCCCCTCCTCGGCGGCCCCGGATCATAAGGCCCCTGACATCGCGCCCCCGCGGCGGCTGCCCGCCCCCAGGGACCCCTGACACTTCCCCAGCACGTCCCCATCCGCCCCTCCCCGCCCTCAAACTCAAACGCCCACCCACCCAGCCGCCCGTACTTAAATAAGCCCCACCTGTAAGTGGAGCTGAGTTTCTCGACCAGCAGCGGCAGTACGGCACCTGCCAGGAAGGGCGACGCCGCCATCGCGCCCTCCAGGGAGGCTGCCAGGTCCGCCCGGGTGATGGCTGCGGGGCCGCGCGCCAGCGAGGGTGGCGGGTTGAAGGAGACGGGGAAGTAAGCCGAGATCCAGTCCACCACCTCATCGGCCAGCTGCCGCAGCGGCGCCGGGTCCACCCCGGGGGAGTGGTGCATCGCGCAGAGGGCCTGGGGGAGGGGGCGGGGAGCGGGAACGGGGGTGCGGGGGAGCGGATGGACAGCGGGGGTGCAGGGGAGGGGGGGCGGGGGTGCGGGGGTGCGGGGGTGCAGGGGAGCGGGGGAGGGGGAGGTGGTTGGGCTGATGTAGACTGCGCTGACTGCCCTCTGACGGGTGGGGAAATCGGTAGAACCAGGGTCTTCGGCGAGCAGGCGACGGAGGAGGGAGAGCTGTGGGATCAAATGGGAAACGATGGAAGGGGGGCCACGTACAGCGCACCGGCAGGAGGTGGGGAGGGGACATGGGAGACAGGAGAAGCTCGAGACGGGGGTGCCAAAGCGCCGCCTGACGGCCGCCGTGCAGAGACTCTCAACGCTACCCCTCCTTGAAGCCTCGACCACTTCGGCGCCGTACCTACGGGACGCTGGCTGGGAGTGCAGCTGTTGAATACATAAATATATACATAGGCCTTACATAGGGGGTATGGATTGGGGAACCGATGCGTGGCACAGGAGTCATAGGGGGCTGAAGCTCGCCCCGGCCACCGGGTGTGGTGCGTCCATGGCCATGCATTATGTGGCATATGCGCATACCGTACGGGGGGTAATGGTACGGCTGTTGAAACACATGTTTATTCACCGCAACCGGATGTATGCACTCCGCCCCAACTCATGCCCGCCATGACGATCTCACGACTGTGTCCTTACTGGTGTACGGCCACCCGTACATCCCCGTACCCTCTCACCCGTACGGCCTCGAAGGCCAGCATGAGGCAGCGGGGGTCCTTCTCGCCGTCCGCCGCCCCGAGGAAGGCGTCCAGCAGCGGCACCCCCCGCCGCCCCGCCACCCCGCCCCAGCCGCCGACCGCCGCCAGCAGCAGATGCAGCAGCGCGCTGCGGTCGTCCTGGCGGAACGACTGCGCGCTGCGGAGCTGCGCGAGGGGGCCGGGCCGGGCCGGTTGGGGTCGGGGGTAATGCGGAGAAAATGAGTGTGCAGCATTGCAGCTGTGGAGGGGCTGGGGCGTGGCAGCCAGTCCAACTGGCGGGAACAGGGACATTCGTTGACAGCGCCAACCCCAGGGCATATTTGTTTAAGAAGCGGGGCGAGCCGCGGGGTGGGCAAGCTGAGCAGCGAACGTCGCGGGTGAGGTGTGTGCCGCCGCGGGGTGTGCCTTGGGAGGCATCCGCACCGCCCACACGTCTTCACCCGGTGGGCTTCGGGAATGGCACCCGGCCTCCCTGGGGGGTGGGGGCCGCCCAATCAGCCCCTTCCAAGCCGCCAGCCCAGAACCCGGAACCCGGAGCTCGGCATGAATACCGGATCGCGCCACTGCTACCCCATCACAGAGGGGGAGCTGAGGCCGCCCTCCACTGCCACTGCCACGCCCCTCCCCTTCCCCTCGCTCCGGAACCTCGGGCGGCGGCACCCACCACCTCAGCCGTCGCCTCCAGCACCAGCGCCGCGCTGTCATCCCGCAGCCGCGCGCCCCCGGGTCCCGGGACTCGTCCCCCCTCCCCGCCGGCCGCGCTGGGGGCCGGCTGCAGCAGCGCGCGGCATGCGGCGGCCGCAGCGCCCACGCACGGCCTGTGTGAATTCCGGGAGGGGAAGCCGCGGAGGGTCAGGGCAGGGGAGGAGGGGTATCGGAAATTGGTAGACAGGGGGAGGGGGAGGAGGGACTCAAGGAGGACCCCAGCCGCCCAACCGCCCTCCAGGCTAGACGTGGGAAGGTGGGATAGCATGATAGCTGCAAGGTACCGCCCTGCGCCAATGCACCACCGATGCAGTCCCGGGGCGTGTGAGGCGCCCTCTCGGCGTCTTCTCTTTTCTGGCTCCCACCGTCGCGCCAATGACCACCAACCCACCGCATCTGGGTCCCATCCGCCATCGCCGTAACGTCGGGCAGCCCACGAGCCCGAAGGGAGGCCGGGCTCCCTTTGGCGGCGCCCCACCCGGCCCCAGTACACCATGCACCTCCGCCCGGCGTGGCTTATCTTAATCGACGGACGCACACCGCCGACCCCGCCCTGCCGCACCAGTCTCTCAGCCGCGCCGCCAGGAACTCCGCAAGCGTGTGCAGCTCCCCCTCCCCCAGGACGCCGCGGCAGCGGCCAACAACCTGGTGGATGTGTATGTGTGTGGATGGATGGGTTGTTGAAGGGGGGTTCAGCGCATGGTAGACGTGCACAATCTGCGCTGGGTGTGTGTTCCGACAGAGGAAAGGCAGCGTGTTATAATTGCGTGTGCGGGGCCCGTGCAGGGCGGAAGGAGAGGGCGGATGTGACAGGCCATGTGGCCTAGGCAGAAGCTGCGTGCTGATGGGCAATGCGGTGGGACTTGCGGCGACTGTTCGGTTGTCAATGGCGGTCAGGCGCGCCAGGACAGGCATGCCGAGCTGATGGACTGGAACGGGGACTGCACCATTCGGGAGGGTTCAGCCGGTGCGCAGACAAGTGTTTGTGCAGGGGTGTGGTGACGGTCATGTCGGCAGCGTTGTGCTATTGCGTGTCGAGGCCAGGCTTCGAAACGCGCCCCTCCACAAAATTGATATTGTCGAATGCTTGTTCAACGATAAAGTAAGGGTGATGCCCAACGTACCTCTCCGAGCAAGCGTGTGCCATTTTCCCGCGCCTCCTTCTCAGGCGATGTCAACGGCCCCGCCAGCAATACTGCCTGGAGAAATAATTATGAAGTTAACGATGGCATGAGTGTTTCGTACAGACAACTGAAGGGCAAGCCTTTCGCAGTGGACGGTTAGCTTGTACCCACCAGATCTACGACGGCGAGGCATTTCTCATTTATGGCAGCTACAATTTCGTCAATTGCCTCTCTCCTAACATCATCGCCTCCCGGATCAGTGCCGCACGCACGATCAACTACCGGTTGGTAGCCTGTCATAACGTGGCTCGTCTCGTTATCCAACCAGTTGACAAGACAATTGATTAGGCATGAGCCGCACCACCACTACATCATATTGCCGGCCGCCCTCTGCGCGCCTGTGACCACAACGTACGGCATAAGCATGACTGAGCTGTCAGTAATAACAAGAAAGGGCCTGCGGCGATCCCCGCCTGTAAAATAAAATGATGCAGTGCTCGAATGGGATGGTGTATATATGTTGCCATTGTTGCAACATGTTGCAGCATCTCAGATCCCCACCACCAAACTTGGCACGTGAACAGCGTACCGGACGCGGAAGAAGCCGATCAGGAGGGAAGCCACCCAGAGGGGCACCCCGCAGACCATTCAGCCGGCACCACCCGGCGGCGCAAGTGCCTCCTGGAGGTGATGCGCGGCTATTGGCCGGGAGGCCCATACTTCACAACATCAGAACACATCGTTCTGATGCGTTTAGCGGGAAGCCCGCCCGACCCAAATCAGTTACCAAGACAATTTGTGCGCTTAAAGCGCCTGCGGCTCTATCATGGTCAGCTTTTGTGCAATTAGTGAAAAACGGTCCCGCTCACCACACGTTCCGTCCCCGGGTCCGCCGAAAATGACCTTGCCCGACCCGTCCGGGCCCCTGTCCTCGGCCAGCACATTCACACCATTCATTGGCAGCCCGCGCACCTGTAAACTGTGCTGCCGTGCTGCCGGCGGCCTGAAGTCGCCAGCCGTTTGGAGGGCGTACGGCGGCCGTGTGTGGGTGCATTTTGTCGGCTGCCGTTCCTGTCGCCTGCCGAGGTTTCTGGCGAGCGCTGACTAGGCGTCATGGGGTGGCCGTACCATGGGGTGGCCGTACCATGGGGTGTTGATTGCGTTCCTTCATTATAAGACTGTTGCGTTCATCATAAGACTGATGAGGCAATGTCGGCTGCAGCTTCAGCAACGGAGGAAGCTTCAGCAACGGAGTGGAAGGTGGTGCCCCGTGGGATGTTTTGCTTGGATGTCATCCGGATGAGATTGACTCAACGCCGTACAGCCGTACGGCACAGCCCCACATTTGGATTGAAGTGGCCCCCCGGGTTTGAAACCTTGCAAGCAGGCACACCAGCGGGTATCCATCTTCTGCGCAGCGGAAAGCGCGGGCCCCTGCAAACAGCGTGCACCTCAATCTCTGTCTGTCCGTCCGTCCGTCCGTTCTCCGGGCTAGGGGGTTGGAGGGCACACGAGGTGCGGGGAACTGCAGCCGCGTCGGCGCATGCACCGCACATGCCGGGGTTAGCAACCCCAGGTCGAGCTACGCAGCGCAGCGGATCGGACCCCTGCCGGATGAATACCGGGACGGCCTCCTCTCCAGCCAGTCCACCAGCTCCGGATCCGTTGCCCATGCCAGTCCCACCTCGCTGGCGTGTGCCCCATCGCGGGGGTCAAGTGCCCGGCAGAGAGGGTCGCGGGGGTCAAGTGCCCGGCAGAGAGGGTCGCGGGGGTCAAGTGCCCGGCAGAGAGGGTCGCGGGGGTCAAGTGCCCGGCAGAGAGGGTCGCGGGGGTCGGGTGCCCGGCAGAGAGGGTCGCGGGGGTCAAGTGCCCGGCAGAGAGGGTCGCGGGGGTCAAGTGCCCGGCAGAGAGGGTCGCGGGGGTCAAGTGCCCGGCAGAGAGGGTCGCGGGGGTCAAGTGCCCGGCAGAGAGGGTCGCGGGGGTCGGGTGCCCGGCAGAGAGGGTCGCGGGGGTCAAGTGCCCGGCAGAGGGGGTCGCGGGGGTCAAGTGCCCGGCAGAGAGGCGGCGGCCTCACCACGAGATAATGAGGTGAGTTCCACGGGGGGGAGTGAGGTGCCGAGGCCTGCGGGGCCCGACCTCGCGATGCAGCGCCGCTCTTCACGAGCTGTCTGGCGAGCGCTAGGCGTCATGCGGTGATCGTTCAACGGGAGATTGGGGTGCCTCGGGGACGGGAGGGTGGGTGGGTTGGTGGGAGCTCATGCGTCTCGGGGAGGGTGGGTTGGTGGAAGCTTATGCGCCTTGGGGTGGGTAGGTGGGTGGGAGCTCATGCGCCTTGGGGAGGGGAGGGTGGGTGGGTGGGTGGGTGGAAGCTCATGCGCCTTGGAGTGGGTGGGTTAGCCGTCCCCACAGCTCGCATTCCTTGGAGAAGCCGTGGCTTTGGCAGCAGCACGGAATTGCGGTCGGGGTCCTTCGCCGCTCCTCTGCCTCACTGCCTTCACAGTGCACACCCCGCACGCTGCAGGTCCGAATAGCCGCCTGCCCAACTGCGTGATTCGTTCTGGTAATTCGTCCCGATACGTCCCAGGGGTGAACAGGTGGACGTCCCCCCTTGGTTTCTGTCCGACAATTTCTCTTGGGATGAATGCGAGGTTGTTGGTTAGGTAGTTAGTTCGGTCGGTCGGTCGGTCGGTCGGTCCAGGGAACAGGGCGAATTGGCGAATACCTCGCCAAGTACGAATGCGCCACAATTCGCCAGCCTTTTCGCCAGAGAACATCCGTCCTGGCGATTGGCGAATAACCTGTCGTACCGTTGCCGTACGGTCCTATCGGAGTGCTTTTTGGGTTTGCTAAGCGGTTAGTGGCCTCTGTCTGGGGGGTAATCAGTGAAGCCGGGACGGAGAATTGGCTTTCCGCGTTTGCCCTTTAGCTACAACGATAGGTAAACGGGTACGGATAGCAAACGGACTTGAGGATACCGCTAGGGAACGCGAAAATGAAGAAATAAGTCTGCCGTACGACGCCTATTCGCCATATTCGCCAAAGAATTCGCCACGGGTTATTCGCCATTCGCCACCTCAAATTTGAATTCGCCCCTTTCCCTGGGTCGGTCGGTCGGTAAGTGGGTATATGTGTTACAGCACACGGCCACTGCCTGAACGGCAGCACGGCTTTGTAGCCAGTGCAAATACGAGGTTCACTTGTGTGCCAAGCCCGGTGGTGATGCGATGCGATGCAGCCACCGGCTGAACGACCAGCCCCGTGCATTCGGATGATACAGCCTCCATGCCGTGCGCGGAAGCCGAGACCGCATCATGGAGGGAAAGATCACCCACCCACCCACATACACACACACGTCTTACTCCATCACATCTGCCATGTGCGAGAGGAAATGTACAACGGCCTCAACTGGCCCGGACTGACGGCTCCCCCCCCCCCACACACACAACGGGCGGGTTGCACTTCTAAACACACACACACACAACGCACCCCCCAAGGGGCGCACAACTCGGTCCTTCGGTGCTTCGATGGACGGGTAAACCACGCCGCCCGTGATGATGAAGCACAACCGAATAACCGATCAACCGACAAGGGGCCCGCTCGAGGCCCAACCACCCCCTTCAAAGTGTACAATCAACCCTACCCAACAACCATCTCGAGTAGTGCTAACCGTGTCGTGGATACACGTGGCCACACCGTGCATGCACCACATCACATAACATCCCGGCGACAGGCGGTCGCCAGGATGAAGAAAACAAGATGGCAACGTCCGAACCTTCATCGGCCCCTCATCGCCTGCGGTGGCCCCCCTCCTCCCCGCCAACACACGCGCTGCATCCTGCACGCCGCATGCTGGGCATCCTGTGTAGCCCGCAGGCAGCCGCAGGGAAGTAGCCGGCAGCCGCCCCACAGCTGCAGCGCTGCGTCATGGAGCCCGCGCAGTCAGACACTGGCAGCTGCCAGGCAAGGCAGGCCGCGCCACCATACACAAGGCCGCCCCAACCGGCCAAAACCGCCCCGCACACCGACCGGACCCCCCTCCCAAAACACACACACAGGGATGCTTACGTGGTGATGTGCTGCCTTGTGCAAACCATAGCCCCATCATCGAGCGCCCGACTGCATACCCGGACCCAAAAAGGTCTGACGCGTGCGAGACGCCCCGCTGGGACTCAGCTGGGCGGGCAGGCCTGCCGGAGGGTGCAACCTTAGCTAGTGCGATTAGGTTGGGACGCGAGACCAGGCTAGTTTTACCGCACCGGGCAGGGGCGCGCCTCCGAATTGCTGAGGAACGCGCCCTGGGTGCTGCAAGGACTTGAGGAGGTTGAACAGCGGACTGCGAGGCGCGGGATGGGCTTCCGCCCAATCCCTTGAGGGGGCACAGCTGTCACCGATCCTCAGGGATCGGGCGCGCGCCCTTGGTTGAGAGCGAGGGGACAGAGGTCCCTTACGCCCCTCTTCCCCAAATCCGGGGGAGCGTGCTTCGGCGGTCTCCCGTATGGGGCGGGTTAGCGCCCCCGGCCAGCGTCGGCCCGGCAGATATGTAACGATTCACACACACACACAGTTCTCTTTCACACACACACACATGGGTTGGGTTGGCCGGGTTCTTTTACTACACACACACACACACACATTCGCCTCCGACTTTGATCACCGCTTACTTCCCGGAGGCCACTGCACCACCTGATTTCTCGACAGCGTGCCACCTGCGTCCTGTCCTGCCCTGTCTTGCCAAGCCCTGTTCATGCCAGTCCTTCGAGCACTGCCCTCTGCGTCCTAGCCAGCCCACAAGAGCACTGCCGAGCCACCTGCCCACTCAGCTGTTGGTACCCTGCACACGGCCCTCCAGGTGTCCCATCCACTGGGTGCAAGACCCCGCGGGTGCGTCCGTCACCGTACCCCTGGCGACTCCCACTTCGGAGCCGCGGGCTGTTCCGACTGCCACTTCGTGACATGCCTGGGGAGGCCGCCGACCCCTCCTCCCACCCTCTCAAAGGGGAGGCCCACGACATCCGCCGCCGAGAAGGCGCAGCGCACCTCGCGGCTGCCCCCAGCCGAGCGGCGGCCCTCTATCTCCTGCTTTCCCCGCTCACCGTCCTCCCCCTCGACCCCACGTCATCCGCCAACGCCCCGAGACTGCGACGCGCTTCGCACCGACCCGCCCCAACCTCATCCACCCACCCGCCCACCCACACACACACACAAACACACGCTTGGGCGGTTCTGGGCGGGTTTCTCATTGAGCACAAGCACACACGGACACCATCGCTGCTCAGCCTTCTTGTACGGGTCCGGGTCCAGTCCGCTCTGCGTCAGTCCACTCGCAGCCGCATGTCCGCATGTTCATTCGTTCGGCCGTCAACCGCTCAACCGCTCAGGGACCGGACCCCGGCACGTCCGCCCCCCCCCCGCATCGTTCGTTGGTTGGTTCGTTCGTGTGACACCGCGAAGGGCCGAGCGCCGTCACGAGGAGGCGGTTGAGCAGCGCCACCCGGGGGGCCACCGTCGTCACAACCGGGGCCGACCTGCCTGCGTGTCGTACTGCCCACCTGCCTGCGTGTCGTGCTGCCCACCTGGCACCTAACGTAACGACGCGCCCCCCCAGGTCCAGGTCCAGGTCCAGGTCCAGGTCCAGGTCCAGGTCCAGATCCAGGTCCAGGTCCAGGTCCAGGTCGCACCGGTCGAGGGCGGCCGAGGGGCTCACAGACGGCCCCGCCCATGCCCGCGCCCATTGTGTCAGGGTGCCCCCCGTCTCAGCACGACACGCAGAGAGCACTCGGCGCTCGGCAGTCAGCACACACACACACAAGGGGTCTCCCGCGGCCCCCCGACCTGCTGGCCGCTGCGGGGCCAGCAGCAGGCACCCCGGCCCTGCGCCCCGGCCTCCGGGTGCAGGCTCACATGCCGGGTGCCTGCATGGGCGACTCGCACATGGGGCACGTGTCCTTCCGCTCCAGCCAGGCGTATATGCAGGGCATGTGGAAGTGGTGGCCGCACTCCGTAAAGATCTTGGGGTTCTCTGGGGGGACCGGGGACCCGAGGACCCGAGGGGGGCCCCGGGAGTCAGTGAGGCTCGGGGCGGGGCGGGTTGAGGCTAGGGGGGGTATAGGACATTGGGGGCCTCAGTCAGTGAGGCTCGGGGCGGGGCGGGTTGAGGGTTTGCGGGTTGAGGGTTTGGGGGCCTCGGTCAGTGGGGCTCGGGGCTGTGGAGGTCAGGGTACCAGGGGCTGGCTGGCGGGCGAGGTTTGACAGCAGGCTGCAGGGTTCGGCGGACAGAGTGCCAGGCCAGCACCTAAGGGCCGGGGTCGGGTGGCGGCACCGGGGTTCAGGCACACCCAGGCGGGGAGCACTCCAGTCACCAGGCACCCCGACCCCTCTGCCGCACGGCTTCCCTCGAACGACCCAATCATAACCTGACGCATCACCGAACTGATCGGTGGTTCTATGCAAAGGGATTAGACAAAGGACCCGCCCAACGCACAGACCAGGGATCTATGCGTGTGTGCAGCCGCGCAACCAATAACAACACGTGCATGCGCCCATCCCATCCCCCGGGCGGGCCCGCGGAGGGGCGCGCGCATGGCTGTCCTCCCCTCACCGGTGGTGTACACGTCGAGGCACGTCGGACAGAAGTCGTCGTCCTCGTCCTGCACCGGACCGAACGCGGCGCCTGCGGCGCAACGCACCCCACGCGCCAAACCAACCAAACGAGAGCAACCAAACGGAACAACGGCCCAAAGTGAGCAGCAGGCGCGGCCGCGGCAGTGCTGATGGGGAGCTGGCATCAGTGCACGACACCCTGGATAGGAGCAGGTCCACACCCACCAGGCGCCCAGCCCTGTGCCTAACGCCGCGCGTACCTCCCGTCGCCACGCGGTCGCACCCGTCGCTCCCCGCGACTGCCCCGAAACACCACACACACGTGCTGACACGCACAGTCTCACGGAATTACACACACACACACACACACACGGTATCACAGCACTCCTCATGTGCCTGCCTAAGAAACACACGGCATCTTGCTTCCGGGTTGGTTTGGGCGGGTACACAATCTGTATCATCGCCGTTGTCCTTGCGCAGGGCAGTCGGAGGGCCCTCCTGCCGAAGCCCGGTCACAGTCGACAGCCCCCTGGGCCCCGCGGCTGCCCCCTGTCGCGTACCGGACCCGCCTGCCCGGCCCCTGCCGCCTGCTGAGGCAGCCCAGCCGAACCACCCACCCGGCCGCCCCGCAGCGGTAGACGCCGCCGCCGCCGCCCCAACCGCGGACGCAACCGCAGCCGCAGCCGCCGCAGCCGCACTGGCAGCCACGGCTGCAGCAGCCTCCGCTGCTGCCGCATTCCCATCGGTCTCCTGCGCCTGCGGGGGGGGGGGCAGCGGGCAACAAGGGGTTGCGGCCACCGGCTGCAGCCCGACCGCGAGAGCTGCCTACCACATCGCACGTCGCACAACATAGGCCTTGTCCAGGACCCCCTGGGGTGCCATCCCCCGGCGCGGGGCGTGTGCAGACCTCGGATCCGTATTCCGCCAACTCGAATAAATCCATGCCCAGCTTTGCCCGGTGCTGACATGCAGCAATGGCGCAGAGGTTTCCGTCACCGCAATTGTGCTGGGGTTTCCTGTTTTCCCTATCGTTCCAAAACCGGTAGTTTCAAATCTGCCCGTACCCCTGCACCCCGCTTCTAGGAAGCTGCATGCAGGCGGTGTGTGGGTCGCCCCGGGGCTCGCGCAGCTCACCCCCTGCCCTCCCCGAGGGATCAAGTCGCGCACCTTGGGGGGTCGGCGCGGCCACCCTTCGCCGTAGCTGCCCGAGCGGTGGTGGCCGGACCGGGATGCCCCCTCCCCGGCTGCCACCGGCTGCTGCTGCTGCTGCTGCTGTCCTCCGCCTTGCCCCTCAGCGCCGTTGGTACGTTTGCTGCTGCGCGACAGCGGCTCCCCCGCGCTGGCGCACGCGGCGGCTGCCGCCGATGCAGAGGCTGCCACACGCGAGGTCAAGGGACAGGCCATGGCCATGGCAATGGCGATGGATTAGCGCGCCGCGCGGCAGGACAGCAGGATGGAAAGGCCGAAGGCGCTTTGCCAAGCGCATCCGCGCCGCAGCCAGGGGTTAACAGCAGGACGTGACGTGCCCGTTGGGCGCCGCCATGTCAACCCTGGAGTGTTTGATTAAGTCTCTGTCCCGCGAACGGGTCTTGCACGGGCCCCCTTCGGGCAAGCCAGGGCCACATTCCGCCAAGCCAGGGCCCCGTTTCGGGCAAAACAGGGTACCGTTTGGGCAACAAGCCGGATGGTGCGGTGGAGAGTTCCAGGTGTCGGCTGGTTGCTCATATGTGCCGATTTCGGATGCCGCAACCCATGCTTGGCCGAGGGGCCTGCTTACGCCGGCTGAGACTGTCCGCCGAAAACGGGCTGAAAGTGACGGAGGGGAGCGAGCTTTGATTGAGCGCACCTGAGGAATTGTTGCGGCTGTGCGTGGGACGGGGAAGCGGCGCCGACGACTCGGCTGTCTGCGGGTGAAGGCGGGTTCGAACACCGGTACGAAACAAGTCATGGTTGCCAGACACAAGATTGCGGCCCACAGGACTGCGATTAGGAAGAAAAATCAAGAAGTGGAAGACATGTGCGTTAACAGTTGCTGGCGCCCTCGTGAACAAGGTAGGGCTTTTGCTTGTTGGGGATAACCTACCTTGGGCAGCAGGGGTCCAGCATCCACGTCGTCGACGAAAGCCGGGGACTGTCGTTGCGTTTGCACTACAGGCGCGTTGCTTGCGGGCGCTTGGGGCGCCTCGTAAACCGGATACAGAGTGCTCTCCAACGCTCGGGACCTGGGCTCGAAACCAAAACGTTTAAGAGAATGCGAGGCCTTCAGGACGTCGGGTACAGTAGTCCTACCTGGGCGTTGAATTTTGGGATTCATCGGGCTCGCCGGAGAAGCACCGAAAGCACCGAACAAGCCATTCACAGCAGCGCGGCTGTTCCTCCGCCGCGTGCCCTGAGCCAGCCATTCCTGCTTCCAAGCCGTGAATTCGCCTGTACGCAATCTCTCGTGCGGGGTCGCTAGCGTCCATTACCCGGAGGCCACGGACCGACGGGTGTTGCCCTGCACGCTGCCTGCTCGGGGACTGCGCACCCTAGTTCTAGGTCAAGCTACAAGAAGAAATGAAATACGGGAATTACCATCATATCGAGTAACCCACAACAACGAGCTGCGCGTGAGTCCGAACATATTTGCACGACACCACCCCAACTGACATTTGCTCTTTTTCCGCACTTACTGCAAACCTCCTCAGGTTGGACAGGTCAAGCTTACATTGCGGTAGACCGATATTTAACAGGCCTGTTTCTGCACTGCAGCCTTGCGTACTTTCAATCTGATCCCAGAACTTATTTTCATACAGCCACCCTCGTGGTTAGTGGGGGGTCCTAGCGAGGGCAGGCTATAGCAAAATGGCTTCGATCGATCCCACGCTTCCAATCGTGAAGAATCTGCTGTTGTTGGACTCGGAGGGCAAGCGCATCGCCGTCAAGTATTACACGCCGGAGTGGTGAGCGCAGCATGGTGAACAGAGATGATTGGAGGGAATCCTTATCTGGAGGACGTTGCAGGTCGACCGTGGCGAGCCAAGCCAGCTTTGAGAAGGCGCTGTGGAACAAGACTAGCCGAACGAACGCACGGGCAGAGGGTATGTCTTAATCGTGTAAACAGCTTCAATCATATACGCCGGAGTGTCTGACGAACTGCGGCTGAATACCCTTCGGGCGTCAAGATCAGTATCCAGGCTAAGGGTAACAGCTGACTCAGAATGCTCATGGCACTTGTGCCCGGCCGTTGATATGCAGCCGAGATTATTATGTTTGATAACGTCGTGGTCGTGTACAAGTACATCGGCGACCTCATGTTCTATGTGACGGGCAGCCAGGATGAGAATGAGCTTATCCTGTACACGGTCCTCCAAGCCTTCTACGAGTCGGTGTCGATCTTGTTGAGGTGCGTGCCTGGGCAGGCCCCGCAGCCTCCCCGCCAGTCCCCTCCTGACAAGAGTACACCCCAAACCCCACCCCCACCCCTTCCTGGTGCCCCGCTCAGACAACAAGTGGAAAAGAAGACGGTTCTTGAAAACCTCGACCTAGTCCTTCTCGCAATCGACGAGATTGTCGATGGCGGGTAAGCTAGGATTGGTGTGGGCAGCGGTTGCGCCGGAAATCCGCGAATCCGACTTGCCGCCCTTCCAGGATCACATACTACCGGGGTTATGGGAAACGATGCTATCAGTGTGCTCTGATGCCTCATGTGTACTCCATAATGATACGAACAGCCTAGTGGTACTTTGGGGGGTGCTTGCGTGTATGGAACCAGGTGTACACATTCAATGCCCCTACAGTCCAGAGTGAGCCGATGGTTGGTGTTGGCATTTAGCCAATGCGAGATGGCTTCGCCTGACGTCCATCTTTGGCCGTTGGCTGCAGCATTATCCTGGAGACGGAGTCGGCGGTGATTGCGTCGCGGGTGACGATGCGCGGGGCGGACGGCGAGCAGCCCAACGTTCCGATCACGGAGCAGGTGTGCTTGGGAAATCCCAAGGGACATGTGCGGGGTTCATGAGCTTGCAGAAACTGAGGTGGAACCAACAACGAAATCACCACCATAGTCGTATGGCCTGGCAGGAGTAGTTCTGGTGTTATTCATTACGCACGCTGGGAGCAACCTAACGGGCGAACTGGACGGTGTAGCACGGAACTGATTAATGGGTGTTGTGCTCTCAGCGAACGGAGTCAGTGGGAGCACTGGACAAGGGTACATAGGGTGACACATACAACGCTGCAAGGATGCATATGTGGGCCAGCCATCTGTCCACAGTGCACGATAGTGAGGGTGTGGCTAGGACATCGACGTCTTCGGTCGCTGGAGCCGATTTCTGCGCAGCAGTGTTACAACACGTTTGTTGGTCGTGCACAGGCTGGGTTCAGCCAAACGTGAAATTTAATAGCATATAGCAGTACCACAGCTCGGACCTGTGTTCTTATCCTCCCCCTCCGCCGGTGATGTGATGTGTGCAGACGTTCTCCAAGGCTCTGGCATCGGCGAAGGAGCACTTCGCGCGGACTCTGCTCAAGTGAGGGCCATGCTGCGGACTATTTGGGCCGTGGCGGCCTAGAATAGGGCTTGACGGAGGCATGCGGAACTTGCAGTGTGCGGCTATGTCCAGCAACAGCGGTGGAGTGGCGGCGTGCCACTCCCGGGCATCCCCCGCCGTCCGTGTGGTGTATCTTTGGCAGGGGCGAGATTCCGGCCATTGCGACGTCGTCCTCGCTGCCTGCCAGTGCCACAACTGGAAACCTGTAAGCCTGGTCGCCGCTGTTGCGTCGATTGGCAAATCTGTTTTGGGGGGACGTCGAACGGGCAGGGGAATGGGTACGGGGATGGGTTTGGGCATCCGGTGGTTGGGAAGCTGACTTGGAGTCTGGGCCCTGGGGCCAGCGTGACTGTCGATTGGTTCAGACTAAGCTGCTGCATGTCGAACCGGCGCGCGTCTATCGGACGTTGGCCAATATCGAGGATTCCCCGGGGTATGGGTCAAGCCCCCTCTGGTTGCGGCGCGGGCGGCCCGAAGTGGAGCTTCGAGGAGTGCATATTGGATGATACGCGGGCAAAGCCCGTCCGTTAGATGAAGGCATATAATGTGTGTCGAGAGGCGAAACGGCAGCTCGACTGCCTCGAGGCGTGTTTTGCGTTCATAGCTGTGGCGCAGTTGAGGGGATTTGTTTATGGGTTGTGACCTGTGGTACACGGTGGCATGTGAGCCGTCATGGCCGGGGCCCGCGTATGGGAATGTCTCCGCCGGGCGGTTGTGCGCCCGGTGCCTCTTGAAGTACATTGATGCAGAAGATTAGAACTGCGCGCACAACGTGGAGTGGTTCTGTGTGCGCGAACCAGTGCGCGCGCGCTAGGTGCTCGGGCAGGGTGTCATGGCATGCGACGCGTACCCGGGTACCCATTTCTCGGCCCACCTCGGTATCGGTCATCGGAGTGCCAACTCATACCTAACCGGGCGTCCATGGACCAGATGCGGGCAAGCGGGTCGTCTGGTCAGCCTGCGCTTGTTGGGCGGATCATCGTGCGGAAGCGGTTTGTCGACACCCCCCTGCCGCCCTGGAAACGCGACAGCCGCCGCGATACGGCGAAGAGTCACACCCTCGAAATGTTGACTCCTCAGACATGGCCCGCCTGCGGCACAGAGACACGTGCGCGGCTCTTACACCCGCCAGCCATTACGGTCCTCAGTCCTCACTTCAGCCTCTCTCTTGACTACATGCGGACTCGACCTGCATCATGCGCCTGCTACCCATGCGCCTAGGCTGTCTGAGGCTGGTGTTCCTCCAGATGGTGGCTACACCAGCAACAAGTCGCATACCTGCTGCAATGGCCCTTGCAGCCCATCCTTCTATGTTCTGCCTCAAGGCAGAACCTCGTCCTGTCAGAACCTCGGGTCTGAGTCCTAGGTGGGTGATCGCTGTGTCTCTCTCCCGCTACTGTCGTCTCTCTGCCGCTCTCCTTGTCACGCGTCATGTGGGTCGCTGCGTCGTCTCCCCTCTCTCCCCCCCCAGCCTGTCACCGCGCACTGCCTGCTTGCTGACCCCATGGCACACCTCCCGGGCTCCACATAATACCATAAATACCTGTATGCCCCATCCAGCACCCAGCCTCAAATGTTCCCCATCACCTCCCCATCCCCCGCGCTCAGCCCCATACGCCGATGCTGGCCCGTTGCCCCTCAGCTCAACCCCACGCCGCCGACGAAGCCCTCGGCCGCCGCCGAGCCCGCGTACACCGGCCGCAGCATGGGGTGGTGGAACTTGCACGCCGGCCCGAACCGGCAGTCGTTGTTCTTCAGGTAGAAGCTGCAGATCTGCTCCTCGGGCCGCAGCGGCAGCCCCAGCACCGTCAGCCGCACCGCGTGAGCCTCCGGGTGGTCGAACACACACGACTCGCCGAACTTGCAGTGGCCCGTCTTCATGTAGAAGTCGCAGAGCTGCTTCCCCGGCCGCCGAGGGAACTCGCGGACGGCCACCTCGCCGTCGTCACCGGTCGGCTCGTAGCCCACCAGCACCAGTGGCGGCGCCGTGGTCGGCAGCGGTGTGCCGTACGTGGCGGCACCCGCTGCCGCGGCGTGAGGCGCGGTGGGCGGCAGCGCCGGTGTCGCGAGACTGGCGACATGGGTCGCGGCGGAGGCGGCGTCACCGCCTTGCGGGCCGCCAGGCTGCGAAGTATGGCAGCAGTATGACAGAGAGGTTGTCAAGAGATTTCGACATGCCTCATGTATGCCGATCAGTGCATATGCCGACACATCACTGCATCCAACCGGGTGCGTCACGATCACGGTAATCCCCACGAGGTGATGGCCCAGACATGGGGCACGACAACCTTGGACCACAAAGCCGCAGGGTCGTCGGCCGTCCGTGCCGTACGTATTTTGTTGCAGCAGTCCGACAACTTCATATAGCAGTGGCATAAGGCCCTAACCAATCCCGCACAGGCCCAGCTCACCAGCGGGCCGGCGGGTTGCGACTCCGAGGCCGCTCCATTCGCGACCGCGGCTGCGGCCTCAGCGACGGCTGGCGGCGGCGGCGCCGCTGCAGCGCCCGCGGCCGGCACCGCAATCGGCCCTCCAGAGCCCTCCACGCTGCTCCTGACCGGCCCAGCCGGGACACTGGCGCCATACGCCTCCGACGACGAAGCGGCCGCACTCGGCCCATTCGCAAGCTGCTGCTGCGGTTGCTGCAGTAGCTGAGGAGGTGCTGGTGCCGCGGTCTTTGTGGGCTTGAGGCTTGGTCCGTACACGGCCAAGAACGTCTGCAGCGCAACGGGGGACATGCCGGGGTGGTCCCCGCCGGGTTGCGGTCCAACCAGTCGCCCATCCCATGGGGTGATTAACACACGGGGGGGGGCAGGGGGGCGGGGAGTGGCACGCCGGGCGACACACGGGGAGCGGCGCCACGTGCGCTCTGCGTGGTTGTGCTAGTTAATACCGATGTCGCCGGGCCCGGCGTGTTGTGTCCAGGTGAGAGACCCGTGGGGTAGTCCCATGGGGTAGTCGCATGGGTTGGTCTCAAAGCGAGCGCTGGTTCACACTGACACGCCCATCTAGCTCAGTTCCCTCGGGGAGGAGGGGAGGAAGGGGCCGCGTGCGAGCGCGGCTGGGGCCCGCGGCGCTCTGCATCGACGGACCGGGGCACCTGCCCCGACCCAAACCCCCTCCCGCCCAAGCCCAAGCACCCCCCCCCCCCACAAACCCTCCACACATAGATAGCTGCTCGCACCCGCACAAAGGGCTCCGCCGCCTCCGCCCCGCCCGCGCCGTCTGCCCAGTACTGCTGCAGCGCGGGCTCGTCCGCCAGGTGCCGCAGCGCGAACACGTACACCGCGGGCAGCAGGCGCGGGAAGCGGGCGGTGAAGAAGCGCAGGAAGCCGCCGGGCAGGGGGCCCATCAGGGCCTGCGCCGACCAGACCAAGGGATACAAGTCAGGTCAGGAGCCGCAGGGACCAAAACGCACACACACAATTTACTTTCGTCGCCTACATCGCCTCTTACGCTGGACTTCGCTTCTCGCGGCTCAGTTCTCTTCTACACACACATTCTGGGCAGTTCTGGGCGGGTTTTTTTACTAAACACACACATTCCCTTGCGTACATTACTCTTCCCTTACGTGCGCCACGACAGTAAACCCGCAAAACCCGCAAAGAGGAGCACTAGACCGGCGAGCACACCGGTGATTCCTTCCCCCGCCCCTTTCTCCCAGGTCGCCCGCGGCCCCCGCCCACCCCCGCCCCGCGCACCTGCAGGCCGGGCGGCATCTCCCGGAAGTGGTTCCGCTTGTTGCGCACCACCCGCAGCAGGTCGCGCAGGGAGGTGTAGTCGTAGCGCCGGTAGCGGCCCAGGTTGGCCACCAGCTCGGAGGGCACCGCGGCGCCCCAGTTCGGGGTGCAGCTGCCGGACCCGGAGGACAGCGCGGCGGCCAGCGCGGCGGACAGGCCGGCAGCCGGCACGGGGCCGGGGGCCGCGGAGGAGGAGGTGGACGAGGCGGCGGCAGAGGAGGTGGAGGCGGTGGCGAGGGTGCCTGCGATGCGGCGGCGGTGGTGGGGTCACCTCTCGGGGGGCGGGGGCCGATTCAGGCGACGGCGGTTGTGGGCAATGGAAAAAGGTTCAGACAGCGCTGTCAGGAGGCCGCACGGTGGTGCCCCTCACACTCACACGCGGCCCCGGGGCGGACTGCCTCCGTGACGCGACAGATGCGGGGGAAACCGCAAGAGCGCAACAAACCTCCCCAACCCCAACCCACCCGCTGGCCCAAAGCCGTCGATGGACAGCACGCCCGGCCCCGCAAGCGCCACCGCCGCGTACGACTCCATGGCGTCCAGCAGGCTGGTGTCGGGCTCCCGGTCCTCGTTCTCAACCCTGGAGCCCTCCGACCGACCCCAGGGGGAAAGGCGGGGCGGGGCGGCGGGACATGCCGTGTGTATGTGTATGTATACGTGTATGTGTATACGTGTATCTGTATTTGTATGTGTGTGTTATTTAGGCAGGCAGAACAGGTGTGCGTGATATGCGAGGGGCCGATCGGCGCCCGATAGTTTGCCCGTATGCGCATATAGTACACCCATTGTCCGAGCCCTAAAAGGAAAAGAAGGCTGCGGTGTCGGAAGAGCGCTGTTGATTTTTGTATGTATGTGTATGTGTATGTGTATGTGTATGTGTATGTGTATGTGTATGTGTATGTGTATGTGTATGTGTATGTGTATGTGTATGTGTATGTGTATGTGTATGTGTATGTGTATGTGTATGTGTATGTGTATGTGTATGTGTATGTGTATGTGTATGTGTATGTGTATGTGTATGTGTGTAGGAGGCTCCACCGCACACCACGGCATGGACCTGGAATCACGCAGCCAGCCCCCTCCCCCCGCCAGCCCGCTACCAACCCACCACACAATGCTGAAAATCCTCCTCCCCCACCCAGGGCCCCTCCACCCTAGTCCCCCACCTGTCGCTGATGTCCACCAGGAAGCCCAGCCGGCGCTCATCGCTCCACCACAGCGGGTGTCCCAGCACCGCCCCCACGGAGGGCCGCCGCCCCGGGTCCTTGGCCAGACACGCCGCCACCAGGTTGACCGCCTCGGGGCCGGGGGCGGCGAACAGCGCCGCCAGGGTGGGCTCGCCGTGCAGGATGCGCGCGTCGCGCTCGTAGTGGTTGTCGCCGAAGGGGTGCCGCCCACCTGCGCCGAGGTGTGCCCCGTACCCGTACCCGTACCCGTGCAGGGGGAGCGAAGGGGGGGGGCGAGGAGGCGGGTTTGGGGGGCACGCGTGTGGGGCAGCGGATTTGCGACAGGCGACGGGACGTCAGCCGGCTCGAGGCAGTGATAGCCTCCCTCCGAGGCCGTGGAGGACGTACCTCAAGTCAAGAAGTCACACACCACCCCTTTAACCTGCCGCACCGCCACCAACCCATTCCGACCCCGCATCCCCGTTCCGCCCTCCCCCTTCCCCCGAACATCCCCGCACCCGGATTCGGTCCCCCCTTTTGTCCGGCCGCCCACCCGTCAGGCAGTAGTAGAGGATGCAGCCCAGCGAGAAGACGTCCATGGAGCGGGTCTGCCGCGCGGCGCCGCCGTCCCGCGCTATCAGCTGCTCGGGCGCCTGCCAGCCGCTGGAGCCGCCCGGGCCGTGGTGGCTCTCGAAGCTGCTTTGCTCCGGAACCAGCTGCTTGGACAGCCCCATGTCCGATAACTTGGCGCGCTGGCCCGACTGCGGGAAGGGAGGGGGGGGATGCGGGCAGAGTTGGGGCTGGAGTGAGGGATATAGAAAAAGAAAAACCCAAGCCCAGAGGAACGAGAAGCGCAGGGTGCTACATCCGATCAGAGTCCTCAATCGCTGCTGCTGCGGCGGCGGCGAACCCGGGCAACCTTGGTCACTGGTGGTGTACGGGGTACGACAGTGTCGTACCTCGGTGAGCAGCACGTTGTGCGGCTTGAGGTCGCGGTGCACGATGCCGCGGGAGTGCAGCGCCGCCAGCCCCCGCACGATGTCCTGCATGGCGGCCAGGCACCGGGGGGTGGGCTGGCGGCTGTCTGGCTCCACGAACTCGTTGCGGCCGACCGGGGTGTCCAGGAAGTCGCTCAGCGTGGACCTGCGGGGTGGGGGGTGGGGGGTGAGGGGTATAGGGGTTGGGGGGTGGGGGGTATAGGAAATTGGTAAGGCATATTCAAACTGCGCTGCTGGGGGTGGGGGGCTCTCAGCAGCGCCCACCGGTGCGGTGCGGTCCGGCGGCCGACAGCGCGGACCGACGGCGAAGGGGCACGCGGGCGACCACCCTGGGGTGAGTGCTCAGCGCACCGGCGGATTTGCTCCAGGCCCCACACCTCCTTTCCCGCACCTCACTTGGGCCCCACTCCAGCCCTTCTTTCCCCGTCCCCGTCCCCGCCCCCGGCCCATGCTGAGTTTTTCTGGGTGTGCCCGGGTTCGTTCGTCGGGTTTATTTCTTTTTCCAGTTCAGCCCCTGGCCCCGGCCCAGCTCCGCCCCACCCCCCCGCCCCCACCTGCACCTCTCCAGCGCCAGATACACGAACTCGCGGTCCTCCTCCAGCGCGAAGCACCGCACCACGTTGGGGTGCTCGTCACTCAGGATGAGCACCTCGATCTCCTTGCGGGCCAGCTCGGTGAACTGGCGGAGCAGCCGCTTCACGGCCACGGGCCTGGGGGGGGAGGGGGGGGGAGGGGAAGGGCGAAGCGGGTGAGGACCAGCAAGCCCAGGTCGGGGGTGTGGGTGGGTAGGCGCTGCCTTTGTTGACATAGGCAGGAATGGTGCAGGACGTATGTGTGTGTGTGGAGGCTTTGAAGGATGGGGTTGGGGGGGTTTGGTGTTCGTGTGTTGCTAGGGGTGTGGGATGGAGCAGCCGCTTCACGGCCACGGGCCTGAAAGGGGGGGCCCCGGGGGAGGGGGAGAAGGGCGAAGGGTGTGAGCACTGCCAGGTCGGGAGTTGGGTGGGGGGTTAGGTCAAGTTGCCGTTATTGACATGAGGGCGGGGGGGTTTAGGTCACGTTGCCGCAGCTGTGCTGCATTGCCCGCTGCACTGCGCTGCCGCAGCCGCCCTACCTGCCATCCAGGACGCCCTCGTACACCACCGTACCAGCGCTGCCGTACCCAAGGATGGTCGGCCCCACCACCAGGCGACCTGCGCCGCACCGCACCACAATACACCACACCACGTCAGTCCTGCAGTCCTGCATGACGTGTTATGCAGCTGGGTCGTGTCGGTTGGGGTCGTGTCGTGTCGGGAAGAGCCCTTAAAAGCCCGACCTCATCCAACGCGGGAACAGTCCACTCGTGAGCCTGCAGTGGTATCCGCTTCCCCCCCACCTCCCCCACCTCCCCCGACCCCCCTTATGTCAATAGAGACAGCGACGCCCTCCCCGACAGTGCACCACCAGCTCCCTTAACCCAGGTCGGCCCCGTGTCCAACTGTCCAGCTGTCCAACTGCCCATGCCACACAGCTGAACCGCAAGCTCCGCCACTCTGGCTTCCCCCGCCCCGAACAGCAGCCCCCCGCGCGCCCCGCCCCCGCCCCCGCCCCCCCCCCAGCCCCAGCCGCCTGCGGCACCTACCGATCAGCAGTGAGCCGTCCTCCCTCAGCCGCACCCGGGGCTCGGCGCTGGGCAGCTGCACGTGGGTGACGGAGGTGGAGGAGGAGGAGGAGGACGCGGCGCGCGAGGGGGAGGGGCCGGAGGAGGAGGGCGGCGAGGACAGAAGCGCGGACAGGGTGCGGGGGACGGCAGTGCCCGCCGCGGCCTGCGCGGCGCAGCGACAGCACCACCATCAGCATCATCAGCGCCGTCAGCAGCGTTACCGACAACTGGACCCCAGAGCAGGTGGTTAGCCCCAGGAGCTCTACATGTGTCAGCCGGCTGGGCTTTCAACGGACCGCACTGCCGTACCGTATCGTACTGTATCGTACACCATCGTTCCTTATCAAGTGCCGGGGAGGTATACTGCACCTTACACCCCCGACAGCGCCGCCGTACAGCCCGGGCAGCAGTCCGGCCCTCAACACCCCCTCCCCCTCCCCTCTCCGCCCGCCTGCCCTCGTGTACCTCGGTGGGTGAGAGCTGCCTGTCCTCCTCTATGCTGGGGAGCACCCCCGGGCTGCCCCCAGCTGCTGCAGCCCCCGCCGCCGCCGCCGCCGCCACAGGAGAGCCCCCGCCGGCGCCGCTGCTACGGCCCTTGCGCCGCCGCTGCTGCGCGGGGCCCGTACCCCGACCCTCCGCCCGCCCACCGCCGCCGCCGCTGTTGCTGTTGTTCCTTGGCGGACTTGCCCCGGCGTCAGCGCCCTTGGCCGCCGCTTCGCCCGCGCCGGCGGCGCCCGCCGCCGCCGTGAGGTCCACCGCCCCTGCCGCCGCCGCCGCCGCTGCCCGCATATCTGACGATGACGATCCCTTGCCGCCGCCCGCCCCCGCCGAGTCAGCGCCGCCGCCTGGCTGCGAGCGGAGTACGACAAGTACGGCGACGGCTCCCAGGCCCGCCGCGGCCGCCACGACCACCAAGCTCAGCCCGCCGCTCACACCGCTGAATCCTGCGAACATCCAGACGCCGGCGGCGGCGGCGCCGCCGCTGCCGCCGACCCCGGCGGGTAGCGGCAGCTGGTCCGCGGGGCGCTGCGCGCCGCCGCTGGCGGTGGCGGCGGATTTAGGCGCTTCCGGCAGCCAGGACTGTCGTACACTCGTGGGCTCCCCCACGGTCGCCAGCAGCTGCAGCCCCGGGGGACGACACGCCAGCCCCGAAACCACACCCTCCCCGGAATCCACCTCCCGTGCGTACGTCACCAGGTCCTTGCCGGGGGTGGGACCGCTGACGCCGCCGCCGCTGAGCACCACCAGCGCGTTGGCGGCGGCAGCGGCGACAGCGGCGTCGCCTCCAGGGGAGGAGGGTGCGGGCGCGGCGGAGGCGGCGGCGGCGGGCAGCAGCGGGAGGGGCCCGGCGGAGGACGGCCCCGGCAGCGCGGCGGCGGTCCAGGGCTGGGGCTGCGGGGCCGGGTACCCCCGGGCGGCACGGCGGGGGGTGGGGCGACAGCGGGACACGGCGGGGGGTGGGGCGACAGCCACAGCTCGGGACCACACGGAGAGTGGTAGCAGGGCGGCGCGGAGAGGCGCACACGGCATTATGGATGCCCTCCCCGTGGCCCCACCCCCCTGCCATTCACGAGAACCCGCCGTCCCCCCACCCACGTGACGATACCCAAACAACCGCCGCCCAGCCCGCCACCCGCCCAGCCCGCCCGCCCCCGACCCCACCCCACCCCACCCTAGGCGCCCCCGAGCCCCTCGCTGCACCCCCCTGCCCCCCTCACCTCCACACGCTCGTCCAGTACGACGTGCTCCGCCGGCATGGCGTACAGGCTGCCCCGCAGCTCACCCACCAGCACCAGATTCCCCCGACCGCCACCGCCATCGCCACCGCCACCGCCGCCGGCGGGCTGCAGCAGATGCGTCTCCGCACCGGCGGCGGCGGCGGCGGCCCCCCGACCCCGACCCCGCTGCTGGGCCACCCGTCCGGTCGCCCGGGCCGCCGGATCCGGATTCCGCAGCGGCTGTACGGCGGTGGGATCCAGGAAATTTGTGTCGCCGTGTTCGGACGCGAAGACGCTGACGGGGGGCGTCTTGAAGCGGACCGACCAGCGCCGGATGCGGGAGGAGGGGTCGTAAGCCTAGGGGGGCGGGGGGGTATAGGACATTGGTAGACATGTAGGGGCCGGGGGGACACACGCAGAGCAGCGGCACCGGGGCCGGGGGCAAGGGACGGGACAGGGTTGACGGAGGGCCTCCCTTGGGGGGGAAGGGCGAGGGCGAGGGCGAGGAACGGCGGATGCCCCCTTCAGCTCGGACGACCAGCGCCGTCAAGCGCCGTCCAGCACCGTCCAGCCTCGGCTGCACACGGCGGGCGCTGCCTCCGCCGCCCTCTCCCCCCAACCTGGTGTGGCCCCCCACTTTTGGGGGCTGTGGTACTGGCTTCGTTTGTCAAACGAACGAAGACAGCGAATCAGCGAAACCACCGGACCACCGCCCCACCCGGTCAGCTACCCGTGCGTCCCCCACCCCAACCGAAGATCTCTCCCTCTCCTCCCCTGCCTCCCCCCCGGCCCCCCCAACCCCCAGACCCCACCAATCCGCAAGTTCACGGGCGGGCTGCTCCGTCAGGCGCACACACACACACACACGCACACGGCTCAGTTTTGTTTTACACGCGTACGTACTTCCACGTGTCACCCCGTCAGTACCCGGGTCGCACCTGCAGTGTGTGGTCCGCCCCCACGGTGAACAGCGGCAGCGGCGAGCCTGGTTGGCCGGAGGGGAAGGGGGTCCGGTGGCGCCGCCGGCAGGGACGGAGGGAGGGGAGCGGGGAGGGAGGGAGAGGGACGGAGGGAGCAGGGGCGGGGAGGGAGGGAGAGGGACGGAGGGAGCAGGGGCGGCCAGGGCCAGGGTCAGAGGCCAGGGGCAATCAGCCGGGAGCAAGGGGAGGTATGGCTCAGCCCACGGCGCTCGTAGAAGCGCTCACCCAACGGCCCGCGGCCACACCGGTTTGTTCAAGTGCCCCAACTGCTGCAACTACCTCAACTGGTTCATCTTCCCTCGAGGCTTCGTTTTCATGCCCGCCCTTGATAACCTGCCCGCCTTTCCCCCTTGCGCCCGCCTTCCCCTTCTGCCCAGCCCCTCTCCCCCTCCCCCTTACCCGCCTCCCCCTGCTGCGCCCCCGGCACCCGGGTGGGCAGTCCCAGTCCGGGGGTCCGCAGATTGATCAGGCGGCTGTAGGTGGCGTTCCAGGCCTCCACGTCGGTCAGCACCTGCGAGGGGGGAGGGGAGGGGAGGAAGGGGGGAGGGGGAGCGGGGGGGGCCGAGGGGGGGGGAGGGGGGAGGGGCGAGGCGAGGGAGGCGAGAAGGAGAGCACGGTCAATCGGTCATGCCAGCGGCGGCCGAAACCAAACCCTCCTCATATCCAGTGTCCTGTGCGCCCCCACCCTCGCCGTTACCGCCCCAAGATCCCGGCGCCCAACCACCCTCCCCCCACAGCCCCGAGCCACCCACCAGGCGGTGATTCAGACCCCGGTGAGGGCCCCGGGTCCCTGCCCCTCACGGCCCCTCCCCGCCCCTCGATTTCGCGGCCCGCACCGCCCCACCTCAGCCGACCCGCCCCTCCCGCGTCCTCCTCCTCCCGCCCTCTCCCCGCCCAATCCTGCATCCTGCCTCCCTAGGGACCGCACCTCTCAGGTCCGCCCCCTCCCCCCCCAACTCCTCCGAACCCCTCCCCCGCCTTCCACCACGTCATCCACCCAAACCTGCAGCCCCCCTCTCCCCGCTGATCGACGCCCCACAGCCCCCCACCGCTACCCCGCTCCCTCCCCACTCCCCACATACACACATACACACCTACACGAGTTGCCTCGCCAACCTCACGGCCCCCCCTCTTTTTGTCAATCAAGACAGCGAAATCGCGAAACAATCACTGTCACCCCCCCTCCCCCCCCCTCCCTGCCGCGCCCCCCCACCTGCTTGGATCGCACCACATAGTCCTGGCGGCCCACCAGCAGGATGCGGTCGGGGTCCAGCATATGGAGCACCGGCACGTCTGGGGGCAGCAGGGGGCGACGGAGGGGTCGGTCCACCCATGTGTGTGTTTGAGGAGCTCGCTGACGACTCCGACACCAGGGCCACCTCCGCCCTGGGAGCTCCACCAGGTCTATGGATCCGCTGTGTAACAACTCCTCCGGCCGCGCCCTTCCCCGTCCACCCCTCGCCCCTCACACCGCGGTGTGAGATCCCGGCACAGTCCATTCTTCACCGGACCTTTGCCCCCCCCCTGGCAGTCAGTCGGCGCAGTTCAGCCCCATCCTTTCATAGACATCTCCCCACCCCAACTCCCCGGGGTGAAAATTTGAATATGTCTACAGATGTCCTGTACCCCACACCCCCGGGGGTGGGGGGGCGCGCCGCACCGCACCTTCCATGCCGAAGGGCGGCGGCTGGGTCCCCCCCGCCGAGCGCAGCAGCGGGTCCGGGGCCTCCGCCAGCGGCCCCCCCGCCGCCGCCGCCGCCGCCCCCTCGCTGAACACGTGCAGCAGCGACCCCGTCAGTCGGTCCAGAGCGAACACGGAGGTGCGCCGCTCGCCTGTGATGATAGAGCCGTCGTCGGTCAGGGAGGGGGAGGTGTCCACCAGCTCGGGGAGCGTGATGGGCAGGCGCTGGGGGGCGGGGGGGGGGGAAGGCAGGAGTGGGGGTGCGGTAGGATAGGGTAGGGGGCAACGGGGCCAGGGAGGGCAGTGGACACGTCGGGGGGGAGGGGCAGCGCAGAGGGCTGGCAGGGCTGCTTGCAGGTGAGGATGGTCCGACATGCCGCCGCTGCGGTGCACCGGTGCTGTGTATAATCCGACGTGTACGGCAGGAAAATACACACCTCCAGGGTGGGTCCTGCCGGCGGCGCCGCCGGTCCGTCCGTCGTCGTGGTGGCCGCCAGCACGTTGGTGTACAGGTACAGCCCGCCGTCCACCCCGGGGAACATGTGCAGGCCGGGGGGCATGGCCTTGCCCTGGTTCACCCGCACCAGCGGCGTGCCGGTGTCGTACTCCCACAGCACCTCGCCGCTGTCGGGTCGTACAGCCACCACATGGCCCCCCAGCAGCGTCACCACCAGAAGCTGGTCGGCGCTGTTGGGTATGGGGGAAAGGGGAGGAGGTTGGCGGCGAAAACGGTGAGAGTGGTGGGGGGAGGGGGGAGAGTGGAAATATGCCGCGTTGGGGCGGTATAGAGCTGGAAGGTCACGGCGATGCTGATAAAGAGATTGGGTGCCTGTACGAAACCCAGGCAGCGGCGAGGCCCGGGGAGGCCAGCCCGAAGTTAAAACATCGTTCCTCAGGCTGGCGGAGGAGACTCGTTAGCTGTCGGACGAGCAGCTGGATCTTGGATCTGAAGATACGGATTTTTAAGGCTGGATCTGCGAGGGGTGTTCGCGGGCGCTGGATGGCTCCGTAGTGGCGGCGCGGGGCAGATGGGTCTCTGCCCTGACGGAGCGCCCCACGGGGGAGGGTGCAGGGAGCACCCAATGCCAGCGCCGGAGCGACGCGTGGAGCCCCGCGATGAGCCGTGACGGCAGGATCGAAAGCGAGTTGCTGGTAATTGAGGAAGCACCACTAGTGGACTGGAGGTTCGAGAGTGGGGGAAGCTCAGCGGACCAGGTGTCTGTCTATCTGCGGGCGTCCAAAGGGGCCGGGGGGTCTGGGGGAAGGTGCTGGCGGAAGGTGCTGTGCTGGCGCGAAAGCCCTAATTGGTAAGTGAAATCGTTCCGTCCGCAAGAATAACGAAACCGGGATGTGGGCTTGCTTGGGGCAGCGCACCTGTCTTTTGGGCCTGGTCGGTACTCTGCGAGGGACCTGCTGGTTCGTGGCTGGTCAGCGCTACCACCGCACGTGTATGCCAGCAGCTGCAGGTAAACCAGCGCAAAACTGACGCAACGAAGAACTCCCGTGAGGCGCCATTTGAAGGCGCGACGCACTAACGGACGGCCGGCTGGATGTTGAAGCATTGCCGCAAACAAGCAATTACACGTAGCTGGCAGACCTGCCTAAAGGTATCATGACGCAAGACGGTCAAAATCAGAGCTTGCCATTCATAACCTAAACAAACCCTGAAATTCAGGCGTGCTATCGGAGAGACACTCAATTGAAAGGAGCAATCCACATCGTTTCCTACACGGCGTGATCATGACATCCTTCTGAGCAACAGCGCACTTTGGCAAACGGTATCTTGCAGTGCCTGTTACGGTAACAGGCACACGGGAAATGTCGTACTCGCCCTCGATGGATAGCTTGACAAGTTGATGTTGTTAATTCCTTGAGGATACTCTCAAGCCACTGCAGAAATTGCTGCATCAAATCCCGGCACTCGACTTGATGTGCAGCCGGTCAGCCTTCGGCTGGCGAGTGCTTGAATCGTAAATACCGAGAACAGGCCTCTACGCAGAAAGTAATTCAGCTATGTTAATGGCCGTTGAGGCAAGGTTGCTCGTACCTACCTAGCTACTCAACCGGTTACAATACAAACGTTCGAGAACCTTCGCCGGGCGCCAGGTACCGGCGCTTTGGCCCATGTCACCTGAGGTCAAAGGCTTAACCTGCGATCAGAAGGGCGCGCCGGTCACATGACGCCATCCGCCGTTGGCGCACCAGGGCGCACATCCGCTGTCAGGCATGAAACCGCTTCGCCACTAACCGATGCATGGACCCGAGTGGACCGCCTCGAAGGTCACTTGCCTTTGGGTGCCGCTACCCAATGCCGATGGAAGGACTGTCGGGCGATGCAGACTTGACAGGTGATGCCCTGACGGGACGCTGGGCGTTGGGAGGCTGGAGTGGCTGGAGCTGATCGAGCTGACGCAATCGTGCAAGTTTCAATTAAACGTGTCGTTCCAAATGCTTGCTTGAGATCTTTCCCTTGACAGTCTTGAAGACCTTGACAGCCCAGTCCGCTTGGTTGTACACGGGCTGTAGCCCGCTGTAATGGGAGTAGGCGTCCTTGCCATCTGTAGGTTGCCATGTGCGGCAAAGAACTTACAGTTTGGTGCGATCAGTAAACCACAACGGCTATGGATGAGAATTACTCCAACCCCTGGCGAATCCACGCCTATTCGTCAGTATCCGTACGGAGGTATGGTACTGGGCTTGGCAAATGGCCTCTCCCCGTCCCCTCACCGCCGTGTGATTAGGCGGGTCTGGCGCGGTTTCCAGGAGAGGCAATCCTGGCGCGCTGGTAACCTGGTGTAGTGGCCGGTATGGCTGCGTGACCCCCCCGCGGGTGATGGCGGATGGGTGCGCAGTCCTTGGTAGGGGTTGATGAGACGAGGCACCTACGAGCTATCTGGGCACCGTTGGAACATCCGGTCGGGATACGGGTCCACCTTGTAACGGTTAATAATAATTAAAAAATGGCCTCGTAACGGCCTTTTCGCCACGGTGTCAAGCAGTTTTGTAATAAGCTTTAGTCGAAGAGGTGTAATAGTTTCCGCCGGCGCCGCAACCCGCGCTGGGTGTCATGCTGTGGCCACAGTCGTGGCCTCAACAGGACGGCCCTGACTAATAGGCCGTGAACGGCCGTACGCAGCTTGAATACGGCGCTTGGGTCCCTGTCATCCGCGTGCGCTGAACTGCGTGCGGATGCTTCACGAGAGGAACCTGCATGATCTCGTCCCTTTGCCTTCGAGATAGAATTAGGTACTCGCGTGTACGACACATTGGGAGTACTGTGCGCTAGTCAAGGAAAGCAAGCCGCCGTGCCGCTCAAATGTACAGCCACACACAGTTGGTCAGAGTATATAGAAGCAACAAGGTTGCTGCTGAAGAACACGACGATGTAAAACGTGGGGTATATATCATGGTATACCAGTAATAATATAGTACGGTACTATGTCCTTATTGTTAACAAACTATTTTACTTCTGAACATTAGGAACCCCTCGAAACGGATGACGACTCCTGACACGTTGCCAATTAGGCAGTTTTCCAAGGAAATTCTTGCAGCTGTTGAAAGCAATGACGTTATCGTAGTGATTGGCGAAACTGGTTCGGGCAAAACCACGCAGCTGTCGCAGGTGCGAAACCAGGCCACTGACACTCCGCCAAACGGCTACAAGCAAGCGTGGTTGTGACATACACCGACATTCGATTACAGATTTTATATGAAGCTGGATATGCATCAGACGGCTTGATCGCTGTAACACAGCCGCGGCGAGTGGTGAGTCCAAACGGAGGCACCGTTGCCCCCACCAGCATTCCCTTAATCTCTATGCGGCCGAAGCAACCGATCCCCCGCTGGTAGTTGGAGCTGTACCATCTCCGACTCGCCGGGGTCCCCCTCCCTGGCCCCGCTCTTAAATCACGCAGGGCGCTGTCACCGTGGCAAAGCGCGTTGCCGAGGAGCGCGGGGCGCAGCTGGGCCGCGAGGTCGGCTACGCGGTGCGATTTGAGGACTGCACCTCTGCCGCCACCCGTATCAAGTACCTCACCGGTAGGACGAACGGGCCCAGAGCCGTCCCCCAGGCGGCCCGTCACGTGCGGGGCGCAGGGAGGCGACCCCGCTCGGTCCTATGCCGGGGGCCCAGCCCTCACTCACTCACTCACTCCCCGGCAGAGATCTCAGTCCTCCAACGCTCAGGTTTCAGCCCGGGGTTGCGGGTGAGGGCCCTATGCCGGTCACGGCCGCAGGATTGGCGGCGTGGCACTGGTCCCCCTGCCCCTCCTGCCCTGGCTCTGTTCTGTCCCCTTTCCTTCTTCCCCCCTCCTGGCTTCCTCCTTTCCCGCCCGCCCCTGACCGCCCGCCCGCCCCCGCCCGCGTATCCCGCGCCCCGCCCCGCCCAGACGGCACCCTCCTCCGCGAGTGCCTGGAGGACCCCCAGTTGCAGCGCTACTCGGTGAGCACGTCGCGGGGATGTCCAGTGGTGTTCAGAGGCCTCGCTCGGCGTTGGAACGGTGTCGGAACGGTGTCGGAGAGGGTCGGAGCGGTGTCGGAGGAGGGGTGGTGTCCAGTCGCAGGCGGCTGGCGCCGCATCAAAGCATGATGAGCAATTTTGGCCCCCCCCCGCCGGTGCCAGCACGGGGGATCCAATGTCCGAACAGGATTTGGGGCACATCTCGTAACGCAAGCCGGACAGGAATTGCGGAAATGACAGGGAAGCGGACAGCCCAGCGAGCGCTGTCGGATGCTTCCCTCCCACCCTCCCACCCCCAACCCATCATTGGAACAGGTCCAGAGACCTCGGGTGGTGACGCCCAGTTCCGCTCCTAGGGTACGACGTGCTGTCCTCCAGCCGGCTCAGGTCCCCCGGCGTGCACGGCCTAAGGCCTGCACCCACCCCTCTGCCCATGTAGCGCCAGCCACCACACCCCCGCTCCCACGCCGATTACCACAACACCACCACCTCCGTCGCCTCCGAAATGCGCCTCCCCCACCGTCGCCCCCCGCCGCATCACCCCCACCACCACCTCCACCGCCCCTCCCTCCCTCCCCCCCTGCAGGTGATCGTCCTGGATGAGGCCCACGAGCGCTCCCTCAACACCGACATCCTCTTCGGTCTGCTCAAGCGCCTGGTGGCCGCTCGCAACGCGGCCGCGGCCAAGTCGGACCCGTCGGTCCAGTCGGGGGCCGCCCCTCACCGGCAGCCGCAGCTGCAGCGGCTGCGGCTGCGGTTGGTCATAACCTCCGCCACCCTGGACGGGGAGAAGTTCTCAGCCTACTTCGGAAACTGCCCGGTGGGGCTTATGTGAGCGCGCGTGTGTGAGCGTGTGTGAGCGTGTGTATGTGTTAAGCGGGAATCCCCCTCCCCAACCAGCCCGTACGTGATGAACCCACCCCGAATATGTGGTCGTGTGCGGGAGGAGGGCGGGAGGGTGGCCCAGCGAGCTGCCCCTCTTGTCCAATCTCTGTTTGGGCCCCCCCGTCCACATCCTCCTCCTCTCCCTCCGGCTGGCCCCTCTCCCCCCTCCCCCCCCCGCCAGGTGTTCAATGTGCCCGGGCGGTGCTTCCCCGTGGACATCGTGCACACCCGGGAGGACCACCTGACCGACTACTCGGCGGCCGCCATCGACACGGTGATGCAGATACACACCAACCAGCCGGAGGGTGCGGGCGGGAAGGGGGTGAAGGGGGTAAGGGTGCGCGGGGGATATAGGACATTGGGGTTGCAGGGGAGGGTTAAGGGCCCGGGGGGTTGGGGAGGGGCCCGGGCTGTTATCCTTTCCGGTGCCCACATTCCTCGGTATTCCTTAATATTCAATACTAGTTGTAGACCCCTTGCGCTCACGCGTGTCCCTGCCTTGGCACCTACCGGTATCGCATTCTGCGGATGCTCGTCAGTTGCTCCGCCGGTTACTGACCGTACTAACACTGTTGTCTTTGTGCTTGTGCCTGTGCTCGTCGCTCTGGTGCGTCCCTTTCTTCCAGGTCAGTCTACATTTGCATCGTACATCCATAGCAGGGCGGGTTCACTGTTGCCGGGCACCATGCTTGCTGTGTCGCACCGCACGCGTCGTTTGCGCATGAACCCCTGTTTTGCCTTGACATTAACCTATAGAAACTACTGGCCGCGGGCCATCTAGGTAGCAGTCTTTGCTCTTTGGGTTCGACCTCTTCCCGCCAGCCCTACTATGGTGTCTCATCAGCCGTCCACTATCTGAACATATCAGCTTTACTTATTTCGTCGGAGTCGACGCTTCGCCGTCTTCGTCAATGTCTACATCGGCGGTTATCGGTTTGTTGCACTTTTGCGGTTTCGCTGTCTTTATTGACAATCAGGGGCCCGGGCGGACAGCCACACGGCTTTCGGCGTCGGGGGTGGCGTCGGGGTACAGCTTGGAGGCCGTTTTCTTTCGCCCTCCTCCTCCACCGGATCTTTGCCAGTGGACAGCCAGCGCGATCTCATACTCGTCTCCCAATTCATAAACTCGTCCCCACGCCCTTTTCCTTCCCTTGCCCCCGCCTCCCTCCTGCCCCCTCCCCCCTGCCCCCTCCCCCCTGCCCCCTCCCGCCGCCCCTTCAGGTGACATCTTGGTGTTCTTGACGGGGCAGGCGGAGATCGACAAGGCCATCGCGCGGATCAATGAGGCGGTGGCGGCGCTGCCGGCGGGCAGTGCGGGGCCGCTGGTGGCACTGCCGCTGTACGCCAGTCTGCCGCCCGAGCTGCAGGTTGGGACCGGGAGGACCAGCGCCGGGGTTGGGGGCGGTCGGGGTGGGGCTGGGGGCGGGGTGGATACTGGAAATTGGTAGACGGGTATAAATACTGCGCTGCTGCCGGCGCAATGTGATGGGGTGGGGGGCGTCACCATCCTGAGATCATCAATTCAATAAAGGCAGCGAAAGCCCGAACGGCACCAAGACACCGAATGGGTAGTGCCGTTGCCCCGGTCGTCGTTGGCGTGTGACCTAGGAAGAATGGAGACGTATGAGCAACGAGAAAGAGCGCAGCCGCCCCGGGGGGGGGGGCCGGGCGTGTACCCGAATCGACTGGGCAGCTTGTCTTTGGTGGCAGCTTGTCTTTGGTGGCAGCTTGTCTTTGGTGGCAGCTTGTTTCTGGTGGCAGCTTGTCGCAGCATTTAATCCCTGAAACCCCCCTCTCGCCTGTCCTGCTGCCGCCCTTGCTGCTGTCCGCCGCTCGGCTGACGCGCCTGACGCCGCCAGGTGCGGGTGTTCCGACCTGCGCCCCCGGGTGTACGGCGCTGCATCGTGGCGACCAACGTCGCGGAGACGTCCATCACCGGTGGGGGGCCGCGGGGGGGGTGGGGGCCGAGTTGGGCGGGTGGGGGGAGGGTGGGGCCGAGTTGGGTGGGCGGGGCCCCTGCTCGTGCGGGTTGGCTGCTCCATGGCTGTGCCCGGGGATCGGGCCCTAGACCTGGACCGGGACCTGCGGGTGGACTCTGACGTACGGAGCGCTTAGGGCCCCGGGGGCGCATGGCGCGTTGTGGCCCCTCGGGGCACAGAATCGGGACCCGGCCTGTGGGGAGCCCCGGGGAGCGCTGAGGGGAAGGGGTCCAGAGGGGCGTGCCAGCACAGCAAATAATGTTTTAGCAAGTCACCTGTCCCCTTTGCATCTTTCACCTGGCCGCCTTCCGTCCGTCGCGATTCACTGACCGCCCTCTCCATCGGGGCCCCCTCTCTCTTTTCCTGTCTCCCCTCTGCCCCCTCTCCTGTCTACCAATTTCCTATACTCTTCTCCCGGCTGCCCCTCTTCTCCCCTCCGCGACCGGGCTCCCGGCCGCAGTGGAGGGTGTGGTGTACGTGGTGGACACGGGGGTGGTGAAGCAGAAGAGCTACCAGCCCTCCACGGGGATGGACAGCCTGGACGTGGTGCCCATATCGCGGGTGCAGGCCACGCAGAGGGCGGGGAGGGCGGGGCGCACGCGGCCGGGCAAGGTGCGGCGGCAACGGGGTGGGGTGGGTGGTGGGGGGAAGAGTGAAGAAAGAGCTTAGAGGTAGGGCGGGAGGGTGGGATGGGGCCGGAGGTGGGGTGGACGGGCGATAGGGGGAGAAGGTCATAATAGCTGGTTTTCGTTTCCAGTTGGTACGGAAATGTTGTTGGCCCCGCTCGCCACCACGCCCGCCTGCCTGTCTCACCCCGCCTGCCCTCCCTCCCTCCCTCCCTGTCTACCCATTTCCCATATCCCTCCCTCCCTCCCTGCGCAGTGCTTCCGGCTGTACACCCGCAACTACTACGAGTACAAGATGCCCAACGTGACCGCGCCGGGTGGGTGGGTGGGCGCCGACTGCGGGCGATGGGGAGGAAGGGGAGGGGAGGGAGGAGGAGGAGGAGGGGGAGGGGGGGCGGGAGAAGGAGGGGGAGGAGGGGTCTGCCCCCGCAGCGGTGGATGGGTACTCGACCCTCCCCCCCCCGAGCCGCTCCCCTTTTATCTCAATCACGACGGCGAAACCGCATATGGCCACCCCTCCCCTCTGCCCACCAATTTCCCAAACCCCTCCCCTCCCTGTTGTGATCCGCCCGCCTGTGTCCCCGCCCCCCTTCCGCCCGCTCATCAGAGATCCAACGCACCTCCCTGGTGGGGGCGGTGCTGTACCTCAAGTCGCTGCAGCTGGGCATCGACGTGCTCAGCTTCGACTTCCTGGACCCCCCCGCGGTGGCGGCGCTGGAGGTACGAGGGGGACGGGTGGGGGTGGGGGGTGCAGCGGTGGCAGGGCGGGCAGAGACCGGTGCGGTAGCCCCCTCTGCCGTCCGTTGACGGGCGGTAATGTCCGCTTCCGCCGCTCTCGCCTATGTCGCTCCGGCAATGGCTGATCGGGTGGCGGCCCCCCCTTTCACACATACCTCCCGCATCTTCGCTAAACACCCTTTCCCCGACCCCCCTCCCCCCCCCTCACACACATACACGGCCCCGCCAGGACGCGCTGCGGCAGCTGCTGGTGCTTGACGCCATCGACGCTGACGGCCGCGTGACCCCCCGGGGGCTGCGGATGGCGGGGCTGCCGCTGGACCCCGCACTGGCCCGGGCGCTGCTGGCCGCCAGGGAGCTGGGGTGGGTGGGAGGTTGGGTGGGGGCCCGAAGGGTGTGTGTGTGTTGGGGGGGGTGTGAGTGGAGAGATTGGTATCGTTGGTGGGCGTTGGGAAGTGGATGGGTATGGACCGGGCGGGGTTGCGGCCCCTCCATCTGTCTCCGCGCAGGCTCTCTGACGCTCTGCGCTGCTCTGGACAGGGCACCTGATGCCGCCACCCGACTCATCCTTGTCGTGATCTAGGGTACGTACCTGTTAATCAACTCACTGTGTCTCCCCTCCCCTCCCCTCTCCTCCCCTCCAACCCCCTCCAACCCCCTCCCACCCACCCCTCCCCGCCCCGCCCCGCCCCAAAGCTGTGTCCGCGAGATGATCAGTGTGGCGGCCATGCTGTCCAGCGAGCACATCTTCCTGGCGGGACAGACACCCGGGGATGCGGCGCCACCGGGGGGGCAGGCGCAGGGGCCGGAGGGCCGCAGGTGGGGGCCGGGCGGGGGCGGCACGTTGGGGGGGCCGCTGGGCGGAGGGCGGAAGGGGGAGGGATTGTGCCCCTTAACCAACAGGTCGAGGGGGTTAGCCGTCTGAAGGGGGAGCCACCTGAGCCGCACCGTGCACGTGGCGGCGCGCGCGTTGTGATGTACGGCAGTGTATGCGGTGGGGTAGCTGGACCTCCCCGGTATGTGCGCTACGCGCTGGGCGGGCGGACTGGCTTGCTCGGGTTCCCTTCGTTCCGCGCCCGGGGGAATGTCGTACAGACAGTTTCGCGGCTGTCGCAGCAGCCCTGTAGCCTGCACCTTCAGCCCTCCTTTGCTCCCCCCTCTCCCCCCCCTCAATTTCCTATACCCCCCTCCCCCTCACACACACACACACACACACACGTGTACCGCCCACACGTGTACCCCACACACATGCACACACAACAGTCACACCCGCTCCCCTCTGCCCGCAGGGGCCCGGACACCCCCGCGGCCCGCGCGGCCCGCGAGCGGCTGCGGGCGCTGATGGGCGAGGGGCTGGGCGACCACGTGTTGCTGCTGCGGCTGTGGGAGGGCTGGCAGGCGGCGGGCTGCAGCAAGGAGTTCGCCCGCGACCACGGACTGGACCTGAGGGGCCTCAACTTCGCCAGGGACATACGGAGGCAGCTGGAGGGTAGGGCCGGGCCGGGCGGGGGGGGGGGCAGGGGGTTGTGGACTCCGGGGGTGGGGGTTGCGGATGGTGGTGGGGACGATTTGCGGATGGCGGGTGGATGGGTAGCGTGCGGGGGGTGTATGAGAGGAACCCAAGCCGCAAGAAGAGAAGTCGGGTGGTGTATGGGTGTGTGGCTGGACTGCGGGTGGATGCACGTCGGGATGGAGAGCGAAGCTGAGCCCAGATCAGCAGGCACCGCCCTTGTCTGTACCTCTGCAGCCCAACCTCCCTATCCCTACCCCTGTCCCCACCCATGTCCCTACCCCTGTCCCCACCCATGTCCCTACCCCTGCAGCCGTCGCGGGTGCGGATGGAAGCGGTCTGGACAAGCTGGGAAGTGGCGGAGGGGCTGCAGGCGGCCACGACGAGGGCGGCGGGGGAGGCGGCGGCGGCGGTGGCCATCGCAAGCGGGGCCGCGAGGAGGGGCGCCCGGAAGAGGGCGAGGGGAAGGGCGCCGGCGCGCGGGCCGGTGGCGGTCGGCGGCAGCGGCAGCCGGCGGACGACCCGGCGGCGGAGGGGCCCCGGGTGGCGGCCAGTGGTGCGCAGGTGGACGCGTTGAGACACGCGCTGACTGTGGGCTTCGCGAACAAGTGAGTGGGGGCAGGAGAGGGGAGGGGAGGGGCATTGGTAGACATATTCAAACTGCGCTGTTGCAGGAGAGGGGAGGGGAAGCGGGCTCTTTCACTGTCTTGATTGACATACGAGGGGGGCCTCTTGGCGTCAGGGGGGGGAGGGGCGGCCGACGTTGGACGTTGTCGGGAGAGCGGCGTGCGCTGTGGGGGATGAGGGCGGTGCGGGTCGGGGCGGCCCAAAGCGATGCGTCCAGTGCTCCAGCCTCTGAGTGCAGCACAACCGGTGCGGCACAACCCGACCGCTTGAACACCCTCCCTCGCCTGGGTGAGGGCAAGAGACGTGCTGGCGCGCCTCACGCATGAGACGCGCTGCTCGGCAGTTGGGTAGTTGGGCAGTTGGGTCGTTGGGCAGTTGGGACCACCTGCGCACGTCAGAGAGACGTACAGACCTGCGCCTGCCACGAGCCGCCCTGCCCCCCCACCCCATGCCGTGCTGGTATCGCCACCCCATCGGGCGCCGGCAGCTCCACCCCGCCCCACCGCACACACACGCACACCCCGCCCGGTGGACCCGCCACAGTTGATAGTACCCATCCGGGCTGCCCCACACCTGGCCCCCGGGTACCCTCCCTCGCCCAGCGCTCCCACTCTCCCCTCGCGGGCGTCTGACTTACCCCTCCACACCCAACGTCCCCCCCGGGGGACCTGCCCTGCCTGCCCTGCCAGGTTGGCGCGTCGGCTCCCCCGCCACAACGGCTACAAGACGCTCAACGCGGTGAGCGGCCAGCTGGCGCAGCTGCACCCCAGCTGCGCCCCGCTGCGGGAGGACGGTGAGGGGCTGCTGCCCGAGTTCCTCGTGTACCACGAGCTGGTCGCCACGTCCCGGCCCTTCCTCAGACAGGTAGCAGCCGTGGGCGTGGGAGGGCGGTGGGTGGGGGGTGGGTGGGATGGGGTGGCGGATGGGGTGTGGTGGGGTGGGGTGAGAGAGGCTCATAACCCTGGCCGGCAGGTTGCCGACGACCAGGCACGACGAGGTGAGCTGTAAGTACACAGCTACACACGGGGGCTGAGGTGCTCGGGGTGCGCGGGTGGGTCCCCCGGTGGAGGCTGAGGGGGCGGGGCGGGGTGGGGCCGGGCCCTGGGGCGGGCGACCGCCTTCTCGCTGTGGCAGCGGAGTGGAATTGAAGCACCCCCGTGGAGTTTGAGTATGTCTACCAATTTCCTCTACCGCTGTACGGTACCCCCTCGGCAGTGAGGGAAGCATTGGGAAGAGGGCCCCCGCAGAGGCACTCGTCGGACTAGATGCCGCGGCGTCGCCGCCGCTGCCCCGCCCCCGCCCCTGACAACCCTAGTCAGGGTAGCCCTAGGTACCCCGGGACTGGACGTTCCGCCTCCGAGCGCGCTGGAGGCTTGCTGAACCCCGCCCCCCCCCTGCCCCCTCCCACCCCCCCAACCCTGACGCCCATCCGAGCCGCGCAGGTGTGCGCCACCCGCGCCGAGTGGGTGGCGGACGTGCTGCCCAAGCTCATGTCGGCGGACGTGCGGCGGCTCAGTCGCGGCTCCGCGACCCGCGGGTCGGGCGGTGCGGGGCCGGGGGGCGATGCGCAGCCGCAGTCCCCGGGGGCAGCGGGGGCGGGGGCGGCGGGGGCGGGGGCGGCCCCCGCGGCCGCGGGTCCCGAGGTGCGGCGCAACGACGACCGGTCGGTGGACGCCGCCCGGGCCAGGTACCTGGCTCGCAAGCAGCAGCAGCCGCAGCCGCCCGCCACCTCCAAGCCGGGGGCCAAGCGGTGATGGCGATGTCAACCGCTAGAGAGGTGGAGCCGGGGGCGGGGAGCGTTCGTTGTTCGTTGGGTTGGTGTTGGTGTTGGTTGGATTTCGGTCGGGCGGTGGCATTCAGGGCGGTGGCATTCAGGGCGGTGCCACGTGCGGTTGCAGCGTTTACCGTATGTGTCCTGATTAGGCAGGCAGGTGTCGTCGGGCCGTTACTGGACGGGTGGAGGCGGGGAAGGGCTGGTCCCTGCCGGCGTAACAAGGGACGAGCAAGGGACGAGCAGGGACGGACAAGGACGAGCAAGAGACGAGCAAGGGACGAGCAAGGACGACAGCAAGGGACGCGCTGGCATCCCCCAGATTTGCGCGCGGCCTAGGGTATGTGCGGCGGCAGTGACGGCTGCTGTGGCGACGATCGAGTGGATATATACGGTGGCTCTTGCCGGCGGCAGCAACTCGCTGTACACCCTTCCGTTTGCCGGGTGGGTGGGCGGGTGGGTGGGTGGGTGGGTGGGTGCAGCGGAGCTCCGTGAAGGACGGGTGCCTGGGGGGGTTGCCCGGGAGGAACGCGGGCGGGACCCGGCGTACCAGACGTGGGGCAAGCCCCGGGGTGGGGTGAATGCATTCACCCCGGGCTGGGGTTCTGGGGACGCCGTATGCCGAGGTCCGTGTCACGTCGAAGCCGCTGTGAAGGAGGTGGCCGCCTGCCGCAAAGCGATCGGTACCTGCATGCGGCGGTGGCGCTGAGTGGCTGCGCTTCCGTCCGACTGGCGGTTGGCGCGCAATGCACGGGATCACTGGATCACTGGGCGCCTTGGTTTGGTTTGTAAACGTCACAAGGAGGTATAAGGTTTCTCTGAACCTTTAGTCCCAACCGTGCAAGCCAATAGGCTCAGAGGTGGCAGCAGCAGAATGTGCCACACGAGTTGGAAATCGTGTCAGCAGCAGCGCGCAGCGTGTGCTGCCAACCCTCCCCAGCTGTCCGCCTCGACGGCCCGAGGTTACGCAAGCGTACCCCTCTGGAGACGTCGGGTTTGATCGCCAGGTTGACGTCGGTGCCATCTGAATGCGGTCATGCATTCTGGGCCTGGGATGAGCTCAGGCTGGGCATCCGCGTGCATGGGCGGCGGGGAAGGGCAGGGGGGAAACGGGGGGAATCACGATGATCCCCTCCAGTCCCCTCCAACTGCATGGATTGTACATTGCCAGGCTGGGGCAGTTAGTCTCGCTTTCGGCGGTTCGGAGAACAAACTTCCTTGCCCGTTGGTGTGTGCCGCAAAAAAACACTTTGACCGTACCGAACCAAACCAAACCAAAAAGTGAATCCACCCGCAAAGCCTCTGCATGTATAGCTCACATCGTCGAGGTCCACGCAGCCTTCTGGGTGTTACAAGCCATGGCGGCGTAATGTGCACAATGCAGGCTGATGCAGGGGTCTTTCAATGGTTACTTGGGCTCGCCGTTCACTGGATACTGCTGTCATGGGACGCCTCGTGCTGCAATATTTCATGTCACGCGCTGTGTAGATAGCCGAAGAGGTGCAATAACACGAGAGCGCAATGATATGAGAGGGGGCCAATGTTACATAATGCTGTGGAAGATCGCAAGCGGTCACGGGATTCTCAACACCAATACATGCTTTCAACCAACCCAGAGGCATCAGTGACTCGTCTTGTCTCCTCCCCTCTTTTGCCCTCACCGCCACAGTCCGCATCCTAGGTATCGTAAATGTGCACTGCCCTGATCCAGTTCTCGCAGTCACTGGCGGTGACAGACAGGAACGCCGCATCGATGGCGTCTCGTGGGGGCATCCGGCACACCATAGCGCGATTGGACTTGATCCACTGCTTCACCGAGCCAAATAGCTTCTCGATAGGGTTATACACCGGCGAGTGTGGCGGCAGGAAAACACACTCGAGCCCGTTTATCTCGGACACTTCCTCCAGCTCAGCCTTGCCGTGGATAGTGCAGTTATCGAATACCACGACCGAGTGATCCTCTAGAAACGTGCCCAGGAAAGGAACCTGTCGTGAGGACAGCCGGTCGATACAGTTAAGACCATCTCTTCCCGGGCGTTACTGCAAGCCGACAAGGTATCACCTGCCACGTCCTGGCGAAAGAAGGAAAAGAAGTCCTCCTTGGAGGCTGCTCCCTCGAGCGTCCGTGTCGCCAGTACCCCCGAACAGGACATGGCGGCAATGGTGGTGAAACGCCGACCCCGCACAAACAGGCTGTGGGACTTGCTCAGGCCACCAGACTGCACCCAGGCGTACGGCCTATTGGTGGTTCGGTCCGTCCTGTAACACACACACACACACATACAGCGTGGGCACGTGGGGAATGGTTCGAAGAGGTGGACCGAACTGTCACACGGTACCTACCGTGGCTACCTCGTCGAAAAACACGTACTGCTCGGCCGTGTAGCCCCTCTGACGCACCAGCGCACGGTAAACAGCCTGTCCGTCGGCTCGCGCCTCATATGCACGGTTGAAGACCTTCTTGCGCACATAACCAAGCTCATGGAGAGCAACGCTGACGTCCTGGATGCTCCATGGCGTGCCCAGGTAGTTATGCGTGGCCTGAGCGAGCTCCGACAACATAGCTTGATCGTCTGCTTGTACTAGGTCTACGAGCATCTCAGCTGCGGTCTCGTCAAATTTGCGGCGTTTGCGCAAGCCCTGTTGGCCGTCGACAGCGCGTACTTCTTCGGATGATTTCCAGGCCCTGACAATTTCACCAACCGTCTTCTCACATGGATGTCCGTTGTAGATTTCAGCAAATCTGTTGGTATGTGAAGCCTTCTACTGCGTGTAAGTGGCAAACCCGCTCACGGGTATCAAGGCTGTAATAATGCTGCTTCGCGAGGGCCATTTCGGCTATATGTGCCTATGTGAGCTATATTTGCCTATATGTGCGATATCTATATGCGATATGGCTATAGGGGCAGATGGATTCACTTTTTGGTTTGGTTTGGTTTGGTTCGGTACGGTCAAAGTGCTTTTTTTACGCATTTGCGGCACACACCAACGGGCAGGAAGTTTGTTCTCCGAACAGCCATAAGGCTTAACACTTACGAGTCGTAACAATAACCGGGGTGCTGCGGCTACGACCTTTCAGATAGATTACGTACTGTACATCATCTACGGTCAGCGATCTAAGAACCGGCTAACCATCGCGATATGAAAATAGAAAATATATCAACTGCATCTACAAATGATACGTTCTAAGAGTTACATACATCCGGCAAATTAAGTCGGTATGGGCGCTCCGTTGCTTCAGGGCACCTTCTCGTCCGAATGTTCGTGTCAGCATGTATGACTTATAAATCTCACGGACGCAGCTAAATCTTTCGTTCATCCACTTCTTATCTCCCAGCGACTTGAATCAGATGATAACGTAGTTCGGCAGTTTTAAAGCAGCCATGTCTTTTAGCCGTCCAATTTTTAACGTGGGCTTCATCATCCTGTCTGGGTCAGTAATCACATATCGATAAACCTTTTAGGCCTGGGCTCTGCCGGCGCACGCTGAGCGGTCCTTGCATGCCTGTGTCACATTCGCGCAGACTGCTTGGGGCGCTTGCTGAGCAGACGGTGATACAGACCCCATGGGCGACTCTGGAGACCACTGATAAGGACCGGTATGTGTGCTTCTCGTTTTGTTGCACTTGTACCTGCTTGTCCCTCGTCCTCCTTCCATGGTGTCCCAGCGAGTCCCGTGTCGCGTTCCCGACAGCCCCCAGCGTATAAACCCTGGTCCGCAGTGTGGCGAGCTGGGTGACGTACGAGAGCCGGCAGGTGGTGGGGCTGCACTTCACAACCGCCCCCACCAGCATCCCCGCCGCCCTCATGGCCGACAACTACGGCATCCAGAGCTCCCAAGGTACCGTACATTCTCAGTGCCCCTATGAGCCGCTGCGCGTCGTCCAGAAAAGGGTCCCGGCTGCTCTGCCGGGCACTGGATTTTCCCACCAGGCACCGCGAAGCGCGTGTCGCTGCGGATGGGGTGCTCGGTCCCCCTTCCCAGCGTACGGCATACCCCAGCGGACGAACCCAGATCACAATCCCGACTGACTCGGTCCAGGTTGCGTAACGCACCCCCACCGGGGTGTAGGGTAGGGTAGGGGACCTGCTTACCACCCCTCCAGGGGTGGTGACCCCCTCTTGAGCGCCGTATCTGGTCACCCATGACTGTATCGACGCTTCTGCCCACCGCACATACCTTATTGAATCTTAGAGCCTCGTGCCTGTTTGCGTCCGAAAGATGCCTTCGTGGCAGCAGTCATCCCTCCTGCTCAGTGGCCCGCTGCAATCTACGGTGACGCGCCTGGAGCTCCCCTGCCGGCTCCTCATCGACCGTCTGTAGGCCCCCTCTGGCGCATTTTGTGCGATCCGACATCTGGACATCAACCCCCCTGCAATCCGCACAGATCCGTCGTACGCCACTCCGAAACCTCCGACGTCCGTGTCGTACCGGTCCCGGGTCATCTTCGCGGCGCTGTCCGCCAGCCCCAACTACCTCGACCCGCTGCGCTTCGGCTACCACGTCTTCCTGCAGCTGCCCACGCCACTGCAAGACGGCATGTCGTACACGTTTACGGCAACTGCCGCCCCATTCGGTGCCGAAGCGACCTTCACCCTCAACGTCAACGAGGGACAGCAGCTCAACACAAACATCCGCGTTAACCAGGTGGGCATGGGTGTGTGGGCGTGTGTGTGTGTGTAATATAGAAAACCGAGCCGTGTGTATGTGTGTGTGTGTGTGTGTTATTAGGCAGGCAGAACAGGAGTGCGTGACACGTGAGGGGCCGAGCCGCGTGTGTGTGTGTGTGTGTGTGTGTGTGTGTGTGTGGTTAAAAATGCAACCCGCCCGACCCAAACCAACCTCCAATATACTTACCATATTAACCTGCGAATTGGAAAACATGAAAACAGCAACAAGGCAGCCGCGCCACCACCGACAAAAGTTGCAGAACAAAACAAGACCCGGCAGGAAATGGGCGACCCAGCAGTACCCGAACCGAATGAATATTAATGATACCGACCTAGAGGACATGTGAAGAAGTGGAGATGTAGGCGCCGAAGTCCATGGAGCAGGCCGACAGGGACAACATGAGCACGGGCAAGGAAAAAGACGGTCAGCAAGGAGAACAACGAACAGTGGCGGAGCAATAGACAAATTTCAAAGCAAACCTATGGTGGTGGCGCGGCGGAACTATGGGGTTGGGCGTGGGGTTGGGCAGTTTTGTCAGGATTGTGGACGATATGAAATGTACGGCAAGCGGTGTGGGAGAGTCGCAGTTAGGCAGCGAATTAGTGGAGACGAATGCCCCTGTGTATTAGAATATGAATATGAATGCCCGTGTGTATTAGACCCACGCGCCCCGCCCCTGGTGTCTATTGATCCTCAAGTACCTGCAGAAAACGGCAATTGAGGTGGGTGCGAAACAGCCCGGAGGAGCGGGCAGTGGGGTCATGCGGGGGAGAGCTGCCCCCAGCCCCGCCTTTCGATGGCATCCCACCCAGGGCATACGGCAATGCCCCCACCAGGACACGCGCATACGTATGGTGCCGCAGTCCCTTGGCCTGGTGGCACAGCTGTCTAGACCTCCCCACGTGCGTGGTCCAGGTCCCACGGCCAAAATCCAGCTGTGCCGCTGATTGCCTTTCCCTCTCGACCCCGTGCCATGTGTGTACGGCACAAGGTGGGGTACCTGCTGGCGGGCCCCAAGCTGGGCTTCGCGGGCGCGTGGCTGGGCTCGTCCACCGCCACATCGCCGTACGTTCACGTGGCCTTGCAGTTGCCGTACGGCACGGCGGGCAACTTCACTGTGCAGGACGCCGCGACGGGCGCCGTGGTGTTCGTGGGTGAGTGCGGGGGTGTCCGGGCCCCCGGGGTCGCGTGTCTGGTCCTCTTGGGAGTATGTGATAGACCTGCTGCTGCTGCGGCTGCGGCTGCTGCTATGGTACGGACGGCAGGTACGGGAAGTGACAGGCCTTGCCCACAACAGCCGTTACTACTCGCCCCTCCTGGGTTTGGATTTGCCTTTCCTTTTCACCACCCGCTCGCCGCTCCCCCTCGCCGGCTCCTTCGGACACCCGGGTGCTCCTTTGCCCTCCACCGCCGCGCTGTCCCCCGCTTGTCCCCCCCCTTCCCCGCCCAGGCACCCCCCGCCTGTACGTACCCGTGGCCACCACCACGGGCGCCACGGGGGCCGCAGCCGCCGACGCCCCCGACCTGTACACCGGCCAGCAGGTGTGGCAGCTGGACTTCTCCCCGCTGGCCACCCCGGGCCGCTACGTGCTGCGGGTCCCCGGGCTGGGGCTGTCGCATCCCTTCCGGGTGGCGGCGGATGCGCTGCGGCCGGCGCTGGGGGTGCTGGCGCGCGGCGTGTACGGCCAGCGGTGCGGTGTGGCGCTGTCGAACGACTACCTGGCCCCCTGGGGCGCCACGAGGCCGGAGGCCTGCCACACGGCGGATGCGGAGGTGATGCCCGTCGACCCGCCGCCCGCCTGGTTCGTCAACAGGTGGGTGGACGTGGGGTGCGCGTGGGAGTTAAAAAGAAAAACAGCCCGTGGGAGTACGGCAATGGGGGTGAGAGCATGAGAGGATGAGAGAGGGGGTGCGGGTGAGAGCACGGCATGGCAGATGGGGGTAAGGGCAGTGAGGGGGTACTGGCGAGTTGGAAGGTTTGACTGTCTGGGGAAGGGGAAGGGCATTCACACGGGGCGGATTCGCGTCGACCTACGCTGCAGAGTTTCTCACCGCCGCTGTGAGCCACTCCGTGCCCCCTCCGTCGGCTTGGCCTCCTCCGTCGACTGGCCCCCACTGGCCCCCCCTGCCCCCCTCCCCGCAGGATGCCGCTGCCAAACCCCACACCCAACATGACCACCCTGCCCGCGGTCAACGGCTCCTACTTCCTGCCGCAGCTGCCCGCCGGATCCCGGATCTACGCGGTGGGGGGCCATCACGACGCCGGGGACTACGGCAAGTACACCGTCAGCAGGTGGGTGTGCGTGTGTGTGTATAAATAAGCTGAGCCGCAGGGATGTGCGTGTGCGTGTATGTATTAGCGTGTTTGCGTGTGGATGGGGGAGGGCTATGCTGGCGGGTTGAACCCGCTGTACAGGGTATGCTTAGGGGGGGATGGTGGTGGGTGGTGCGGGGCAGCAGGGCAGTCGGCCCTCATCCGGTGCCCATTTGGGTGCTTCAGACGGGCAGGTGCGCGAGGGGCACGTGCTGTCACAGCCACGTGTGATTGCGATCCGCCCTCCGGACAACTATTCCTCCACCTCCTCTCTTGTCTGTCTGTCTGGCCCTCCTCGTCGCCCTCCCTCCCTCCCTCCCCCCCGGCTCCCCCCCCCCGCGGCCCCCCCCAGCTCGTTGATGGTGGGGTGGCTGATGATCGGTCTGGAGGTGATGCGGGCGGAGTGGGACGACCTGCCGCTGCCCGAGGCGGGGGACGGAGTGCCGGACATCATGCAGGTGGGGGGGGGAGGCCGGCGGCGGTGGCGGGGGGTGCCGACGGGGGGGCCGGCGCTACGGGAGCGCCTTACCCGGGGGACGAAGGTGCGGGGGCGTGCCTTGACCCAGCTGCGATGTCGTTCGCTGCGAGTCCGTTTGACCCGGGGTGGCTAGGGTTATTGCGCATTTAGGAGGTGGGGCTGGGAGGGACGACGAGGGGCATCTCCCTGCTGTTGCGACTTGAGTAACGGGCGGCTGCGGCTGCTGTGCCACCGCCTCTGCCGCCCCCCCCCCGTCAGGAGGTGGAGTGGGAGCTGACGTTCCTGGAGGGGATGCAGGACGCGGATGGCGGCGTGTACTGCGTGGTGAAACCCAACACCACCGCGGGGGGTGAGCGGGGGAGGGGCCGGAGGGCCGGTCAGGGGACTGTGGCTTTCGGAGGTTTGTTGGGTTTGGGGCTTGGGGCGTTGCGCTCAATACGGAGATGTGACACCCCAGCAGTCGTACGTCACCGCACTGCGCCCCACCCCACCTCACTTCACCTCAAACAAAGGCCTAAACCCACCCCGCCGTAGCAGGGCAGAGCAAAGCGGCGCGGAGAAGCTCAAGGCAGTCCGGGAGCCAGGTCCCGGCCGCACTCACGCGTGCGCCCCTCGTCCCTTAGATGTAGGGTGCCCAGTCGCCTGGTCTCACAACTCACTCAAGGGGCCCCAAACCCGGACCCAACCCAACCCTCATCTTCACCACCCCAGTTGACCTTTCCCCGGTTGCCCCCGCGCCCCCCTCCCTCCCTCCCTCCCTCCTGGGAGTAACTTGGGTCGCGTATTGACTCCTGTGCCACGTATCGGTTCCCCAATCCATTCCCTCCCTCCCTCCCGCCCTCCCGCCCTCCCGCCCTCCCGCCCTCCGCCCTCCCGCCCTCCCGCCCTCCCGCCCTCCCGCCCTCCCGCCCTCCCTCCCGCCCTCCCTCCCGCCCTCCCGCCCTCCGCCCTCCCTCCCGCCCTCCCTCCCGCCCTCCCGCCCTCCCTCCCCGGCGGGTCCTCAGACTACTACGAGGGCAACCTGCCCTGCGGCACCCCGGGCAGGGACGCCTGCAACCTGCCCGCGGGGAGCCCGCGCCGGGGCCCCCGCATCGCCTGGCCCAAGGACACCACATGCACCGCCCAGGTGGGAGGGGGGGGCAGTGGCGGGTGGGGAGTGGGTCGGGGCTGGGACCGCAGCCGCGGGAATGGCTCGCAGATGAGCGAGGGTGGCGCTCCCCTCCCCTCGCCTCCCCAGGGGAACCCAAGGGGCTTTCCCGGATCACCGCTCCGACCCAGGCCCACCCTCCACCGGACCTCATGCCGCCCTCACCGCGCAACGCCCCTCCCCTTCCTTCGGCCCTGCGCTCGCCGTTCCGGTCGGACTGTCCCCCCGCCCACCCCAACCCCCTGGCGGGTGCCCCGCTGTCATCCCGACCCGGCATTGCCTTCCTGGTGGCCTATGCGGCGGGTGGTGGTGGTGGTGGTGGTGGCTTCGGCCAACCCGTCTTCGCGGCCGGGCGGGCGCGGACGCTTGGACACCTTTGTGCGCCTGACTGCCCGGCTGGCTGCCCGGATGGGCTCGGATGGCTGACTGGATGGCTGCCCGGATGGGCTCGGATGGCTGGCTTACGGCCGCTGCAGTTCGCTGCGGTGATGGCCCGGGCCGCTCGCTCACCGTGGTTCCGCAAGCTGCGACCCGCCGCCGCGGACCGCTACCTGTCCCGCGCCCGCGCCGCCTGGAGCTACCTGACCTCGGTGGCGCCGGTGGGGGCGCTGTGCTACCACTTCTACGGCTGCATGGGCGGGGTCACGGCGGCGGAGGCCACCCGGCCCGCCTACGAGCGCACCTACAACTGCTACGACCCGCAGGTGTGGGTGGAGGGGATTGAGGTTTGGAGGTGAGAACTGGCCAGACACATAGTTGCAGGGCGCGGCCTGGGAATTGGTGGACATGTTAAAGCTGTCGGGGGGGGGGAGACAGCAGAAAGGGAGAACAATGGGGAAAATAAGAGAACCTGGTGGTTGGGTGGGGGCAAGGATTTACGAGTTACGAGGAGGGCAGGGTGGTTCAGCGCGCCGCAGCTTCACTTCACTGCCTGAATGACTCCCTCAGCCGTCGGGCTTGGGAGGGTTCTCTAAGGCGCAACTGTCCGTCGGCGGTTGCGGGCCCACCCAACCTATCAACGGTCAACGGTCTCACGCAGGGCGACCAGTCGTCGGACGAGCGGATCTGGGCGGCGGTTGAGCTGTACGGCGCCACGGGCGAGGCCGTCTTCCACAGCTACTTCCTGGAGCGGCACTGCCCTCGCTTCCGGCGGTGGGGCTGGCAGGCGCTGCCCTTCAGCTACGGCCCCGCCACGGTCACCTACGCGGAGCTGACCGTGAGGGCGCGGAACGGAGAGCCGGGGGCGCTGCCGGTGAGGCAGGGGGCCGCTGGGGCTGTGTGGTTGGGAGGTGGGTGGTGGTGACGGCGATGCTTGGGTGAACGGCCGGGGTGCAGGAACCTCGCCCGTAGGTCGCAAACCCTCACCCCAACCACTCAGTCCGGCCGCGGAGCCGCTCGCCGTACGAGTTCAGGTCCACATTCGCGTCTGGAGGGGGGCACACAGGGTGCTGCGGAGCAGAACCCCCGACACCACATACCACGTGCGTGGCCTCTGAGCACGCTCCTTTGTACCCACCCCCACCTCCTCCTCCGCCGGCATCCTCCGGTCGCCACCCGCAGGTGAACTCCACTGTGGGTCAGCGCTGTCTGGACGAGCTGGCGGCGGTGGCGCGGGGCCACATGGCGGAGGCCGCCACCAGTGAGTGGACCGGTCCGCGGATGTGGGCGGGTGGCCTGAGCTGGCCTGGCCTGACCTGACCTGACCTGACCTGACCTGACCTGACCTGACCTGACCTGACCTGACCCGACCTGACCTGACCTGGCCTGACCTGGCCTGACCTGACCTGACCTGACCTGACCTGACCTGACCTGATGTCTGTGTTATCTGATCTGTTCTAACTGCACTCATCTTCTTGCAGCTAACAACTGCTTGATGGCCCCTCCTGGGCCGCCGCCGCCCCTACTGCCCCCCACCCCATTCCTCTGCTCATGCAGACCCGTACGGCCTGGCGCTGCCGACCAGTGTGTGTCGGGTATTTGGGTACGGCTGGCACTTCCCCGCCGAGCCGGCTGCCCACCTGATGGTGGCGGCTGCGCTGGCGGCGTCCAACAGCTCCGAAGCCGCCTCCTGGCGCGACCTGGCCTCCCAGCAGATGCACTACATACTGGGAGCAAACCCGCAGGTGAAGGGGCGGGGGGAAGGGGGGCGTCGCGGGGGCGGCCGGGTGCGGCCGGGGGCGGGGGCGGCGGGGCGAGGGTGTGGTTAAGGAAGATGCGTTTGAGACAGAGATGAGGGGAGGGACGGTTGCGAAGCGGTGGTTGGGTTAGGTTTCTGTGGACAGGGAGTGGTTCCTCTCGGGGGCGAGAGGAGTGGTGGGGTCCGGCAGCGGCCGGGCGACGGGGTCTCAGCTGCGCGGCAGCCGCTGGACTGGCAGCGGGCATCCCCCATGGAGGGCTGACCAAGTCAGTATTCAGACCCTAGATCACCCATCTCCCCCTAGTGAGGCATGTCGGCCTCTGTCCGCTGCTGCCCACCCCCTGGCCCCCTCACCTGGCTGGGTGTGTCCGGGCTGTTTTTCTTTCTAACCCCCTTCCCCCGGGCCCCCCTCCCCCCGCCACTTCCCCCTCCCCGCGCCCGCCCCCTGCCCTCTAGGGTTTCAGCCTCATCTCGGGTATCGGTGCCCGCCGCATCCGCAACGTGGTGGACCAGGAGAGCTCGTACGACGACCTGGTGGGGGTCCGGGGGTCCCGGTGGGGGGGCTGCCCACACGTCTAGGTCCTCCCGGTCTGGGTACCTGCAGGGGTCGGGAATCTCCTGTCCTCGAACCAGCGCTCTGCCAGGTCAGCACCACATACCGTGAGTACGGCACTGAGTACGACACTGTGTATGACACGTGTGGTCGGTGTGATGTGGCCGACCCCTTTCCCGCCCAGGACCCCGCCTGGCCGGGCCTCCCCATCGGCATGGCCTCCGGCTTCTCCTGGCTCAACCAGTACGGCTCCGCGCTGGGCGCCGCCTTCCCGCCGGGCATCGACTACCCGGCGCTGCACCGCTCCGGGGACGTGTTCAACGTGAACACCGAGTTCGCGGTGCACTGGATGGCCATGACGCTGGGGGTCGTGGCGGCGCTGGCGGGGTGGGTGAGGCGGCGGGGCCCTGGCGCTTGCGGGAGTGGGAGTCTAGGGGCTTGAGGTTTGGGGGGGGCTTGACGCTTGAGGAAGGAAGCTTTTGTGACCTGCCCTTACCTTCGAGGTCCCCTGGCGGCAGTGCCAGTCCGCGCCCGCACCTCCTTAGTGCGGCCCCCGGCCGCTTGTCCCTGCTGCCACGTCCCCTCCCACCCTCTCGCCTGCGTGGTTCCCGGCATGTGCGGCATCCCCAGGAACGCCTCCCAGTCCGGCTCCTCGGCCGGGTTGACGCCGCCGCCGGCCTTCACGCTGGATGTGGCCCCCGGGTCGGGGCCCGCCCCCCTCAGCGTCCAGTTCACAGCCAAAGTGGAGGGTGGGTGCGGACCGGGCACGGGGGGCAGTGGGCGGTGGGGCGGTGGGGCGGTGCGAGCGGGACGGGCACTGGGGCACAGGGGGAGTGTGGGGCGGGAGGAGGAGGAGGAGGAGGAGGAGGAGGTTTAACGCCCCTCCACGCCCCTCCACGCCCCTTCCCTGGCCTCCCCCCCAGGTGACCCGGGCCGGGTGGCCTACCTGGAGTTCGACTTTGGAGACGGCGGCCATTCGTACCAGGGCCAGCCCGTACATGTGTACGTCGAACCTGGACGAGCATTCTACGGCACCGCCACGGCTGTCTTCACGGACGGCCAAGCGGCCACGCGCTCCTTCGCCGTCTTCACCAGCTGGCCCGCGGACGTGCTGCCCTCCCTGCCGCCACCGGAGGGCCTGGCGGCGGTGGCGCGGCTGGCGTCCGACGTGTCTCCGGAGCAGTGGGGCGGGCCGCTGCCGCCGCTGCGGGTGGCCACGTCGCTGTCCGGGGGCCCTGACAGCGGCGGAGCGGTGTTTACCGGTGGGTCGTTCTGGGCTGGGCGTTCTCTTTCCTTTTCAGCCGCCCAAACCTCACCATCCCGCCCTACCCCCCCCCCCTTCCGTCCTCCTCCGCGATCCCCGGTGCCCACACCCCCAGGGTCCGCCACCGCGGGCGCCGCCGCCTCGGCCGCCAACCTGGCCTGGCAGGGCCCCCGGACCGCCTGGACGGGATCCGCCCTCAGCTTCTATCGCTTCGAGGACACAGCCAACTACAGCCTGGTGGCGCCCGCGGCGTCCGGATCCGGATCCACTGCCGTACAGGCCTTCCTGGCCGCCGCCTGGGGCGGCCTGGCGCTGGAGGCCTGGATCTACCCCGCCAAGTTCCTGAGCTACGGACGGGGGAATGCGCCGCTGTTGGGGTTGCAGCAGGGCAGGAACCGCTTTTTCGGTCTGCAGGTGGGTGTGGGTTGTGTTTGCAAGGAGAAAAGCTGAGCCGCGAATAAGCAGAACCGTGTCCAGCAATGCAACCGACGACTGAGACCGAGACCAGAGTTACCAATATGCGAGGGCGAAGTATGTCGACCATAAGTAGTCCTAAGGTGGTGTAGTCCGTGATGCTGTAGCGTCCCGTATCGTTGTCGAGCGCCGGTGGGCGCCGTGACGCCAGCAGAAGTAGCGGCTATGACGTCGTAGGCTAATGCAGACGAAACTCTACTAAACTACCTACTGATCCTAAGGTGCAGCAAAAGCAAGGGCGTGTGGGTTGTGTGTGTGTGTGTGTGTAAAAGGAAACTGGGACGCGAGAAGCAGGGTTGTGTGCAAAAGATAACTGAGCGTGTGTGCGTGTGTGTGTTGGGGAGGGTGATTGGGTGTGTATGGGTTTAGGGCAGGTGATGGAGGGCAGGTGATGGAGGCTGTAGGAAGGGAGATAGAGGCCCACCCAAGTACGGTACCTATCCCCTCTGGGCCTCTCCACCAGCCCATCAGTAGCCCAGCGCTTGCCACCGCTGTCGACTTCCCCGAGCCCTTCACTGGGCCGTCCTACAAGCCCTCTACCCAGCTGCTACCCCTTCTCCCCTCTCCCCTTCGCCTCCTCCCCCACCCCCTCCCCCTTCTCCCCTCCCCTCCCCTCCCCCCTCCCCTTCCATCCTCGTCCCCTCCCTTCCCCCCCTCAGGGCTCCATCTGGTCCGGCAACCAGGTGGTGATGGGGACGCAGGTGGTGGCCAACGAGACCCACCTGGGCCCCCGCCTCACCCCCGGCCGCTGGCACCACATCCGCCTGGCGGTGTCCCCCGCCCTGGAGCCCTCGCTCGCCCTGCCCGCCGGCAGCCCGGGGGCCTGCAGCGTGTGGGTGGACGGCCAGCTGGCGGTGACGGCGACCGGCGGCAGCTGCAGCTCCCAGAAGGTGCTGGACTACTGCGGGTCCGGCGCCGGCAGCCTCGGGCTGGTGGCGGGGTCGTTCCGGGGGTGAGACGGGGGAGGGGGGCAGAGGGGGGAGCGTGTGGGGTATCGGCTCTGCGGTACGGCAGGGCCGTGTGCGCACGTCCCCCCGGTGTGTGCGACTTGTCGTTGCTCGGCGGGGGCGTCCAGGAGAAGCTGATATGTTTAGATAGTGGACGGCTGATGAGACACCGCAGTAGGGCTGGCGAGAAGAGGTAGCAACTCCCCTCCCCTGTCTACCAATTCCCTATAATCCCCTTTCCTCCCCCTCGCCCTCCCCCTCCCCCTCCGCTCAACTGTATCCTTGCCTCGCCCCGCAGCTACGTCGACGGTCTCCGCATCTTCGGCTCCCCCGCCGTCTCCAGCCTGGGGGACGTCTGCGGCCCCACCCCGCCCCCGCCCTCGCCCCCTCGCGCTCCTCCCTCCCCCGCCCCCGACAACCGCTTCTACCCCCTCACCCCCGACTCCTTCACCCTCGCCCTCCTCGACACGGACGCCGCGTGCGGTTTGTACGGCGACGCCCTCGTCGCTGCCATACCGCTGCGCCTGTACACCGGCGGCGCCGCCACCGGCTCCGCGCTCCTCCCCACCGCCGCCACCTTTCCCGCCGGGCTCTCCGCCTCCGCTGACGGCCTCCCCGCCGACGGCAACGCCAGTACGACAGAGGTTGGAAACACGCGTTGGATGCGGCAGCCGGCGGGCTGCAGCCTCCGGCTCGGCAGCCAAGCTGTCCGCGGCGGCGGCGCCGCGCTCACGTGGCAGGTCCCCGCCGCCGCCCTGGCGGCGGCGCGCGCCGCCGGCGCCCTCAGCATCGACGCCAAGCTCTTCGTCGAGTCCTGGCGCACGGGCTACTCGTTCTGGAACTCCGATGTGCTGGGCCTTATGTCCAACTGGGACACGTACTTCAAGTTGTCGTACGACCTATGGACGAACGCCCGGCTGCTGCTGTCCTCCCCCGCGGCGTCGACGACGGGCGCCTTCTCCGGCATCTTCCTGAACACGTCGCTGCTGGAGGCGGCCCTCCCCGCGGGCTGCTGGCACCACCTGGCGCTGACCGCCAACGCCAGCGGGTGCGCGCTGGCGGTGGATGGTGTGGAGGTGGTGGCCACGTCCGGCTGCAACGCCACGAGGTTGCTGCCCGCCGGCGGGACGGGCGCCATGGCGGTGTCGGTGGGGGGGATTCGAGGCTGGGTGGATGAGCTGCAACTGTCGGCGGCTTGGAGGCCCACGCAGAGGCCGGGGGTGAGCGGGAGGAGGGGGGAGCGGGGGGTTGGGGTGGGGAGGGGGCAGGGTAGGGGGCAGGGGCATAAGGGATGGAGGACGGAGGAGGGCGAGGGGAGGAAAGCCAGGGCGGAGAAAGGCAAGGGGTTGAAGTCGCCCAGGGGTTAGATCTTCCTAGCGTTTTGGTGGCTCAGAGATTGTCCACGCTTCTCTTGTTGCATGCGGTGCGGTGCGGCGTGGTGCAAAGACAGACGACGGTACGTGGCATGCACTTCTCCTAAGCCCTCCACAGCTTGTGTGCCTTCCTTCTCCCCCTCTGCTAATGCTCATATGTCGTTCATCACTGTGCCCTGTGCAGGATGCTCCGTGGTCGCCTCCCCCTCCGCCGCCCTCCCCGGCACCTCCCTCGCCGGCACCGTCCCCGCCGCCGCCATCGCCACCACCGCCGTCACCGTCGCCCCCGTCGCCGCCCCCGCCCTCCCCCCCACCCTCCCCCTCGCCCCCGCCGCCATCTCCCCCCGTTGCGCCGCTGATCGACCCCTCCACCATGCTGCTGCTAGTTCCCGCCTCTGCCAGCTGTCCAACGACTGCCGTACAGCAGATCAACGGTAGTACGGCACTAGCGGCACAGCAGTACTCGGGCGGCGTCGCCAGCGGGTTACTGCCGGTGGCCGAGGTCGGGAGCCCGGTGCTGCTGACACCGCTGGGCGGTGCGGGGCAGGTGGGAGGAAACGGGGCGAGGGATGGCGGAGCGGTGGGGGGGAAGGGTATGGCATGGTTGTTGAAGCAACGGACAAAGAGCGGGGAACGGGAGAGGATTGGTGCCTTTGGTGGTGTCGGGTGACGGAGCACGAAGCCTTGGGGGTAGGGAGGGCGATGGGTTCAGCGGTCTGGCAGGTCGGGCAGCTAGCGGGACATGGCGGACGCACCTCAACACACGCCCTGGAGGAAATGGCCGGGGACCCCGACTGTGTCGAGGCGCCATCCGGACTCACCGCCTCAAGCCGACCCTCAATCGCCTTCAACCCTGCTCGAGCAACGACCCATACCTTTCATCCCTCCCTCCCTCCCACCCTGCCTCCCTCGTTCCGCCCACCCGCAGCCCCCCAGCTTCAACGGCCACGGCAGCAGCTGCGCGGTGCTGCTCAACGCAAGCGCCTGCGGCTCATGCGCCTACATCAAGTACAACATGTCGTCTGCGGCGCTGTCGGCTGTAAAGGACGCCGGGTGGGGGCCGGGCTGTGGGGAGGGAGTGAGAGGGGGAGGGGGAGGGGAAGTGGGAGGGAGAAAGGGAGGCCAGGAAGGCAGGGACGGCTGCGGCGCTTGTGGACGTGGTGAATCTGCCGGTGTGGAAGCAAAGAGAAAGCTGAGTCGTACCGCCTGCACCTGCACCTTCACCCCAAGGGCCCATCTTCTGCCGCTTTGCTGCGTTGCTGCTGTCTCAACCACCTCCCCATGGCCATGGAATCAAGTACAAAATGTATCCCTAACATGCGCTCCTAACATGTGTGCGTGCTCTTCTTGCACCTCCTCCATTACACTTACAGTACCCCTCCGCAAACACCTCCACCTGACACTCCGCCCTTATAACCCCCTGCTCCCCATCCAACCACACCCACCCACAGCGCGATGACACTGGACGCCAAGCTCTACGTGACCAAGTGGGTCAACTACGGTGTCGACAACTCCGACCCGGTGCTGGGCTGGATGCAGGCCTGGGACCGCTACTTCAAAGTCACCAGTGACAAGTGAGCGAGTGGAGGGAGGAAGGGGAGGGAGGGAAGGGGGGGAGGGGGACGAAGGGGGGCCGAGTGGCCCCGGGGGCCGACTGGCAACCCCGGGCCCGAGTGCCCCCCGGGGATTTACGCCGCGGGGTAGGGACACACCATTTGTCACCGGGGGTATTGGGGGGTCGTTTCACGGCACCAGTGGCTTAGCACGGGGGGCCTGCATGGGACATGTAAGGCACATACCCGTCGGTCGAGGGGGAGAAGCAAGGAGGCGGATCTTCAAAAGGCAGCCATCTGGGCCTCATGTCAGCGGTGGACATACAGTTGGGAGGTCAGTCCTCGCGCCCCGGCTGTACAGGGTAAAGGTTGGGGTTGGGTCCCGTGTGCTGGTGGGTCGCACTCTCCTTCCACCTCCCCTCCCCCGGGGCAATGCCGCTGCCGTCACTGCACCCCGCTCCGCTCCACTCCTCCTCCTCCCACCCCAGGTGGCAGATGGTCAGGGCGCTGGTGAAGGCACCTGCGACTGCCACCACAGCACAGGTGAGGTAGCTTGCGCTGGGTCGGGCTAGGACAGCGTGGGAAGGGTCGGGTGAAGGGCTTCAGCTGCTCTCACCTGGATCAACAATTCACTGTCTTCACCCATCCCGACATCGGTTTGGTGCTGTTTGTTTGGTGTTGTTGTTTTCACTGTCTCAATTGACATACGTGTAAAGGCCGCTTTGAGAGGACGGGTTAGTTCCCTGCAGCGTAATGCTTATCTGTCAACTTTTCGCCCTGGCCCTGCCCTGCTTTCCATTACATGGCACCTGCCTGCACAGAGCCTGTACGGCGGGGAGTTCGTCCTTTGGTCGCCCCTCAACGCCGCCCTCACGCCCAACACCTGGCACCATGTGGCGCTGGCCATCAACACCACCACCTGCACCCTCTACGTGGACGGGGCGGCGATGACCTCGCCAGTGCGCTGCAACCTGACGGCCATGGTCAACTTCGCGGCCTGGTCGACTGTCGGGGTGGGTGGTGGGTCGGTGGTAGGGGCGGTTCAGAGATGATGGGTGGGTGTGTAGGGGGCGAGGGGGCATGGGGGCCAGCACCCTCTCAGGGGCCGTCCTTACTGGGTCTTGGCGAGAGCTCACGTGTTGTGTCATCTCATGTAACCTTATCTGGAGGGAGGGATGGAAGGAGGGGCTGTGAGGTCAGCAGCACTTGTTGCCCGGAAGTGAGGTAGTAAGAAGAAAGTACGACGGGCACCTTGCTCCGAGACACCCTAGCCGTATACCCCACCCTGACCACCGCACCCTGCCCGCCTCAGTGGGCGGGTTATGACCCCCCCACCCCACCCCAATCCCACCCCAACCCCAACCCTTCCACAGGTGGGCGGCTTCCAGGGCCTGGTGGCGGACCTGAGGCTGTCCAGCGGCTGGCGGGTGGGCAGTAAACCTTAGGAAAGAGACTGAGAGGGCAACTGGATGATGATGGTCAGAAGGTGTGAGGGGTGGCGCAGAATGAAGGGCGGGGTGCCCATGGTGAGCAAAACAGGAGTGCGGATGCAATGCCGGAGCAGCAGTTGGGTGGCACACAGATCCTTAGTCGTGCGTTGTGGTGCTGAGGGAGTATGCAAAGCTAGCCCCATTATAGGCGGGGGGCCTTGGGGCTTATGCGCTGTCATGTGTTGTGTGCAGAAACTACCCACGATGTTGTGAATGCGCGTGGGAATTATTCAGCCTGGGGGTTGCCGGAGGTGTGCAGCAGTGAACACTACTGCCAAGCAACATGACTGCTAACTGGTTATGAATCGATAGGTGGCGAATCAATTCGGCCAATGAGCTGCCGCAGACATTGATTTTTGGGTCTGTCGGCGTACATGTGAGGTGCGGGGTATTGCTAGGTATGGTGAGGGGCGGGGTCTTCGAGGCAGCATGGGTGTGTTTCGGAGTTTGGGGAGGACATGGAGACATGTTCAACTGCCAAAGTAGTTCAACTGCCAAAGTACGATCCGCTTGCAGCAATGTTTTATTCATCAGTGATGTGATCTGGTGTGTGTATCAAAGGCTAGCTGCTGTCGTGAACCTACATAATTGGTGATTTATCAAATTGCTCCTGACAAAGGTGGTCAATCGGTCGTCATATCAAACACGTCGTCCTAATTAGTCCCATGTAGGATGAGACCAAAAGCCGCGATGAAGATTGTGAGTTGTCATATCGGCTACCGAAGCGAGTACGACACTATACCAAGCCAAACGTGTCACCAATGGTCCTTTTATAATTGTAACGCCGGGTTACAAACATGTCCGTACCATAATGGTACCCTGGGCAGGGACGGTGAGGCTTCTGCTGAGCCTACACGCCACCGAGCCTACACGATACCATACAGATGAGGTGCGTCCCTACACAAGAAACCCCCTAGCCTCTAGCCTAGCGTGGCCTATCGGCTAGCTGGCAGCAGGTGCGGCTAGGTGCCGGACGCCTGCAAGCCCAGCTAAGGCCCGATAGGGTATATATCCAGCCAGCCTAGCTAGACGCTAGACCCTAGCCGCTAACCTAGCACCCCCTAGCCGCAAGGGGCTTTCTAACGTCCCCCTCGAATCATTGGCTGGCGTCCCGACAGCTAATCCATTAGTCACGCCGCCATGCTTAGTTGGCAGTGGCCAATGCCCCAAAGAACCAAAAAGTCCATACGAGTCAAGCAATAGTCAAGCAATCCTCGCCGTAACTTGCACTTTGCGATACCTAAATTACAACACCCAGAGTACAAGAAACACATCCTGATATTCACAATGTTACACCGTCACTAGAGAGTGACCACTAGAGAGTGTGTCCAGTTTCTGCGTGATCCAGTCAGGCACCTTTGCCCCCCTGCTTCTTCCGCAGAACTTCTTGCACAATACCGGCGATGGAACATGACAACAGCCCCAAGCCTATCCCCAAGCCTATCCCCAAGCCCACATTCCTTCCGGCACCTTCGATGCCAGTGGCTGGGCGCTCCGCCATCCCACCCTTCCATCCCGTCGCAACCTTCTCGATTCCGGTGCCGACATTTTCAAGTCCAGCGCCGACCTTTTCAAGACCGGCGCTGACCTTTTCAAGACCGGCGCCGACCTTCTCAATACTGGCTTGGTGTCCACTCCCACGAGCCCCTCGCTCATGAAACTGGTACCCCTGTCGTTGCCCCTGCGCATCCTCTTGCCCGTCTCATACGCCTTGCCGGAAGCCGGCTCTCCAGGCGTGATGGATCCGGTGGCCGCCTCCTGCTTAAGGAGTCCCCCGCTTGGCCCCGTGTCGTCGTTGTCGGAGGCACGGCCGTCCATGAACGGAACCTAGCGTAGGGTTGCTGAGCCGGGTATGCCTAGGTTATGGCCATTGCCTGATTGAACATTCAAGATTTGAATGACGATCAGATAAAATTGGTGTTGCAATTGTCAGCCGATAGGTGGCAAACACAGATATGCCGAGTTCTTCATGCACGTCACCGTCAACCCGAAACCTCCAATGTCATCGCCCCACAGAAACACAAGAAACTTATTACAACAAAAGTGCCATTTGCAACTTGCCGCCAGGAGCGCTTGAAACTCCGCCGCCTGATCTACTCGTTGCTGCAGTATACAGACTTGGCTTTGCGAAAGGTTTCTATGCGCTGCACACGGGCCATGGAAAGGAACGTTGCCTGTGCCTTGCGGGACAGCATGCATGGCTTGCACGTCAGTGCCGGGTTAAATAAGTTCGCATTAAGATCGGGAAGTGGCGACATTTGAACCAGTGCTCCAGTACGCGTTCACGCGTTCACGTACAGGTACCCGCGGATGACTTCGGAGCCAGCTAGCGGCCATTACCTGCTTAGTCATCCTCAACACTACACCTCCCAGTCCATCTACATGACGACGTTTTTTGCAGGGTAACGCGCCTGGTCGCAATGCGCCATGTACCGGGAGATAGAGCGGGGACTCGGAGCGGGCAGGCGGCCGGGCTCCACGCAGGAGCGTGCACGGCACAATGGCCGTGTCGTAATGGACGGGCGCACGCACCAGATGCACCTGTGCTGTGCTGTGCTGTGCTGTGCTGTCATGTGATGTGATGGTGTCCGCCACACCCGTCGTTGAAAGCAACTCCCATATTGTGATGGCTGCAATGACGGCCGCAGCACGATGGCATCAAGGGTCGGTGTGTCAGCCTAAACCCTAAAACCCTAAAACCTAAACCTGTGGTGTGTCAACCTAAACCCTAGCCACACGATGAGCAACACCATCATGCCACATCATGCCTACAACCCGATCGCGACTGCAAGCGCACTGCCGTGCATCTGTGTGTTAATGAGAACTGAGCCACATCTGTGTGTGGGGGGCCGGGGGGAAGCATCATGAGGTCTTCCGTCACTCCTGCCCTCATGCGTACATGTGCCATGGGTGATTCTCAGGGGGGAGGCCTCGTGGTCCATGTACCGATTGCGGCGACACCCCGCATAGCCCATCCTCCTCCTCCTCCTCCCCATAGCATCATCATCGCCATCATCATTATCGCCACAGTCATCACCGCCTACCGGCAGGCACTACAGCAGATCCGTACACATGAATGAATGAACGTTACACATGTACATGGGGCGTGGCACCTTCAGTGGCCATGCAAGCACGGTGTGCTTGTGTACATGTGTTTAGAAATGCAACCAAAGCACGGTGTGCGTGTGTATTTGTGTTTAGAAATGCAATCCGTGTGTTTAGGGGGCCTTTACATATGCGGAAATGTCCTTCAGCATGTAAGATAATTATCTGGAATTCACTTTTTAACTGGTGTTCACATATCGTACAAAAAGCACTTTTCCACTGAATTGTCTTTTGGCAAGGTTCCATCTCGCCGGGGATGGAAACTTGCCAAAAGTCTTCATACGAACTGTGGAGCATTTTAAACTTTTGCCGAGGTATTCGTCAAGTCGCCCCGTCCGCCCCGTCGTCGACGCGGACCGTTGCAATGAAGCACGGAGTAACTGACTAACGGCACGCAAACGACAAGACACGAGAGGGCCTATTGCCCTATACCAACTGCTTGACTTGACTCGTATGGCCTCAGTCAGTACCGGTGACTTGTATTTTGCGCGACCTATCCTGATGTTGTGAGTCGGCTAGGTTGAAGACCTATCCTCGGAATAATCGGAATTACAATAACAGGCATTCAAGACCCCAATATGTTTCTTGAAGTGGCTACGAGTCTCTTCAAGAAACACATTCGGATCTTCACAGTACACGGTCACAAAGGACTTAATCAGCCATCCTTGCCGCCCTGCATCTTCCGCACAGCAACTTGCACGATACCGGAAACCAGGGAAGATGCAAAGAGCGCTACGCCCAAATACTTTCCGGCATCTTTAATGCCAGCGCCTAGGCGCTCCAACCCACCTGTCCCAGCCACTTGGACGCCTGTACCCACGCTTACAAGTCCTACCGTCCCAACCTTCTGAATCCCGGTGCCAACCTTCTCGACCCCAGTCCCAACCTTCTCTATCCCGGTGCCAACCTGCTCGACAGCAGTCCCAACCTTCTCGCCAACCTTCTCCAGACCAGCGCCAACTCCTAGGAGCCCCTCACTCATGAAGTCGTCCCCCATGCCTTGACCCCTGCGAGCAGCTCCGCCGCCGCTCACACTATTGCTGGTCTCATCCCCGGCAGCCTTGCCTGCCGTTGTCTCGGGCTTGCGCTCGGGACCACCTTCCTTTAAACCAAGGCCGGACGCAGCCGGCTCTCCTGGTGCGATGACCGCCACATGCTTCAGGGCTCCTCCGCTTGGCTCAGTGACGTCGTGGGAGGCAGACCGCGAGCCGTGCGTCACGACACCCTGAACGGGGACACAATCATGACCTAACACGAACATCACACGGAAATGCAGAACGACGTGCCTTGAGTTGCTTACCACGGCGACCTTTCCTCCGACTAATCCCCCGACGACTCCCACAACAAGTCCGAAGAGAAGACCTAGCCCGATAAGTTTCAAACTTGGGCCATCGCCCTGCAGAAGTACAAGAGGTCATAATACAAGTGCCACTTCCACTTCCAAACCCCAACAGCGTAGAAGGGCATTACCTTGCCGCCAGGGCTAGGAGGATCCCGCCTGCGAAAGGTGACTGTGCCTCCGCCGCCAGATCCGTCGTAGCTAGATGCTGCCGGAAGGCATTTACAACACCGACTTGATTTTGTAAAAAATTTCCTATGCGGCGCTGCAGAGCGCTGCACATGGGCCATGGGACGGACCGTAGGCTGTGCGTGGCGGGACAGCATGGCTTGCGCGTCACCAACAATTCAGTCTCAGGCTAAAACGAAAACACATTACTGAACGTATTGGCGATGGCATCCCATAGGTACCCGCGGATGGCTTCGGAGGCAGCGGCTATTACCTGCTTATTACTCATCCTCAACGCTACACTTCCCAGTCCATCCACATGTTGCAGGGTAACGCGCCTGGCCGCCATGCGCAACGTACCGGGAGGGGACTCGGAGCGGGCAGGCGGCCGGGCTCCGCGCAGGAGCGTTCGCGACGGGCTTGGTTGGCTCTGGTGCTCATTACCTCCGTCGTAAAATCACATCGGCAAGGAGCGGCCGCTCCAATTCCCATCAGGGAAGGGGGAATCGGTCAGGGGGTCGCGGCTGCGAGGGCCGGCTCGGATTTCATCCACGCAGGGTAATTTTGCCGCAGTCGTGGCGCGGGCCAGACAGGCAGACAGAAGGCGAAGGGTTCGGCAGTCGCGGCGGCGATGCGCCGTAGGTACCCCCCCGAAGCGGTGGAACTTGGCGACCGTCACTGGGGCCGCACCCACCCCTGCGCGATGCGCAGCCCGCACCTGCTGCTGGCGGTAGCCTTGCAGGCGCCTACCCGCGCACGGTGGCGCCGCTGTCGCATGGGTTGCCCCGGCCCGTCTCGTCCCAAGTGACTTTTGATAGGGCAGTGGATATCAGCACGCGCACCGCCGATAGCGCTGGGCCGCTGGCGCACGGCCGCCGGTCTGAACCGCTCTGATCGGAGCCGCCCAGGAAGTGCCGTGGTCCGGTGCCCCCCAGGACTGCAAGCACGTAAGAGCGGATTTGCAAGCGGCGAGAAGGGAAAACCTTGCCGCCGTCTCGGATCTCTCAAACGCTGTCCGCGTGGCTAGCCTAGGTCGAATGCTTGCACCGCGGATCCCGTTGTACCGTATGATATAATCACATGGGTGATGCACCAAGAAATTGGTGCAAACGCCCGGATACACCCGTGCAAGGCCGATTCCACTCCAGGACGGGCTGTCAGGGTGCACCCGGCGGAGGGACCGAGGCCCGGGGGCCGCGCCCGCCTATGACGACGCGCGACCCGGGCTGCACGACGCGCAGGTTGAGCCGCAATACGGGTGGCAATCCCCACAGACGGTGGACTGTCCGGGCCAGCCAAGGCGCCCCGCCGTAACACCCGCACCCACGGTGAAGCTGCAACCAGGTCCGCGGGCGCCACTGCACCAACGCACACGCACTGGCACAACGGCCGTATCGTAATGGATGGGCACATGCACCAGATGCACCTGTGATAGGATGACGGCCACGGCACGATGGCCTCAAGGGTCGGTGTGTTGGCACCCGCCATAAGCCGCACGAGGAGCCCCACCATCATACCACACCGTGCCTACAACCCAATTGCGACTGCAAGCGCACTGGCGCGCCCGCCCCTGTGTGTTATCAAGGAGAAAAGCTGAGCCGCGAAAAAGCAGACCCGTGTCCAGCAATGCAACCGACGACTGAGACCGAGACCAGAGTTACCAATATGCCAGGGCGAAGTATGTCGACCATAAGTAGTCCCAAGGTGATGTAGTCCGTGATGCTGTAGCGCCCCGTATCGTTGTCGAGCGCCGGTGGGCGCCGTTACGCCAGCAGAAGTAGCGGCTATGACGCCGTAGGCTAATGCAGACGAAACTCTACTTAGCCCTGTGTGTGTGTAAAAGGGGGGAAGCATCATGCGGTCTTCCGTCACTCCTGCCCTCATGCGTACATGAATGAATGAATGTTACAGCGGACCCCAACGGGATCATCGGTGTATACCAGAGCAAGCCCCAGTAGGCCCCACCGCCAAGGCGGCAGGTCACCTCCACACCACAACGCCGCACCCAAAGAAAACACACCGGGCCATAACCCCAACCAGTCAGACACCGAAGCAAGCAGAGGCGCGCAGCGGGGCAACACTACCAAAGGGATAGGCACAGCAGCGGGCATAATCCCCAGAAGTGGATAAAGCCAAGCACAGGGGAGGTCGCCCACACAGGCACCCCATGCGTACATGTGCCATAGGTGATTCTCAGCGGGGAGGCCTCGTGGTCCATGTACCGATTGTGGCGACACCCTGCATAGCCCATCCTCCTCCTCCTCCTCCTCCTCCTCCCCATAGCATCATCATCGTCATCATCGCCATCATCATTATATCACCACCTACCGGCAGCCACTACGGCAGATCCGTACACATGTACACGGGGGGTGGCACCTTCGGTGGCCATGCAAGCACGGTGTGCGTGTGTACATGTGTGTTTGTAATGTGTGTAAAGGAGTTCTGAGCCGCGAGGAAAGAGGAGTGGCAGCCACCAGATCGGAAACCCACATCAGAGCTGCCACCCAGACTACCGCACCCAGGTCGTTCCAATCGTTCACCAACCAGAATTACAGCGCCAGAGCCAAAAAATGACCGCAACAAACAGCAAACCGTAACGGCTCCGTCCTGCGTTACTGTGCCCTAAAACGGCCTGCTGTCGGTGCTCACTGTACGGCCTCGTACACGTCACATCGGTACTTGACCGCCGCTGCTCCCGGCCCTCCCCCCACCCCCGCGATGTGGTCCTCCCCCACCAGCCTGCCCCTGGTCTCACACATGCCGCGCAGCTGCCTCCACAGCATAAGGCCCTCGTAGCGGCTGTAGGCTGTGGGCAGGTGCGTGAGGAAGGCCCTGGAGGCCACCACGATGAGGCGGGTCCGGGTTCGGCTGAAGGCGACGTTGGCGCGACTGAGGGAGGAGTAGAACTCCTCGGACCGCTCCAGGGCGGCGGCGTCGGAGGCGGTGGCGCTGAAGATGACGGTCTCCGCCTCACCGCCCTGCAGGGCCGTCCGTCGGGGAAGCGGTGCGGGCGGACAGGGTACCGAAGCGCAGCAGCGGCGGGCGGGGATTTGGGGGCAGAGACCACAAGTAAGGCCAGGACGGGCGAAGGGGACCGCGAGGGGCGGATGGCCGGTGGTGGGATACTGGATGGCAGGGAGGGGTCCTGGGGGGGCAGGGAGCGGCGGCCAGGTGCGGAGCAGGTGTGTGCAGAGGGTGCGGCCTCCGTGCGGCGGCTCGGCCCGTCGGCCCGATCCGGTCAACCTGGGACCGGGATTCTAACCCTGATGGTCCCGGCGAACCTATAACCCTTAAACCATTCCTCCCAACGCTAGCAGTCCTCCCGTCCCTCATAAGGTATCCCCTTCCACCGGCCTTCACTCACCTTCACCCACCTTCACACCCCCGACCTCCACCCCCCACCGGCTCCCCAGCCCGGGTGCCCACCTGCATCTTCTCCACGGTGTCCACCCGGCAGTGCCTCGCCCAGCCGCGGTCCCGCACCAGCGCCCGCAGCGCCCGCCGCTGAGCCCGGTGAGGCGTGATGATCGCCACCGCCGCCGGGCCGGGGTTGGGACCCCCGCTGGCCCCTGCGCCGCCGCAGGCGTGGCTGCTGCCGCTGCTGCTGCTGCCGCCGCTGCTGCCCTCCATCTCCGACGCTGTCCCATCGGGGCCGCCCGCGGCCGCGTTCCCCCAGGCCCCCTCCGGCCTGCCCCTCAGGATGTGCTCCACCAGACACACCTCCAGGGTGTTGAGACGCGAGGAGCTCTCCTCGTTGTGTACCACCAGACACAGCCCCTCGGGGGGCCCCTGGCGGCCCTCGCCACCCCACACCCGCCGCCACACACCGCCACCGCAGCTGTTGCCGACGAGTGCTGCTGCCGCGCCGGCTGCTGCTGATGCCGTTCCTGCTGCTGTGGGTGCTAGGGTGGCTACGCCGCGGGCCGCAGCGGCATCAGCAGCAGCAGCAGGGGATCCGCCCCGGGGACCTGTCGCGGCCCACCGGGAGCCCCCAAGGGCCCCCGGAGGAAACCCGGTGGAAAACTGTGCCGCAACCGAAGCCACTGTAGAGGAGGCAGAAGCAGACTCCGCAGCCCCGGGACGCATGGGCTGCGCCGCTGTCGTGGGGGTTGGGTCGGGGCCGCGGCCGCACGTGGAGGTGGAGGTGGAGGCAGGTGCGGACGTGGGCGGGGCGGTCGAGAGGGTCGCGGGGATGGGGCCGGCGGGGGCTGCGGCGGGGGCTGCGGCGGGGGCTGCGGGGGCGGCGGGCTGCGGCGCTCGGCCGCGGAGGGTGATGCCGTCCTTGTCGTACAGAGGCTGTATCAGTGAGACGACGGCGGGCGGCAGCCGGTGGGTGTACGACAACGCGCAGATGGCGATGGGTGGAGGGGGCCCGCCTGCAGGGTTCCGTACACAGCGGCGTCGTCAGGGAGGAAGGGTAGGCCCATAAGGGGCCGCAAGGCGCGTCTGAGAGCAGATCTTACGACCCTGAAGGCTTTATCTTAGTATCTGTTCTACACCCACCATCGTCATCGTCAGGGGTCGAATCCAGTACCCGGACATCATATGCATGCGCCTGTTGCATACGCATACGTCATTTGGGTCGCCAAGCGGAGGCCCATTGGAAACGCAGACCGCCTAACCCCACTGCTCATGCAGGGTGAACCTTTTTCCCACACGCAAACATGTACGCGTCCCTGCCCGGCCTCCCCCCTTCCCCTCCCCGGTACTCCACCCCTCCAACCCTGCCTCCTCCATCCCCCTCACGCCTCACCAATCCACTCAGCCGCCGTCAGGCTCTCCCGCGCCCTATCCCCCGGCCGCTCCCGCCGCTCCTTCCGCTCCCACTCCGCCAGCTGCCGCATGTAGTCGTACGCGCTGACGTACGGCCGATGCCGTACCAGGTTCGGCCGCAGGTCCGCTCCGAAATCGTACTGCGTGATGGTGCTCAGCTGCCGGTGGTCGCCGCCCACCAGCAGCGACCCACGGGTCACCAGCAGGCAGCTCAGCGCCAACAGCTGCGGCCCGAACACCATGGACGCCTCGTCGAGCACCAGAGCGGCCGCGAAGGCGCCCTTGCCGCTGCCTTCCATCAGCTGGGCGGCCGGGTGGGAGGCGCGGAGGGCCACCTGGGTTCGCAGCTGCGCGGCGGCCCGCTGCAGGTACCGCACCGTGCTGCCCACCAAGTACCAGGTGTCGTGGCGCCTGCGGAGGGGAACGGAGGGGACGGGGGAGGGGGATATAGGAAATTGGTAAACATATTCATACTGCGGGGGAGGGGAGCAGAGGGGCAGGGGAGGGCAAGAGGCACACGGCGGCGGCGCTGTACTACTTCAGTAGTAGCTGGCCCGATGATAGTCGCGGGTCAAAGTAAACACGAAACCCCCTTGGCGTCGGTCTGACGACGAGCCGGGATGCTTGAGGAATGAGGATCGGGTGTTGCGGATGTCCGGCTCACATGCTCGGGGGAAAGAGGCCGTCCTGCCCGTCCTGTCGCATCTAGGCTGCCTAGCACCACATCCTCCATCCTCCATCGCTCAGACCGCGACACAGAAGTACACGAGTCGAGGAATGCCGTAGGCCAGGCGGGTGACGGTTGTGCTGCTGGTGCTGACAGAGAGGCGCGCCAGCTCACCACGCCGTCTTGGTAGGCAGAGTGTCCCCCGCCCCCATCGCCTTCAGGGCGGGCGGCAGCTCCTTGCCCCGCCCGTTCAGCCGGACCAGCCGCACCCGAGCCCGCTCGCGCGCGCCCAGCTGCCACCCCGCGCCGCCGCCGCCGCTGCCACCTCCGCCGCCACCTCCGCCGCCGCCCGCATAGCCGCCCGCCTCCATCCTCGTCGCGATGCGCTCCATCAGGTTGTCAATGGCCGCATGTGTGGGTCCGCTCAGCAGCACCACACCCCCCTCATCCGCCCGACCCGTGGGTCCGCCGTGACGCATGCGCTCCGCCAGCCACGCCAGCACCGCCGCCGCCATCGTCTCCGTCTTGCCCGTCCCCGGGGGCCCCTGGAGCAGCACCCGGGGCCCCTCCAGGGGGCGCTCCAGGAAGGCCCCCACACAAGCCACCTGGTCGAGGTCCAACCCGGCGGCGGCCAGCCGCTGAAGCACAGAGGCCGTGGGGCCGCCCGCGGGGGCCGGGGTCGCGCCGCTGCTCCGTCCGCCTCCACCACCTTCTCCATCTCCTCCTCCTCCGCCGCCGCCTCCTCCATCACATCCTCCAGAGGGATAGGCCCTGCCAGGGCTACCGCTGTTGATGCCGTTAGACAGAGCCGGGCCCGATCGGCCGTACCACTCTAGCTCAGCGGCGAATGGGATGGGTGCTGGGGTGGCGCCATCGGCGGGTCCCGTGCTCGGGTAGCGACTGGGGTGCTGATGGCCGGGCCTGGGGATCCCGGCAGGTGGAGCCGGGGAGGTGGTGGGCGGGGGAGACAGCAGGAGATCCTGTCCACGAATCAGGCTGGCGGGCGTGGCGGGCGCAGTAGCCTGACCCTTGCTACAGCTCGAGCTACAGCCGGCAAGATCTCCTTGAGGCCGCAGCTTGGAGCCAGGGAGGGGTGTCAAGGGGGCGCCCACGGAGCGGCCTGCAGCGGCGCCCTGCCCACACGCCTTCGCTCCCAACGCCTCGCGGTCGCCGCCGCCGCCGCTGCCGCCGCCGCCGCCGGCGGCGGCGGCAGGCCCCGTGGGCGCGTCCGGAATGTACGGCAACTCTAGCCACAGCCTCTCAGCCAGGTAGGTGCTGCTGCCGCCGTACTGCTGCAGCAGCTCCACCACACTCGAGGCCACCCAGCCGCCGACGTTGGGCGCCTCGTCCAGTACCACCCTCGCCACCGCCGGCCGCGATGCTCCAGGGGGGCCGCCGCCGCCACCAAGGCTGTTACCGCCGCCGCCGCCGGGTCCCCCTCCCGCTGCCGCCGTGTAGTGCGCGTTCGTCTTCGCGCTGGAAGCAAACGTCCACGGCCACACGCCGTCGGTAGCCTTCAGGAACAACCCCGGGTCGAGCTCCTTGGGCAGTTTGAAGTCCGGACCGCACTCCAGCCACAACTCAGACCCGCCAGCGTCGCCGCCCCGCCCCGCCGGCGGGTCCTCGGCGCGGGCTGTGCTGGCCTGAGCATCCTCCGCCCCCTTGCCACCTCTTGCCCCGCCACTCCCACCACCACCCCCACCACCACCACCTCCGCCACCACCACCGCCATCCGGCGCCGCCGGTGGTTGCCGTCTCAACTCCTCGAGGGTGCCGATCCGTCTGATCGTGCCGACCGCCCGCTTCATCATGGCCTGCTCGACATCCTGACAGACCCACGGGTCACCCGCCGCCGTCACCACCACGCTGCTCCCCACCTCCAGCCCCGTCGCCTCGGCGAGCTCCACCGCGTCCCGACAGCCCTCCGGCACCGCCACGCGGCCCAGCAGCCAGTATGCCCGCCCCTCGCACCGCCGCTCCAGACGGTCCAACACCACCGCACCGCCGCGGTCGTCGCCGGCCCGTACGGCGGGCGCCTGCGCGCCAAGCGCCCCCCAGAACTTCCGCAGCTCGCTGCTGCGGTTCAGCCACACCGCGTCCAGCGCCGCCCGCGCCAGGGCTGTGGCGCGGGGCACCTGGGGGCCCTCCCTGGGGTGCCGGGGGCCCCCGGGCAGGTGGGCAGGGTCGCCTGGGTCGAGGCGGAAGGCCTGGAGACCGGTGCGCAGGGGCGGCGGCAGCGCCAGGGGGGCCTTGGTCAGGCGCGGGTTGCCGCCCCCTCCCCCGGGCAGTCGCACCAGCCGCTCCTCCAGCCACCTCACGGCGTGGGCCTGAGCCAGCAGCAGGTCTCGGAGCCGGCAGGCGCCCCGCCTGTACACTGCGCACGCGGCCTGACCCGGCTCGACGTCCTTCAGCTGTTGCAGCTGCTGTTCCTGCTGCTCTTGTGGAGGTTTTTGTTGCGGCTGTTGCTGCTGTTGCGACTGCTGCTGGAGATGGCGTCGGGACTGTTGGTCTCCCTCCCCCCGGGCCCCAGACCATAAGGCCCGGAAGAAGCTGGGCGGGATGCACTCCCCCGGGCTGTCGTACCGCACCTGCACCCACGGCGCGCCGTCGCCCAAACCAACCTGCTGTAGGCTGCTGCCGTACACCGTGACCGCCGGCGGCGGGTCGCGCCTCCTGGCCTGCGGGCGCAGCTCCGGGAGCCCTCCACCGCCGCCTTGAGCCACGTCTGACTGCTGCTGCTGCTGCTGCTGCTGCTGCTGCTGTCGCCAGCGCTCATCCCCCCGAACCAGTTCCTGGGCGCGACGGAGCGTGACGTCATCCGCGAGCCGCACCGCATCCAGGTAGCCCCCCGGACCGAACACCCCAACCAGGTCCCCCAGGTCCACCTCGCCGCCGTGATGACCACAGCCTGACCACGTGTCCTTCGCACCGCCGCCACCGCCGCCACCGCCAAGAGACGGCGCACGAGTCCGCGTCGCCCGCCAGTCGTACACGACACCGTCCCCGCCCCACGCAACCCCGGTCGCCGCCCGCCGGCCCGCGCCCTGCCACACCGTCATGTAGCGGCGCAGCTCCTCCTCCAAGCAGCTGACCATGGACTGCTCCCCCGGACCGGGGAGGCCCGCCCGCAGCCCCAGGAGGTGCGGTAGCCAGAGCAGACCCGGGGCCGCCGCCGCCGCCGCCGCACCCGCCCCGGAACTCCCCAGCTGCCGACTTCCATCGTCGTCGTTCCCCTCATGCAAATGCTCGGCTGCGCTGCCCGAATACGGCGGCGTTGAGGGGCTGTCACCGCGAGCGCGATGCGCGCCATCCGCACCACCACGACCAGCACCGCCGCCCCCGTCGCCGCCTTCCGCCGGGTGGGGGGCTGCAGCACGCTGCGCCGCCTCCGCCAGTGTGCTACAGCGGCCGACCAGGTCCCGCAGCTCCTGTTGAGAGTGGAAGTACACGTGCAGCGTCACCTCCTGAGGCCGCAGGACGGGGCTCTGCGGCTGCTGGGGGTGCTGCGTGTGCTCATGCGGTTGGGGGGCGTGGCTGTGTGGCGTCTGGTTCCGGAGCAGCTGCCGGGCGCACTCCTCAATGGACCCACACAGCCGGTCGGAAAAGCCCATCAGCAGCCCCACCTCCAGCGCATCCAGCTCCTCGGGCGTGCTGGTGACAGCGCCGTTGACGTCCACCTCCACGCCCTCCATCAGCGCCGACACATCCCAGCCCTTCTGATCCGCTTGGGCTGGTGGCTGGGCCGGTGCTATGGCTGGTGGCTGGGCCGGTGCTTGGGCTGGTGGCTGGGCCGGTGCTTGGGCTGGTGGCTGGGCCGGTGCTTGGGCTGGTGGCTGGGTCGGTGCTTGGGCTGGTGGCTGGGCCGGTGCTTGGGCTGGTGGCTGGGTCGGTGCTGCTTGGGCCGGTGCTTGGGCCGGCGCGGCCAAGTGTTGTGATCCCGGCAGCGGGATGGCCGCGGCCGCCGCTACCATCGCGGACCGCCCAGCCGCCCACGTGGGCCTGATGCCGTTCACCGCGGTGCCGTTCGCCACGGTGCTGTTTGCCGCGGGTCTGTTTGCCGCGGTGCTGACGGCGCCTTCATCGGGTGCCGCCACATGGGCCGCCAGCCCCACCACCCGCCTCATCACCCCATCAACCGCCACCGACAGGTACACCCGCACCAGGCAGCTGCGGACCCCGCGGGGCGGCAGGCAGCTGGGCGGAGCGCCGGGCAGCAGCGCAAAGTCCCGCCGGCGGCCGTCCCACGGCGCCGCCGCCGCGGCTCCTCCCCCGGCTGTTCTTGAAGACCCAATGGGCCCCAGCCTCCGAGACAACCGCACAGACGCCGCCAGCGCCAGTTTCTGAACTTCCGTAGGGGAAATGTTGGTCACCGCCGACACCTCCGCCAGCCGCCCTGCGGTGGCGGCGCCGGTGTCGGCTCCCGGCGGCGGCCGCGGCGGCGGCAGCAGCGCCGCCAGCTCCTCGATATCGCCCACACGCGCCGCCGCCGCCGCCGCGGTCCCCGCCAGGCGCTGCGCCTCGGAGGCTCCGCAGCCCGATAACTGTACGGCGCCCTGTACGGCGGCGTCCACCCAACACTCCGTCGAGCGGCTGCACGCCGCACAGTGGCTGTCCAGTTCGTACGGCACCTGCTGCAGCGGCGTACGGCAGTCCAGGGCCCGCGCGACCCGGCCTCCGGGCATCAGCTGTTCCTCCAACTGCCGGGCCATGGACTCCACCTGGGGTGAGGGAGGGGGGCCCGGGGTGGAGACGATCAGGAGGGCAGTGCTCTGAATCTGGGTCAACAATGCGCCTCCCAGGGGAAGGGGCGTGGGAGTGAATGGCGTGTATCCCACCCTGTATCCAACCCTGGAGGTGCCTAGGCGCTGCAAGCTCCCGCGCCGCGCCGCCCCGCGCCGCCCCGCACCTCCGCTAGGGGCAGCGCCTCCTCATCCACCACCCCGTGTGGCGAGGGCCCCGTCGCCCGGGTTCGGAGCACACACTCCACTTGCACCTCCCCCTCCGTGCCGCCAATGAGACTCTGTCCGCCGCCGCTGGCGGCGGCGGCGCCGCAGTCAGAGGCGGCTGCGCCGCTGCCCGGTAGCGCCCATTCGCGTCCGCCTATCCGCACGCGGCCGCCGCCTCTCCCCTCCACCGCCGCCGCCACCGCCACCTCCGCCAGTCGGCGCAACAGCATCATGCGGTACAGGACCAGTTGCACGACAAACTTGGTCTGCGGTTCCGTACTGGCTTTGCATTCGATAATTCGGAGCACTGGACGACCGCCGCGCCAGAGCAGCAGGATGAAGTCTGCGCGGCCCCTGAGCTGTACGACACTGTCCGCGCAGGGCAGCCCCTGGAGCACCACCTCCGCAGCCCAGCAGCCCAAACCTCCTGACGGCAGCATTGGGGCCTGGGCCAGGAGGCGCAGGAAGGCCTCCCAAGCCGTGGGTTCGGTCTTTGCTCCAGGGGCGGTATTGGCTTGAGGCAAGTGCGGCGCCGCCGGGTTGCGGTCCATGAGTTCCTCCGCCACTTCGTACTCGAGCTGGTGTCCAGAGTATGTCAGAGCTTCGTCAATTGAGGAGTCGTTTCGCGGACCTGGAGCCGCCCCAGGTCCGGCCGCCGTGGCGGACTGCGCCGCTTCGCGCGATGCCGACAGCGACAGTCGGAGGTATCGTCCGCATTGTCGCAGGCCCACAAAGGAAGCGATGTTCGTGACGGTCAAGGCTGGCGTTGCAGGCGATGAGGCCGTTGTGTCTGTGAGGACTGGGAAAGAGTGAGGCACTCAGTGGTTTCCGATGTCTGTAGTACGCATGCCTGCGTCCTACCTGTCCGCGCGGACGTCGAGGCGTGAGGCGTCGCCATGCTGCCTTTTTTTCGTATTAAAGTCGCTCAAAGCGCAGACGACACATCAGGACACATTCGCCAGTTTCAAGATGCGTACCCTTTCCACAACAGTACTGAAAACAGGCAGTCCGTATATATACAGATGGAACTATTTTTTTGAAGTCTCTACATCTTCATTCTGGCTAATAAAGGGAGAACCTGCCGACTCGCGTCGGGCGTGTACCGTATGCTGTCCGAGAACCAACTGTGTTCAGTGGCGCCTAGCTGGATGAAGTCATGTCCAACGATATACAACATTCATATCTACGTTTGGCAACTTGGACTTGTACGACATACTGACCCCCGGGCCAAGCCCCGGGCGGGCCATGGCGGGCCCAACCTAAACTCTTGCTCTATCTGTGAAGAACATCGGAACTAACCTCACTTTCATGAAGTTGTTTTTCAACTCAATAGGTGAACCCGACATTTGGGCAGGCTCAACTGACATTCTAATTGGTTCAGAGATAAGCGCAGTTCAGAGATAATCAGTTGATTCCACGTTATTGACGTGTTCATGTCTTCTGTACTGTTCGGTTGTTATTGGTTAGGAATAGCGGGGTCCTCCGTCGAAACGGTTGAGCCTCATGCATGCTTGAGCTGGCTTGAGTGAAAGCCGAAAAGGCCCAGACACACCCAAGGTGCCCCAGGGTGGTTGTGTTATTTAAGCAGGCAGAACAGGAGTGCGTGACATGCGAGGAGCCGAGTGGCGCCGAAACGTTTGCCCGTATGCGTATATAATATGCCCTTTGTGATGTGCTGCGGTTCGACAGGCAGTGTTAACCCCGAACCCCAATTACACCACCCTGATCACACGTACACTCATTCGTGTATCGTCTGTACGGAACCCTAAGCCTCAACCGCATCCAACCGCCCAGCCTCGCCCTAGCTTAGGAGGTGAACAAGAAAAAGGGGTAAAGGAACACGCCGCCGAGACCGCACGCCAGCTGAGCGCTCTATTTCAGCGCTACTAACCTTTCTCTCTCTGCTGGCACGTGCGCGGCAACCTACGCTCTGCCGCCTAAGGCTCTCAACTACTGCCTAGCCTGCGGCACAGCACACCCCCCAAGCGAGGCAAGAACAACGCTCCTCCGAAGGTGCGCAGGAGAAGCCATGGAAGGCCAAAACCCACCCACAGACAACGCACCGACAACCCCACCGGCCGGCCAACAGACACGTGCGCCACCTCTGATTCCCTCGAGCGAGATCGGACCCGGGCTGGCGTAGGGGGAGGCAAAAGGGAACCAGAGTCAAGGCAAAACCTCCCCCGCACCGGGACCGGCCTAACCTAAGGCGCACAAACCCCAAGGACAGACACCTATCGCACGGTCCAAAACCGCACACGCGACGCGAAGAACGAGGGGGGGCGGGCGGGAAACAAACAACTCGCGGATCTGCAGGCCGCTGCCTCTGTTGCTAGGCGGCGCCCGATCAACGGCACGTTACTGTACCAGAAGCAAAACCGCTATTATTTTTTAAGTCTGCGAAGGCGGAAACAATGTCTAACAAGAAGCAACGGCCCAACAAACTGCGAGGCTCACCCGTGCGGCCGAGTGCCGTACCTAACTAGCGACCCGACAGGAGAACCAGCCAACCGAAATCACCGCCTTTCCCAAGCATGTCTGTCTCACCTTGCGCCACAAACCGCATTTTGGGCAAGGCCTAAAATATAAATTGCCCGACCCCTAAAATGAAAAGAAGGCTATGGTGTCGGAAGAGCGCTGTTGATTTTTGGCGCGCTTTTTTGTTGCGGAATTCTACCAGCTGGTGCGGGTCGGCTGGGTCGGCTGCCGACTCACACCACAATGCTGTGCGTGCGTGCGATGCTCGCGTTGTTATCGCAATGTATACACCTGCAAAATGTCGTGTAGTCAGCACCGCCGAAGACGATCCGGAACGATGCAGAATAACGTAATGATGTGTGCGAGGGAAAGACCGTGCATGCCAAGGCAGCAAAAGGGTATTGAGTGCGGCGTCATGGAGGCACAAGTAAGGTGGTTGTGTGCGTGTGGATATGATTCCTCTTCATTTACCGCGGGGATGTGGTGCAGGGATCGGTGACGTCTCTCCCGTCAGGCGCAGACCCCTTTAGGGGCCGCTGTAAAAACCATTCGTTCAACACTTGACAGCGGCATAGCGCAAGAGCGACACCGATGAATGCGGCCAAACAACGTGAAGCCAAACAGCATGACGTTCACACACACATACGGGCGGGCGGGTTGCATTTCTAAACACAAATACATGGGGCCCTCTCAGCCCCTCGCATGTCACGCACTCCTGTTCTGCCTGCCTAAGAAACACACGTGTGTGTGCAGCTGCCCGACCGCGTCTGCACTTCCAGATACTAAGGAACCGAGTTTGCACTCCCTTCAGCGACCATCATCACAATGTGAACGGGACCTGCCGGGAAGTGCCGGGCAGTGCCGGGCAGTACTCGGGACCCTGTGTGCCGCTCCTCCCCTCCCCTAGCCAGTTCATACGAGTGATGCCAGGCATGTATGCGAAGTCCTCTAGGCTTGAAAAGCGACCCGAGAAGGCGACCCCAACAAAAGGGGCTACTATGCGCTGACCATGGGTCACAGCCTGGCAGCGTGTGTAAGGTTACGCAGCCAATCCGATTGGGCGCAGCCGTTTCCGAGTGCTCATGCTGCGCGCCTGCGCCAGGGCTTTCCCGGCCTCGTGCACAGGCCTGTGCAGTGTGGACCTTACTGTCTTCGGCTATAAGGCCCCCAGGGCTGGCGAGGCGCCAGTAACCGAACATCCATCCCTTCGTGTCACAGGGTCCGCAACATGTAACCAACTTTTACCACCCGAAACATTTCAAACACAATGCAACGGAAACGCCCGCTGGCATCCCTGCATGGAACCGGCTCTCGTGCCCTTGAAGTTCGGCAGCGTCAGCCCAAGCCAGGCCGCTCAGACCCGCTCATCTTTGCTGTCTCCTCCAGCCACGCACGCACCGCATCCGCCTCCGGATCGCTCCAGGAGAGGAGCTGGGCCCGGTCCATGGCCGCCGCCCAGTCTATCGGGCAGCCTGCCGCATGCATCCAGCGCAGCACTGCCAGGCTGCAGCCATAGGCCGGGGCACGCCGACGGACACGCTCCCGATACACCACAGCCGTGGTAAAGGTCGTGGTGCCTTCATCCCAGAGGCAGCCCAGCCGCTGCAGGCGGTTCAGGGTGGACAGATCGCCGTTGATCGCCGCGGTAAGGTAGGCGTTGGCCTGGGGCCGGGCAGGGCAGGGATTGGAACAATGCTGAGGATGGAGGTGCCGTAGGCGATTGCACGGGACCTGCTACCATGCATTACTACAAGCTGAGTCCACTCAGCTCGCTAACTTCACCGATCTTACAACCGTTCCTCAGTGTGTGCACATTCAAGTAAGGACCATTTCGTTGTGGTACAACCTTGGTACAACCTTGGTACAACCTTGGTACAACCTGGGTTCAACCCACTTTCGGTAGGTCCGCTTGTGACTTCACGCGCGCCAAAGCGCCACGCCCCAAGCGCCACGCCCGTAGGATTAAATTGAAAAAAAGAAATAAACCCGAAGAACGCCGGTGGGATGCGGCCACTCGCGTCCGAGCCCGGTTGGTTTACTCCCCCTGCTTTCCCCCCAGCACTCACCCCCATCGCGCAGCCCCGCGCCGCCAGCCACTCCAGCAGCGGCCTGCCGCCGAACCCGGCCGCTCGCGCGGATGTCTCGCGGGTGAACACCAGCGGGAAGCCCTGCTCCTGCAGCCACTCCATCACCTCCACACTGCCGGAACGAGCCGCCTGGTCCGCAAGCTGCATCCCCACCTGCGGGCCCTGAGCCGCCTGCTGGCTCGCCTCCCGCAGCGCCGTCCGACCTGACTCGGACGCCGCCAGCCATCGCAGCAGGCGCAGGTCGCCCCCGGCCGCAGCGGAGCGAACCGTCTCCAGGGCGTTGAGGCAGCCCGCAGCCATGACCACACCGACCATGCCCAGATCGGCGCCAGGTCGGAAAGAGAAAGGCCCCAGCGCGCTCCAGTTGACTAGGCCCCGTTCCTCCAGGTAAGAAAGCACTTCAACGTTGCCTTGCGCGACAGCGTCCCTCGTGTAGGTCTCCGGGTCCATCAGGCCGGACTCGTGCACGAAGGCGACCCGCTCCAGCGCATCGGGAAGCCCCATGATGCGCTGCACGGCAAAGTTCACTGGGGTGGAGCTCATGTGGCAGCCCTTGGCCGCCAGCCACTCAAGCTTTGCCTTCCAGTCGGGTGTCGGACTCGTGAGGGCGGTGTGGACGTCCTGATCTCTCAATTTCAGGGGCCCCACCAGCTCATTCCCATCTGTGTGGAGTGCATCGCAGAGCTGCAGCAGCTCTGTCAGCTCAAGGGTGTCGATGGCAACGTTCACCAGATAGGACCGCAGCTGGAGGCGTTCCTTGGGGGCCAACTTCCGCAGCAGCCGCAGTGTCAGGTCCAGGTTTCCGGATACAGCGGCTCCGGAAACGTCCTCTATACAGCACTCCGCGCCGTTGGCCAGCAGCGCCTCGCACACGGCTGTGTGCCCGCAACGCGCAGCTGCCGCCAAAGCCTGGTCCTTGATAGGTCGGTGACCAACATACTGGATAAATGTGGTATCCAGCTGTAGAAGCCACTGGACGATGTCCAGGTGGCCAGCGCCGGCAGCGTCCACAACCGCATCTCCGTTGCCGCGCGGGCACCCGCGACTCACAAGCCACCGCAGCATCTCGAGATGGCCACCGACTGCTGCCGTGCTGAAGATTTTTGCCGTCAGGACCTCAGACTGGAGGCAGCTCAGGGCTTCCACCGCAACCTCCATGTTGGCGACAACGCCGCTGCGCGCCGTCAACTTCAGAAGGTCCGTGCGCTGGCGCACGCCCAAGAACTGCGCGTCATTGCAGTTGTCCACGCCCCACTTCCACGCGAACGCGTGGTGCGGCACGGGTTGCGAGAGCAGCACGTTGCCCGCGCCAGCCTTGCTCCGAAGCAGCACCGCCGTTGCTTTGTTCAGCTGAGACAATGTACAAGCCACTTCATTCTGTGACATGAATGTTGCGATGCGCAGCACCAGTTCGGGCTGGAGCAAGTCCCAGAACCGACGTTCCTCGGAGCTGTCGGCCGTGTCACACATTCTTTGCGTCACCGCGATGTCTTATCTCATGCAAAGAATACAACAGTAAAGCTCGTCATAGTCTCAATGACTTGTGTGCTCGAATCAAGGAACGCCCGCACGTGTATCATAGCTACCTGCAGGCGACGCAGACCCTGACACCCACAACGTAAGTGGGACTGCTTACCCAAACAATAGATATGCACTCGAGCTCTTCTCATTTAATGTATTTATGGTCTTTATCGGGAGCCCAGGACGGGGCCAACCAACCGGCAACGGAAGGGTGCAGCCCAGCCCGTGGGCCGTGGCAACGTCACAGGCCTTTCAGTACTGAGCCGTTTATAATTTAAGGTGATGAAATAGATGTCCACATCGCAGTACACATGTTATGGACGGTGGTATAACTCCTCAGAACCCCTTGCATACGGACGCATCACCCCGACAACTTAATCTAAAATATATTACTCTATCCTAAGACCAGGTTGCTGGCGTGAATCACCCGCAATTCCACAGGTTACGCGTCCGTGGACGGAGCGACCCAAAGAGTATACACGAGTTCCAGGACTCCTTTTGTGAACGCAATAACGTATTCCTAAATGTTTTTAAATACTTTCTAGTCTGATCAAGTGGAACCTGCTCTGTGCGGATAGTGCTCGGACACACCTTGCTGGATCCAATGGAACCAAGACCGTTCCGAGACGAAATTGTTACTGTTCAATAACCTGTATTACAGCGTGTGTTGACGTCTTCCAAGTTGACTTTTCAGCCTTGGGTCGTACATGGTCGTCAACTTGTGACAGCCATGGCCTGTGATGTGTGTCGCAATTGCACTCAGGGAATGCCAAATGACAAGAATAGGTTGAAACGACAAATGGGCGGACAAAGGTGTGTCCGCCGCGGTTCTGTGTGCCATCCCTCCGGGCAACTCGACGGTGCAACACCGCTGTGCAGGCTGCCACACTCGCCCATGTAAGCCATGGAACCCGACCTCGATCCACAACGCAACGGAACGATGCAACACCGCCGCGCAGGCTGCCACACTCGCCCATAGAAGCCATGAAACCCGACCTCGATCCGATACGCAACGGAACGATGCAACACCGTCGTGCACGCAGCCACACCCGCCCATCTCAGCAAAGTGAACCGTCACCGATCCAATGCGCAACGGAACGGTGCAACACCGCCGTGTGCGCATCCACATGCGCCCATATCAGCAATGCGATCCGTCCACGATACTTCGACCATCGGAACGATGCAACACCGTCGTGCAAGCAGCCACACTCGCCGATACTAGCTGTGCGATATGTCCCCGATCATGTACGCAACGGCACGTAGCAGCATCGCCGTGTACGCATCCACGCGGGCGGGGATGGGGCTCGGCGGCGGCCGGCCGCGGGGCTTGGCTGTTTCCGAGCGGGGGTTGGCTTGTGTGGGGACGGGCAAGGAGGAGTGTGGTGTGGTTCAAGGCCCGCGCCGTCGCCATGCGAGATCGGATTGCTAGTCTGACAAGTGCCTGTGGTCAGTGTACTCATAATGCATTCCTGGCAGGGCGCGGGCGGGGATGGGGCTCGGCGGCGGCCGGCCGCGGGGCTTGGCTGTTTCCGAGCGGGGGTTGGCTTGTGTGGGGACGGGCAAGGCATAGGGGCACTGGTACGATGCAACACCGCCGCTCAGGCAGCCACACCCGCCCGTATCGGCGCTGTAATCCCTTCCCCGGCATAGGGGCACTGGTACGATGCAACACCGCCGCTCAGGCAGCCACACCCGCCCGTATCGGCGCTGTAATCCGTTCCCCGGCATAGGGGCACAAGTACGATGCAACACCGCCGCTCAGGCAGCCACACCCGCCCGTATCGGCGCTGTAATCCTCCCCGGCATAGGGGCACTGGTACGATGCAACACCGCCGCTCAGGCAGCCACACCCGCCCGTATCGGCGCTGTAATCCGTTCCCCGGCGTAGGGGCACAAGTACGATGCAACACCGCCGCTCAGGCAGCCACACCCGCCCGTATCGGCGCTGTAATCCGTTCCCCGGCGTAGGGGCACAAGTACGATGCAACACCGCCGCTCAGGCAGCCACACCCGCCCGTATCGGCGCTGTAATCCGTTCCCCGGCATAGGGGCACTGGTACGATGCAACACCGCCGCTCAGGCAGCCACACCCGCCCGTATCGGCGCTGTAATCCGTTCCCCGGCATAGGGGCACAAGTACGATGCAACACCGCCGCTCAGGCAGCCACACCCGCCCGTATCGGCGCTGTACTCCCTTCCCCGGCATTCCTCGCTGATAGGCGGAAACCTCCACTTGTCCCAGAGATGTCCATGCCTGTCGCTGGTGCCCTTCTCGCCCATCCCCTCACCGACCTTTGGCTGCCCCTGCTGCCTCCACCTCCACTGCCGCCGCTGCTGCTACCTCCAAGCCACCGCTGCGGCCGTGCCACTGCGCTCCACTCCTGCAGGACACCCTGCCGGGACCGTGAAACGGGAAGGGGACAGGGAGGGGTTGCCGATTCGTCAGCCTAATGGTACAACGTGCCCGTGATGCCTGGTCCCGGCACCACTGGCCTCACAGGCTCATGCCCATGCGAACGGCGGGCGGGGTATTGCGCCACGCTGCTCGGCCCCGGGGTTACCCGCGGAGGCTTTTGCCCCCCCGCCGGCTGCTGCTTCTTGCGGCGGCCGCGGAGAAGGAGGACCATGGGTGGTGCGCCACTCCCAACCTGCACTGAGAGGCCGGCAGCCACACTCGCAATCTGAGGCGGCCTCACCCATGGTGGAGTCCGCCCCGCGCTTAGGCGCATCATGATGGTGCATAACCGAGTATGCAGGGCCCTAGAAGTCGTCCCCCGACCGAATGCACCACATCTCGCCCAACCGCCCTGAATATGACGGGCCCAAGTTGAGGTCACATCAACACAGTCATACATACCGTTTACGGCACCGGAACTGTCCTCTTGTAGATGTACGCCGTGAACATGCCACTGCCCGACATGGCCACACCTGTGCATACTGCAACCAGTTGCAGGCCGCGGAAGCCAGCCGACTGGAGATGTTTTTTCATGTTTATCCTGCTGTCTTGCACAAAGGCCAAACCCTGCGCGTAAAGGAGTGACTGTTCGATGTGTCGGTGTGGTTCACACACATCAATTTCATTCCCCACCTGCAGGTGCTTGCTCGCATTGACCCTGTGAGCCAGCTCCCTGCAATCGTCCAGGGCCCAACCCTGCCAAAAGGTGTAGAGGTGAGTTGAACTGTCTAGGCAATCAAGCGGCAATCCACCAACCGCGTTGTGCTGAATAGCAGGCCACTTGGACAGGAGATACGCGGCAGCTGCGCTCCCTACAAGGTCATACGAATACCCCAAGGTCATACTCCGCAACACGCAGCGCGAAAACACCGCAACTCTTACCGTACATCTCATAAAACACGGCTTCGAAGTATCTGAGGCACGGGCCCATCGCTTGCTCAGTCCTGCCGCGGTCCAGCTCGAACCCCCAGACGCACTGCAGCCCCAGTAAAGCTGCGTGCACCAGGGGGCGGCCGAGGCCCGCACCCGGATCCACCAGCACGCTAGACGTGCACATGCCGGTCAGCAGTATCAGTAGCGCGAACACGACGGATGTCCCCTTGTAGGCTATTGTTCCGTACAAGCCCTCTCCACCGTTATTGCCACCGCCCTGGTTGCTCTGCACAGCGCCATTGTGATTTCGATGATAATGTGTTGTGAGGCATGGAGCGCTTGGTACTCATTTTTGCATGGCCCTCGCAATGGACGTACCTCCATGCGCGACCAGCGTTGATGGACAGTTCCAATGGCCTTGACAACGGGAACTGGTGCTGCCGAGTCTGCAGGTACAAGCCTTGGTTGTCGAAGCCGATATGGACGAACATGTACTGCTTATCTTACCTCCCATGCGTTCTAAGCTCGCGTTGATAAGGACATCCACCGTCCGTTTAGAGGCTGTGAGGCGTACAACGCCATTCGCATCCCTCATCTCTTCAAGGTAGTGGGGCACATCAGATACCCCGGTGGGCCCCGGTGGGCTGGGACGCGCGGCTCCGCTGGCATCATTTGCGCTGGTGGGCCCCGGCTGGCTGAGTGTTGGGCGGGGAGCGCCGGGCGACAGGGCAGGGGCCGCGGATGGCGTCGCGCTGGCTGCATCTGCGTCCGCGTTGGCTTCAACGCGGGTCGCCGTCTGTGTAGCGGTCAATGAACAGGACGGGCAGGGAAACGTTAAACCTCTTGAGAGGGGACCGCAGAGGGACATGGTGCACATCCGTGCGCAAGTTTGGCATGTAGGGTTGGCAGACGGACGGTCCGAATCGTGCAACACCGTTGCAATACCCGAGCTGCACCGTCCCTGGCCGCCCCACTCCCTCGCACCTCCGCCCCCGGCACACTGGGACCACATGGCAGATCTCACCCGCAAAAGACTGAAGCCAATCCTCGTTACCTCCGTTCCATAAACCCTGGGGGGTCACGGGGTCACGGCGGAAAGGGACAGCGTGGGCAAATGGGGAGACAGGCGTCGATCAAGGGGGTCACGGGGTCACGGCGGGAAGGGGGCGGCGGGGGCGGTGGGGGAGGTGGCGGAGGCGGTGGCGGTGGCGGAGGTGGAGGGGTCACGGGGTCACGGCGGGAAGGGCAGGTCCGTCCGAGCAACCGAGCAATCCAACACAATCACCATATTATGACATGAACCAAACGAAACGTCAACGCCAGGAAAACCCACCTTCCGCTTCAGGAACGTGACTTGCACAAGCAGATGCAAGACGTTGACACGAAAGCAGGTCCGGCCGATCGTAAACTGCTTTGTATAGTCGCCCGAGCTGCCTGCCGCTATTCGTTTACTGAAAACAGCCTCCTTCAAGAATATTGCGAAGACTTCTTTGCCGATCCCCTCCTCCTCGCACCATTCCTGCAGATCGCTCTCCAGCGGTATTGTATTATGACGAACACCACATGTGGGACAGACTCTGTCAGGTGGAGCCCCTCCGAGCGATAGACAGCTGTTGCAGTATGGGTTTGCCATTTTGGCACAGAGTGCATTTCCTCAACACCGTAAAACTTGAATGAACATATTTCGGCAGACGTTATGCATTGAAACAAAGATAAGGGCAAAGCATGGCCTGCAGAAAATGTGTGAGGGCAGCGGTTCTTGGGACGACGAAAACTGGCCGCGTGGTGTTGCCGTCTTGAAATGGGGCAATCTAATATATCCTTCTATGCAACTGGAACGTGGAAGGCCGTTTTTTTACGCAGAGAAAATCAATATTAGGCGCAATATTAGGCCGAATGTACGGGGTTATGGCCCGTACCGTCAGGGTAAGGGGGGGGGTATTCCACCATGCTTATACACATGATTCGCTCTCGTTTTCTATTCGACGCCCTGAACGTGCAAGTACTTGGTGTCACACAACGCGTGCGATCATACATGATCGAATGTTTAGATGATGTCAGTGCATGTCGATGGCAATCGGCGGCAACGCCCCTATGCGCTCCGCAGCAGGCCGCAACAGCCAGCTGTCAACCACCTCCTCAGACCTACAGTGATATGGTTCCGAAATGCATAGAGTACACTGCGATATCCAAGGCTCCTGCGAATTGATGTGGTGGTTGCAGAGCCGGCCCTGGGTGTACCATGGAGTGATCTCGTTTCACAAGCAAACCTGTGAACATACTGTAAAAGCGGTGACGCCAGTGTCCATTACACAATATAGGTTCACTTATGGTTTGGTCGGTGGATCGAGCTGTCTGTGTTCAAGCGGGTTGCTCCGGCATGCTTCAGATTGCTGCAGGTTTTTCCTACCGATAGAACAATTCCATACAGGAATGGCCCGTGCACCAGAGCCTTTTGCGGCCATTACATTATGAAGAGCTCACTCTAAGAATACCATACAGCAAGCCGAAAGATGCTAAGATGTTGTCAGCCGTAAAACAGAATTTAGTAGGCTTCGTCCAGACTCGCTCCAAAAAAACAAGGGTGAGGTGACCCCCTACTGTGCTGTCGACCAAACGTCACTGGCGACACGAATGCCGACAGCGACAGCCGGAGATACCGCCCACATTGTCTCAGACCCACGAAGGAGTGAGGCGCTCAGTGGTTCCGATGTCTGTAGTACGCATGCCTGCGTCCTACCTGTCCGCGCGGACGTCGAGGCCATGCTGCCTTTATATTTAGCTCTCTACCCAAAACAGTACAGTCGCTTAAAACGCAGACGACACATCAGGACACATTGGCCAGTTCCGGACGCATCCTTCCACAAAATAGGTAGTCATTTCAGAAACGGAGCTTGTGTATTGCAGGTCTTACCGTCTTCATTCTGGCTCATAAAAGGGAGGATCTGCCATCGACGTGACTCAGCCGGTAGCGACGGGCGTGTATGCTGTCCTAGAACCAATTGTGTTCAGTAGCGCCTAGCTAGATGAAGTCATGTTCAATGTCCTACAACGTTGATGCCCACGTTTGGCAACTCGAGAGTTGTACGACAAACGAACCCCGGGCCGGGGCCCCGGGCGGGCCATGGGGGCCCAACCTAAACTCTCGCACGACCTCTCGCATTCAGAATAATGTCATACACCGATGCCCGCACGTCATTTCGCCGGCACGAGCTGACGGTTGGCAAGCGGTTAGGCCAACTAACTAGGGCAGTGACGCGAGCAGTGTTCCGGTTTTGGCGGCTTTGGCGTAATCTATTGTTGTGTTCCGGATTACGTGGGGTTCGAAAGAGCCTCAGCTGGGCTTATCGCATGGCTCCAGGGTGCGATTTGGTCAGATTCGTGCCCTACACTATTGGCGCCGTCTGGGCCGCTTTGGGAGCACAACGCCGATTGTTTCGGCGTTGCGCGTTGCTCGCATGTAGACGATTGATTCCACATAATTGTAAGCAATCTGGATCGCACTGGCCTGATCAACCAGGTAGGTCCAAAGCCGCGCGCTCTCCACAACCAATAGTTCAGTAGCGTAAATCCCCCTGTTGGTTTGGTTCTGTTTGGTTGGGTTGCTGTTAGGCACCCTCAAAAGCGTCGTGACCGGCCTGGGAGCCCTGACCTAGGTGTCATCGATAGTGCAAATCGTCATCGGAGCCTGATACAAATCCCAGTTTGGCGCAATTGCCTTCCGACTGAACAGGTGCTCCCGACTTCGGGGCAGGCTCAGCAGACGTTTTGATCGTAAGCGCAGTTAAGCCATACACCTGGGAATCTTAATGCGTGTTCATGTCTTCTGTACTGCACGGTTGTGGTTGCTTAACTGTAGCGGGGTCGTCCGTTGAGGCGGTTGAGGCCCTTGCATGATTTGGTAACAAGCGGAAAAGGCCCCAGACACACCCAAGGCGCCCCAGGGTGGTTGTGTGTGCGCGGATATGATTCCTCTTCATTTGCCGCGGCGTTCTGGTGCAGGGGTCATTGCTTTCGTCCGCGGGGTCCCCGCTGGGGTCTCTCCATTCAGGCGCCGAGTATCCCTTTTGGGAGCCGCTGTAACATCCATTCGTTCAACATTACTTGACAGCGCATAGCGCACGAGTGACACCGATGAATGCGGCCAGACAACGTGAAGCCAAACAACCACACACTCGTGTGTGTGCACCTGCCCTACCGTGTCTGCACTTTCCAATTGCGAAGGAAAGAACAGCGGAAATCCCGCTCGTGAGACCTGGTGGCGCCACTGGGGGACCTGCCGGGCAGTACCGGGGTTTAGTACCTTCACTCGGGAGCCTGTGTGCAGCTCCGCCCCTCCCCTAGCCAGTTCATACGAGTAATACGTGTGAAGTCCTCTAGGCTTGAAAAGCGACCCGGGAAGGCGACCCCAACAAAGGGAAGTGCTATGCGCTGACCATGGGTCACAGCCTGGCAGCGTGTGTAAGGTTACGCAGCCAATCCGATTGGGTGCAGCCGTTTCCGAGTGCTCATGCTGCGCGCCTGCGCCAGGGCTTTCCCGGCCTCGTGCACAGGCCTGTGCAGTGTGGACCTTACTGTCTTCGGCTATAAGGCCCCCAGGGCTGGCGAGGCGCCAGTAACCGAACATCCATCCCTTCGTGTCACAGGGTCCGCAACATGTAACCAACTTTTACCACCCGAAACATTTCAAACACAATGCAACGGAAACGCCCGCTGGCATCCCTGCATGGAACCGGCTCTCGCGCCCTTGAAGTTCGGCAGCGTCAGCCCAAGCCAGGCCGCTCAAACCGCTCTTCTTTGCTGTATCCTCCAGCCACGCACGCACCGCATCCGCCTCCGGATCTCTAAAATTGAGGAGATGGGCCCGGTCCATGGCCGCAGCCCAGTCTATCGGGCAGCCCGCGGCATGCATCCAGCGAAGCACTGCCAGGCTGCAGCCAAAGGCCGGGACACGCATGACTTCACGCATCCGATAAACCACAGCCGTGGTGAAGGTCTTGGTGCCTTCGTCCCAGAGGCAGCCCAGCCGCTGCAGGCAGTTCAGGGTGGACAGATCGCCGTTGATCGCCGCGGCAAGGTAGGCGTTGGCCTGGGGCCGGGCAGGGCAGAGATTGGAACAATGCTGAGGATGGAGGTACCATAGTCAATTGCACGGGACCTGCTAAATACCGTGCATTGCCAAAAGCTGAATCCACACAGCTCGCTAACTTCACCGATCTTACATCCGTGCTTCAGTGTGTGCACGTTCAAGTGATGAACATTTCGTTGTGGTACAACCTGGGTTCAATCGGTTCGGTTGGTCCGCTTGTGAGTTCTCGGCCGCCAACGCCCCAAGCGCCAAGCTCTCGGCCGCCAACGCCCCAAGCCCCAAGCGCCAAGCCCGTGCGATGGGGCCACTCGCGTCTGACCCCGGTTGATTGGTTTACTCCTCCTGCTTTCCCGATGTTGCTCATCCAGCACTCACCCCCATCGCGCAGCCCCGCGCCGCCAGCCACTCCAGCATCGGCCTGCCGCCGAACCCGGCCGCTCGCGCGGACGTCTCGCGGGTGAACACCAGCGGGAAGCCCTGCTCCTGCAGCCACTCCATCACCTCCACACTGCCGGAACGAGCCGCCCGGTCCGCAAGCTGCATCCCCACCTGCGGGCCCTGAGCCGCCTGCTGGCTCGCCTCCCGCAGCGCCGTCCGACCTGACTCGGACGCCGCCAGCCATCGCAGCAGGCGCAGGTCGCCCCCGGCCGCAGCGGAGCGAACCGTCTCCAGGGCGTTGAGGCAGCCCGCAGCCATGACCACACCGACCATGCCCAGATCGGCGCCAGGTCGGAAAGAGAAAGGCCCCAGCGCGCTCCAGTTGACTAGGCCCCGTTCCTCCAGGTAAGAAAGCACTTCAACGTTGCCTTGCGCGACAGCGTCCCTCGTGTAGGTCTCCGGGTCCATCAGGCCGGACTCGTGCACGAAGGCGACCCGCTCCAGCGCATCGGGAAGTCCCATGATGCGCTGCACGGCAAAGTTCACTGGGGTGGAGCTCATGTGGCAGCCCTTGGCCGCCAGCCACTCAAGCTTTGCCCTCCAATCGGGTGTCGGACTCGTGAGGGCGGTGTGGACGTCCTGGGCACTCAATTTCAGGGGGCCCACCAGCTCATTTCCATCTGTGTAGAGTGCATCGCAGAGCTGCAGCAGCTCTGTCAGCTCAAGGGTGTCGATGGCGATGTTCACCAGATAGGACCGCAGCTGGAGGCGTTCCTTGGGGGCCAACTTCCGCAGCAGCCGCAGTGTCAGATCCAGGTTTCCGGATACAGCGGCTCCGGAAACGTCCTCTATACAGCACTCCGCGCCGTTGGCCAGCAGCGCCTCGCACACGGCTGTGTGCCCGCCACGCGCAGCTGCCGCCAAAGCCTGGTCCTTGATAGGTCGGTGATTAACATACTGGATAAATGTGGTATCCAGCTGTAGAAGCCACTGGACGATGTCCAGGTGGCCAGCGCCGGCAGCGTCCACAACCGCATCTCCGTTGCCGCGGGGGCACCCGCGGCTCACAAGCCACCGCAGCATCTCGAGATGGCCACCGGCTGCTGCCTCGCTGAAGATGTCTGCCGTCAGGACCTCAGACTGGAGGCAGCTCAGGGCTTCCACCGCAACCTCCATGTTGGCGACAATGCCGCTGCGCGCCGTCAACTTCAGAAGGTCCATGCGCTGGCACACGCCCAAGAACTGCGCGTCATTGCAGCTGTCCACGCCCCACTTCCACGCGAACGCGTGGTGCGGCACGGGTTGCGAGAGCAGCACGTTGCCCGCGCCTGCCTTGCTCCGAAGCAGCACCGCCGTTGCTTTGTTTAGCTGAGACAATGTACAAGCCACTTCATTCTGTGACATGAATGTTGCGATGCGCAGCACCAGTTCGGGCTGGAGCAAGTCCCAGAACCGACGTTCCTCGGAGCTGTCGGCCATGTCAGACATTCTTTGCGTCACCGCGATGTCTTATCTCATGCAAAGAATACAACAGTAAAGCTCATCATAGTATCAATGACTTGTGCGTTCGAATCAAGGAACGCCCGCACGTGTATCAAAGCTACTTGCAGGCGCACAGAGATCCGCAACCAAATAATAAATATGCACTTTATGCACTCAAGCTTTTCTCAATGGATTTTTATGGTTTCCAGGAGTCGGGAGCCCGAAACGGGGCCAACCAACGGGCAACAGCCCAGCCCGTGGGCCGTGGCAACGTGACAGCAATTTCAACACTGAGTCGTTTTTGCTTTGCGGTGGTGAAATGGGCAAATAGCTGTCCACATCGCAGTGATTCGCTCTCGTTTTCTATTCGTGCTTTTCTATTTGATGGCACGCTGCGAACGTGCAAGTACTTGGCGTCACACAACGCGTGCAACCATACATGCTCGAATGTCAGTGCACCTCGATGTCAATTATTGGCAGCGTGCCTAGGCGCTCCGCAGCAGCAGGGTACGGCGGCAACAGCGGCCTGGGCGCAGCGACGGTCACGAGCGACGGTGCCCAGCTGCCCACCACCTCCTCCGACCTACAGTGATATGGTTCCGAAATGCATAGAGTACAGTGCGAAATCCAAGGCTTCTGCAGAGGGTATACCACAGAGTGATCGTAACCTGTCGTACGGAGTGCCCGCGTCGTTTTACAAGCAAACATGTGAACTGATATTCTCCGTCGTCCGTAGCTTCATTATGGAGTTACCCTGAAGGGGTCAACTTAGTGCTGCCGAATGGGGGGCTGTGTTCTAACGATACTACCTCTCTCTCAAGCGACCTTGTGTTGGTCCAATACATGCTGGGAAAAGATTGCTACTTCCCTGCGTATATGTCTTCCCTGTTCTCTCCCTGCAGTTTGTGGTTTGCAGACAGTTTGTGCGTATCTGTGCTACCAGGTGTACGTCAAGAAAAGATGTACAGCATACGACATGATTGAATTATGCAAGGCAATGTTTTCATTCATAGTACTTCGCATGAAGTAAATCAACGAGATCTGTATCTGTTACACAGTATTGGTTCGGTTGAATTATAGTGTGGTCGGTGGATCGAGCTGTCTATATTCGTAAGTCGTGCATGCTTTGGACTGCTTTGGACTGCTTTCCCTACCGATAGAACCACTTCCATAAATTTTACTCAGGAATGGCCCGTGCACAAGAGCCTTTTGCGGAGGAGGTCCATTACATTATGAAGAGCTTATTCCAGGAATACAGCAAGCCGAAAGATGCTGAGATGTTATCAGCCGTAGAACAGGACTTGGTAGACTTCGCCCAGAATTGCTCCAAGAAAGAAGCGGATGCACGTCGGACCATCAAGGGTGAGGTGGCCCCCTACTGTGCTGTCGAGCAGACATTGGCGACGCTGATGTTATTTCATCGTCGTGGTAGAGCTATCCAGCCAAGTCCGCGAGCTGGAGGGCGCAGCTGCGTACCCGCATCGAGAGGGCCTGCATTCGGAGCGTATGGAGAGCTTGCGGCGCCAAATTGATATGGCGAAGCAAATGATAGAAGAGATGGACATGGGGGCCAGATAAGTGGGGTGCGGGCTGTGCGACATGCACGGTTGCCGTTCCAGAAAAATGCGGGACTTACCCAGGCACCGGCCCTAATTCTGCAGTACACGTCAGCGGAGCAGCAGTGCGACGAACTTGACGCACGACTACGTTCAGCAACTTTGGCTGCGCACGAGGCAATAGCGTCTTGCAACTCGCTGGCGTCAACCACCGGGTAAGCTCTGTGTGTGTGTGTGTGTTGTGTGTGTGTGTGTGTGTGTGTGTGTGTGTGTTATCAAGGAGAAAAGCTGAGCCGCGAATAAGCAGACCCGTGTCCAGCAATGCAACCGACGACTGAGACCGAGACCAGAGTTACCAATATGCCAGGGCGAAGTATGTCGACCATAAGGAGTCCCAAGGTGGTGTAGGCCGTGATGCTGCAGCGCCCCGTATCGTTGTCGAGCGCCGGTGGGCGCCGGGACGCCAGCAGAAGCAGCGGCTATGACGTCGTAGGCTAATGCAGACGAAACTCTACTAAGCTACCTACTGATCCTAAGGTGCAGCAAAAGCAAGGGCGTATGCGTCAACAGCGCGTGCAATGCCGACAGCAAGCAAGTGCCCGGCACAACCGTCCCAGCCCGTGCAGAAGGAAAAGATACTGACCTGAATGCAGAAACGGGAGCACCAAGCGAAGCAGCACCGTCAGTGGTTAGCGAAGCGAAGTCGGAGGACATGCAAGGCGGATGGCAAGTGAGTGTGTGTGTGTGTGTGTTAAAATAAACCGAGAGACACGACTTGCGAGGACCCTAATTGCGCACGCGGACGAGTGAGGCCGTTGGCTGCGCATGGCCGACAGGCCGGGGACGTGTATATAGAAAAGAGGGGCGACATGCGATAAAGCAGAAGCAAAGACATTGTGTCCCCGTAATGGAGAGTCGCGGCTGTGCGGGCGGCTTACGCGGGGCGGCGACGGACATGCAAGGGACAGCAGGACCCGACCCAGCCCGAGGTCAAACCGGTTGCTGGAGATGCAGCTGGGGAGGAACGTCGAGATTACGGTGCCAGCGTCCGGGCTCCAAGGCGTGTGTGCGCGCCGCGCCGCCTCGTCGATGGGCGTGCGCAAACAAGGATGCAACAGCAGACCCACGATCAAAGCAGCGAAAGGACAGCAAACGCGAACCCGAAAGCTATAATACCCACCTAACCGGAGTCGGAAGGCCAGCGGTAGGGTAGTCGCCGGCAGTGCACATGTAGGGGGGCAAGGCAGAGAGGACGTGAAGGCAGGCTAAAGATGGTAAATTTTTTTATCAAAGACAGGAATAAGTGACCAGTGTGCGTGACGGGGAGGCGGCGCGGCGAAAGCGGCGGGGAGGGACGCGCGGCAGGGATAAATGGAGTGGCCGCGGGTCGTACGGCGGGTCGTACGGCAAGTACGGCAGGGGCAGTACGGCAAGCGAAGCGTGTGTGGGTGGAGGGGGGTATGCTGACGGTGTGCGGTCCGGACAAGCCGGTCCGTGTGTGTGTGTGTGTGTGTGTGTGTGAATCGTTACATATCTGCCGGGCCGACACTGGCCGGGGGCGCTAACCCGCCCCATACGGGAGACCGCCGAAGCACTTTCCCCCGGATACGGGGGAAAGGGGCGTAAGGGGCCTCTGTCCCCTCGCTCTCAACCAAGGGCGCGTGCCCGATCCCCGAGGATCGGTGACCGCTGTGCCCCCTCAAGGGAGTGGGCGAAGGCCCATCCCGGGCGGTCTGTGTGTGCGCATGCGCTTGAGGATACCCGGCACCCGCACCGCGTAAGCTCAGTACTGAACGCTCAACTGTTGCTGTGCGGTGTGTGACATGCCGTTGATCCCTTTTCGGGGTCCGCTGTAACGTTCATTCATTCATGATCGCACAAACTAATCGCACGTTGTCGTAAAGCTACCGCCTCAATGGCAAAGGAGAAACAGGCACATCATGGAGTACCGTCGGAAACCTCAGACCCGCGCCCTTCCCACCGCTGCGTTGCTTCGCCACAGGCACCAGTTGTCGATGTACAAGCACATCACGAACATAATTTGGCAGCCCGACAAGTTGCCGAACATTGCCGGACAGGTGAGCGACAAGAAGTCTGTGGACGTTCGGCACTTCGACTTCGACCCCAGCACTAGCAAGTTTGACCTCGTCAACAAGCTCTGGGCGCTGCTATGACCCGAAACAGCGGACCTTGAAGGCAGCCGCCCTGTCCAGGTGAACCTTTCATGCACCCGACGGGTTGCAAGTAGCTGCCTGTAATTTTTCGGAAGAGACGGAAATTTTTCGGAAGAGACGGAAATGAATGAATGTGACAGCGGGCCCGATAAGGGAACCCCCCAGCGGCTCTCCACCGACAGACCATTGAAGCTGGGAGACTGGACGGGACGGAGGGCCGATTCGTGATGGTGGAGCGAAAGCGAGGACCTATTTGTCCGCGATGTGATGAAGGGCTGGGGGTGTTTGACCTGAGGCGTCGTAGTGGGCAGCAAGGCCACGCCGTTATCCATGGCCGGCGGGAAGATTTTACTGGCGTGAGCGAAAGCAAGCGATGTTACTACAGCATCATGCGCACCAGTGTGCACACGGTTTCTTGCGACTGCTTTCTGTTTGCAATGTAAGGGTCAATGAGAAGGCAAGACCGTGTATTCCATTTACTCTTGTGGGGCTCGCTGCATAAGCGAGCAGGCGGCCACGTAAAACGAGTCACTAAGGGCCACTAGCCCCTTCGAGGGCTGTTGTGTAACATCCGTAAAACGTGAAGCCCCATCGTGGTGCAGTCGTATCGACGAGGGGATGTCTGACACAAAAAGAGCACACATGCGCACAACTTCCAACACGCGCGCCCCAACAGCATCTATACAAGTTGCGCGCACAGATACTGCGCACCAGCTCTGCCTCCGAGGCACACGCGGCTTCAAAACGACCCTGCCCCGCGCTGGCTGGCGCCACGATCATCAGCCCTCCGCGAAAATTGGGCGACTTCGATTGTGGCGCTGCGCTTCGCTGGTAAGTCGGCATCCCTCCTGTTCCCTTTCATGGCCACACGTCACAGCACTGCCATGCGTAGGCACTGCACGCTGCCGCCGCTGCTCATTCCAAACTGCCGTCTACAGGTCCCGGCCGTGAGAGTACCGCGGGGTCCACCGACAGCGTCTCCATCAGGTTCTCGATGCGCGTACCCCAAGGCAGCGTGTCCCGGTTGAACTTCGGGATCTGCTTCAGGTATTTGAGCTTCGAGAGCGCATTGCGAGCCTCTACTCGGTCGTCCAGCCAGCCAGTGAGGATGCCGCCCTCCTCGTCGGCGTGCTCCACCCAGTCCTGCTCGCCCTTGCCTGCCAGAAGCACCACGTCCTCAGGGCCGGCGGTGCCAATGGCGGCACGAATGGCGCTGTAGCGATCCTCCATCACGTAGCTACAGCCGGGGAAATACCGGGACAGACCCGGATGACAACAGTAGGCAGGTACAGTTGAGGATTAATGACGGGGACGTGGGTTGGAGACTATGGGTTCTCGATGCCAAGTAGGATGTGGCTGAGCTTGCAGCCTTCAAGCAATAACATGGCGGGACCTGTGGCATTGGCAGGTGAGGAAAATGGAATTGCTGCAGGCTGCTGCAGGGCTGCAAGAGCATAAGTTGCTACAACATCGCAGCGCCGGCATTGTCGCAGCGCCGCCTGCGTGCTGCCTTATGGGCCTTCCGGTAGCCGGTCCGCGCCATCTCGGCCGGCGAAACCCAAATCGTGGCACACCCACAAACACCCAAGACGCGTTCACAGGTTAGAGGTTACGTTCCCGTGGGGCACACAAGAACCATGGGCTCAGGCTCACCGCTTGTTGTCGCGCTGCGCCTTCTGCAGGTAGGGCTCGAACCACAGCGGCGTGCGGCCCTGGTCCTGGAAGGGGAAGTACGCGTAGGCCGAGTAGCGGTTGATGACGTCATCCGGGAAACCCGCAACGATGTCCTCCACCACCTTGGCTGGGTCCTCCAGCCGCGGGTTCTCATTCGTCAAGATCACATAGTCCGACTTGGCGTGGGCGACCGCCCCCATGTTCGGCCGGATGGACGGTTCCTCGCCGCCTGAGCAGCCGAAGACAGTGAATATCTGCGGCGGTGCCAAGGCAGGCCCAAGAGAGGGATTGCCGTGGCGCGCATGACCAAGCTCAGGGAGGGGATGGCCCGGCTTCACAGGAATGCAGGTGTGGATATTTGGACGGAACCGCGGGTACTTGGGCGTAGCACGATTGCTATGCAGTGCCCTTCGCCCACTGGAACACCCGCGTGTGTTGCGCACGTTTTTAGGAGCTGTGGACGAGGGGGTCATTTCCACCCAAAGGGCGCCACAGCAAGGCCCCCTCCCGGGCCCCTCTCCACTTTTCGTTCCTTTCCTTCAACCCCTTCCAGCCGGTTCAGGAGCGCCTCGCGCTTGACGCAAGCTGTATTCCTGTACAGCACGGTACCGTACCTGCCGTGCTCCGCCCTGCCGGAGCGCGTCCAGCATGGCTGCGAGCGTCTCCGGGTTCCGCGCCGCATCCACCACGACGCTGAACTCCTGCCCCTCGTCGATCACCTCCGACCTGTACGGTAACAGAGCGGCAGTACAGTACCGCATCAACTACCCTCGTCTTGAGCCCTGGCTTGGGCCCAGACAAACCGCGATCCGGGCGCATCGACTCCAACACCGGCATTTCAAAAGGATCCCTCACGCTGACGTTCCCCTCCACGATAGCGGAGAACAGAGGCCAGGATGGCCGGTGCTACAGCAGAAATCGAGGCCTCGACGCTTTTCAGAAGGGGTCAAAAGGACACAGGGCCCACCTGCCCGGGATTTCCACTGCCTCGATGCCGGCCACGATCGACTGGAGCGGCGCCTTGAGCGCCACGCCGGTCGCGACCGCCGCCACCAAGTTGTACGCGTTATGCCGGCCTAGCAGGTTGGTGATGATCTGCAGCCGCCCCGTGGGCGTCCTAATGATGACCTGTGTGTGTGTGTGTGGCAGAGGACGCAGCAGGGCGCGAATCGTGTGACAGCCGCACACCGGGGTTCGCGGCAGCATACGGTCATCGGGAAGGCCCGCCACAGATCCCGCCACACATCCCGCCACAGATCCCTAGCGCCCGGTGTCACACCGCCATGGCCGAGTGAGGGGCGGGGCTGCATCCTCCGGTACACCGTACTGCACATCCGCAGCGCACGTTTTGAGTATTTGCCCTAGCTCCAAGCGGACTGCCCCGTCCGCAATCTCTTCCCTGGTCGATCCCTGCACACAACAAGCCGTCCAGCGCTGCCCTACCGCATACACCCCGTTAACTCTTCCTCATACTGGCGCCACACCCCAGCTCTCCCACCCCCGCCACGAGACGTTCCCCCCGCCCAGTGTCCGCGCCTCGCCCTGCTCGCTCACCTCTGTCTCCCAGATATTGTTCTTGTAGCTCTCCACAAAAACGTCCGCCCGGCTGTTGGACATCCCGAACGTCACCACCGGAACCACGTTGTTCAGCCGCTGCAGCAGCTCCGCCGTCGCCGGGTCGTCCGCATTGACCACCAGCACCTGCGTCTCCGGGTCGGTCAGCTTGCGCTCCAGGGTGGCCATGGCCAGCTCCGAAGCCGCCCGGACCTCGTCGGCCCGGTCCGCCGGCTGCTCGCTGGCTGGCACCCCGAGGCGGAGCGACAAGTGCGTCACCACCGCGACATTCACGTCCACGTAGTCGTACGTCCCAAGCGCCAAGCTCTGTCGCACAAGAGGTATACGTGCGGCAGATACGGCACATTACATGACGCTGGACGAGTTCGACGGCTGGGAATGCTTGCCAAGCTCGGATACTCGGGACTTGGTCTGCAACCCAAATGCATGAAGCCCCTGCCATGACGAACATCGTGATGCAACGCATGTACGGCATGTGTATCTGTGTCATCTGGGACGCCCGGCCCGGTGCCGACCCCGACTCTTACCTTGGTCCCCACTTCCATGACCGCCACACCCGCGCCCCGGTCCCGCATGCCCGCCAGGAGCTTTTGCGCGTTGAGCCCGGGTAGCGTGTCTTTATAGTGCTGCTCATACTTCCCTGCAACATAATGACACGGCGCGCATAGCATCGCAACTTCGTAAATGCCTCCGTGGACACGCAGTCCCAAAATGCGAGAGCTCGCCGTTGCTTCCATAATTACCACGGCCCAGGTGGCAGAAACACAAAACCAGGTCGCCTGTTCGGCAGCTCCCTCTGCGGTGTGCGAAGCAGTTGGCAGCGCAGTACTATGATAGACGTGTCGAGGAGCTACTATCAGAAAACACTCATGGCGGCCAGGCCGCTTATGTTGTCAGCGAATCTCCCCGCGCTCGTCAGAGCGGTGATGTGCGCCCCTCATGAAACTCAGCCGCCACGAAAGCAGGCGCGCCGAGGGATTAAGGGGGCGTGCTGAGAGTGTGCGTGCGTTGGAAGTGTGCGTGCGTGCGCCACAGTGCACGTTGGTAGATGCGTGCGCGGCTCAGGAAAAATCACGTGCCCCATACACGAGGAGCTGGTGGCGATCTCGCCGGGATACCATGCCGCTGTTCAGAGAGAAACCAACGGCCCGCGCTCCCAGCGGCCGCGCCTGCGGACCTCCGCGCTGCGTCGCAAAACGGGTCTGCCCTGCAGCCCTATTTTCAGCAAACCCCCGCACTAAACACCACCCAGCCGCTACCACCTGCTGAGCGGGCCGAGAGACCGTGTGCGATTGCCATGGGGTGCCGATCGTGTGCGCTGCCAAAAGGCCACCTGTGTGCACCGGACCGCTGAAATCCAAGGTCACATACGTGAAGGCAATGTCCGCGTTCACTACGTCAGGCAACCTCGCCGGCGCGCATCAGCACGGCAGCCGACGCGGTTCAGGCGGATCAGGATGTGCACATCAGGATTGCATTAAAGAGTGAGACGGGCACGAAATCCGCACGAGACGTGTCGAGGAGCTACTATCAGAAAACACTCATCGCAGCCGGGGCCGCTAATGTTGTCAGCGAATCTCCCCACGCCCGTCAGAGCGGTGATGTGCGCCCCTCATGAAACTCAGCCGCCACGGAAGCAGGCGCGCCGAGGGATTAAGGGGGCGTTTGAATCATGCCATATGCTATGCTCCCTGCCGAACTGGCGGCAGCCTGCCAGGTCGGCCGTCAGCCTTCCATCTCGCCCTGCTGGTTTCGTTCATGCAGACAGGGGCAAGGTTCTGCGACAAGATGTATGATGGCGGCACACACCCATCAGGCCATCACCCACCTGCGTAAGGTATGAGCTTGAATGGCACCGATGACTCCCGCTCCGCCGAGGGGTCCTCCTCCATAGCCTCCCACAGGTACCCATCCTCGTCCAACCTGCCGCCAGAAACGGATTCCGGTGGGCTCATGTCAAGTCGGCTCTCGTGCAGTGCAGTGCAATGCAGTGCAGAGGCACAAGCTGAGAGCAGCGCCGGAGGGCCCCACCAGATGCGAATTGTGGAGGAGGGGACCTTTGCCACCACGGCTTACATAAAGGTTGCCACACGCAAGAACGCAGTCGCCCTCCCTCACCACCCAGCGATTGTCACTTCACTCCAGACGGCAATATCAACCGGTCATCCTCCCTGCCGCAGCACAGCCGCTCCCGCGCAGTCAACGCAGGTCACCATTACATACCAATATCCTATACCCCCTGCCTCCCGCGCCCCTCCCCGGCCCCGCCCGGTCCCCTCACCTGTCCTCCGCGATGGCATGCTCAATGGTGGACACCAACCCCACGGTCTGCCGCAGCTCCTCGAGAATGCCCCGGATGAGCCAGGACGTGGTGGTCTTGCCCAGCAGCCCCATCACCCCAATCGTGACCATGTTGGCAGCAGGCAAGCCTGCCGGCAATGAGCCGAGACCCAGCACAAGAGCACACGGGGTAAGGGAGTACGACGGTAAGAGCCACGTGCGGGGGAACACCGCGGGTCCCTGCGACGGCTGGTTCAGACCGCATTCATATCAACCAAGCTCCCACACACACAGTCGTGCCGTTATCATGCTTTTGTTGTAAAAGACAGTATCACGGTTTGGGGCCCTGGCGGTGGCACCCAATGCGGCCCGTCTTGAGACTTTACGGAGTGGCAAGTTTGCCTGAACGCAACAGGACTACTGAAGTCGCAAGATGCCGGTAGCTTGGTTGCCAACTCGATTCATTGCCTGACATGTTGGGCATCGGGCGCAATCCGTGAAGGCCCGATCTCACATTTCCGCGGATCTGAACCAGCTGGGCGCGTCTGTGCATGACTGCGTGGTTTTGGAGGCGGGCATGCGGCGCTCGAAGCTCAGCGCTGCTCACAATCACAAGCGCAAGTACCAGTTCCGACTCTGGGCCCTGGCCACGACGTCGAACAGGTACATCTGCCAGCTCAGATCAACTGATGCGACCCCACACGCCGCGGCGCTGAGAAGCGATACGTGTCCGACAACCCTTAACCAAATGGCCTGCGCCGAGCACGCCGAGCCACGCCATGCCGTCCTGCCCCGCACCTACATCCAAAGCGCCCAGCCATCACCACCACTCCCCTCAAGGCCCCTCGCCCTAGGCCCGCACCAACGTACCGTAGAATGCTGCCGCGAGTCGGGCGCCCATGGCCAGCGAGTCCTCCACTCGGACCAGCGGCACCTCGGGCGGCAGGATACCCGCCATGCCCACCGGGTCGGGTGGCGGGTCCAACCCCGGGTCCTCCGCTTCCACGCGGGGCGCCACAATCACCGTCGCCCCCTGATCCACAGCGATCGAGATGGCCTCCAGCTCCGTATCGGGTGTGAGCCCCAGGTGAAAGACGAAGATGTCCCCCGGAACCACCTGGGAGGCGAGCAAGCGGCGGGACGAAGCACTTGAAGCCAGGCGGACAGGCGTGCGCAATGAGGTGACTCACGCACTCACGCACGCACGCATACATACATAACCGCATAAACGTCCGTCAGTGCGGTTCATAGATGGCAGAGCGAAGACAGGGACGCCTTCGGATGTCAACGCCATCAGAAGGCGTACAACAAGCGTACAACAATGCCAGTTGTGTCTGGCGAGGAAAGACGGCCTCGGCCCAGCCCAGTTGCACATGTGCCAGTCGTCGTGTGCTCGTGAAGTGATGCGGGACGGCTCATCCGCACCCCCAGCTGGCTGCTGCGGCTGCGCGGCGCCTCACCAAGTGTGGGTTGCTCTGCACGCCCGTCACCAGCACGTCGGGGTAACCTGCACGGCAAATTCAAATAGGTGTCGAGGATATAAGCCGAGGACGCTTCTTGGTGCACGTCTTGAGCTGGCGACCGATATAGGGGACCGCGTCTGCACTGCCCCGCCGCGCACACCCTATCTTGAGCGTCATGCGCCGGCTGCGTCGGCAGGAAGGAAAGCCCCGCTTACATTGTTAGATGGGGTGCCATTTAGGGCTGCCCTACGCAACTCTGGAATCACTGCCCTTATGCTGGTTGGGTTCCGTTGGGGTTCCGATCGGGCCCCGCGCTGCCAGCCGCTGCGAGCGACCAACTGCAACTGGTTTCGTAATAAAATACGGACTCTTATCGACGCAGCGTTGACTCACTCGAGGCGAGCCAGAGCGCAGCATCGATTACCGCCGCTTCGCCGAACAGGTCCGACGCCCGGAAGACCCGCTCGGGAGGGTCCGGATAGGAGGACGTTGACGTTGACGCCTCCCCGACGTCGTCCGCTGCGGCCCCGTCACGGTCTGCGATCCCAAACGAATGGATTTCAATGGCAGGCTATAAACTCCAAAGCAGCATGCCGTCAAACCGCATGTCGTTTCCTTCCGCGCCGCCTACTCCCGGCCATTTGCGACAGGTAGTCTCGCACCTGCTTCTGCGGCTTCCTCAAGCAGGGCTTCGTCCTCCTCTTCATCAAATAACTCATCCTCGTCATCTTCGTCTTCTTCCCTTGCCGAAATGCCCATTAATTTCCTGGACATAGGGTCCAACTGCTCGACGAACTCGCCGTCCTCCGCGTCGTCCAATTCATAACCCTCGTCTTCATCTAAGAAAAATTCATCATCGGGCACGCCTGGGGATGGCTCGTCTTGTGGGGCTTGTGGCCGCCCCCGTCGACCCGCCTGCGCAACCGTATGGTGGTGGCGCGGCGGCCCCCCCAACCCTGGACATGCTGATCGCAATGGTCCTCTAGAATGGATTGGTTGGTGAGCAGCTATCGGACATACAGCTCGGTTAGCGGGGCCGCAAGCCTGGCGCCGTAACGAAGGTTGAAGTTTCAGGTGCAGCCCCAACATGGTAATTTTAGGCTCACATGTAAGTTGGGCACCTACCAAGACCTATGACCACTTAGCTTCAGTAACGGGGGACCGCGTGGAGAAAATTGAGAATTGCGCCGTACAACCGACACACAAATTCTTTCTGGAACAGAGAACTTGGCAAGTATAGTTCAGTCGACGAGAAAGCATTCGGTCCGTCATTGAGTCCTGTATTTTTACAAATTTTGGTTGTTGCAATTTACGACGCTCGAAGTCATTACTGAACGCTACTCTCTAACACATATACCAGCAGAACACACGTGCGACAGATATGCGATAACTATAATTGCCATTTAAGCCGGAATTGTGCATGCTGTTACCAGGTGCCGATGTTCAGCACGTCCGCTAGGACGCGCTGGACGTAATTTGCGATGGCGCCGAAGTTGGACGCGAGGGGCAAACCGTTGGATCCTAAGGCCAAGAACCAGGCTCCACCGGTGCCCCAAGTCTCCTTCCTAGACCGCGCTTTCCCAGTTTGGCAGGAGCCTGGAAAGGAAAAGGACGAAAAGGATGCCCCAGGTTTGTATTTAAAGTGCATGTGGCTGCTTGCGGGGTCCACTGTCTGAGCCGCGGAGCCCGTTCCGTGCGCGCATGCGCGATGCCATACGACGAGTGACCCATATGCGGCCCGGCATAGCAGGATCGTCCCTGCGAATTACATAAGACGAGGAGGGGCATGCTTGGGTGTGCACAAGGCTGTCGGGTGCATGTTTGGGATGCGGGCACGGGGCCTGCCGTACGCAGTGCATGAACCTGTTCCCTCCCAGTCTTGGGCCCCCACGCCCCAAACACATTCAAGCGAAGACCCTCGCAGCGCTACTCGCTGCTGCTCGTATTGGGTCGCTGTATTTGGCGGCCTGCTCTGGACTATCCGCAACGCTGTTTTGGTTTCCCGGCTGATGCACCACCACGCGCGGAGCACTCCAGCGGTCCCCTCCCGCTGCTCCCCCAACCCGCTCCCACAGCGACACCCCCCCACGCCGCTCCCTCAATGCCACCCGCTTAATCCACACCCTCCCGCCGCACTCGTTTCCCTCCCCCAACCCTCCCCGCTGCCTCATCGCCTCCCTCGCCTCCTCCCCCTCCCCACCGCCCATCCCCGCGCCCCGTAGCCCCCACCAACGAGAAGTACGAGGACATCGCGGGTCTGGTGCTGCCCCCGGAGACCCAGATGTTCCTGGACACGTGGAAGCGGCCCGAGGAGCTGGTCCTCAACTCCCCGGACGTGCCCATGGTGCTGACGGTGCCGTCACAGCTGCCGCCCGAGTCGGCCGCGGGCGGCCGCGAGAGCCGAGGGAAGAACGCGCCCGTGATACTGTCCCGGGAGCTGGAGGGCACCCTATCGGCGGGCCACCGCACCTTCGAGTGGCTGCAGGCGGTGTTCGTCATGGTCATGTCGGTGCAGGTGGGCGGGGAAGCGCCCAGGGACGGATGGCGGGGGCCGGGGGCCATGAAGGGGACGGGGCTTGTAAGGGGACGGGGGGAAGCGCCGGAGCGCGTGCTGCGGCGCTAGGCAGATCAGGTGCCGCAACCCCACTGGGGTTGGAGGCGAGTGAGGGGCTGTGGCCCAGCGTAAGCGCTTCACGACTTTATCAACCGGCCGCGTCTCGGGCTCGGGCTGGTCTGGGTGACACGGATCCACCGGATCCAGCCGAGGATAGCACCGGGGTGGGGGCTGCTGGCGAGCCTTAAGGGCGCTGGGCAGATCGCATCGCAGCCGGGTGGTACTCGCGAAGCAGGCGGGCGTCGAGCTGTCACCCCTAGAGTCGGGCTCAGACGATGCCCCCCTTGCCTGTCTGCCTGCCTGTCTGTCTGCCTGCCTGTCTGCCTGCCTGCCTGTCTGCCTGCTTGCCTGCCTGCCTGTCTGCCTGCCTGTCTGCCTCTGCCTGCCTGCCTGCCTGCCTGTCTGCCTGCCTGCCTGCCTGCCTGCCTGCCTGTCTGCCTGCCTGCCTGCCTGCCTGTCTGCCTGCCTGCCTGCCTGCCTGTCTGCCTGCCTGCCTGCATGCATTTGGGGCAAAGAACATCTCACGTTGCTGCGGTCTAAGAGGGCAGCACCAGGTACTAACGGTCGGCCTGCCTTGCGGCGCACGTGCTCGGACCTGCCTGCCCTGATGCGTTCCTGCTTGGCCGTCGTGCGCCTCTCGCCGACGGCCGCCGCATCCGCCCCGCCTTGCCGCCCCAGAAATCCATCAAGACGGGGGAGTACCTGTGGGAGCTGATCTACCCCAAGGACAGGGACGGACAGGCCACCACCACACCCACCGGCAAGTACAAGATCAAGCTCTTCATCATGGTGAGCCGGAAGGGGCAGGTTCCGCGGGCCGGCCGCACCCGCCACCACCACACCCACCGGGGCCGGCATTCGGCCGCTCGCACCCACCGGGGCCGCACACAAGCCGCTCCCCAGCCAACCGCCCCTTGGTATTGTCCTCCAACCGAACCTCACCATTCGGCCGTTCCTCCCTTCCCGTCCCTCCCCACCCGCGCGCGCTCCCCCCGCCCCTCCCTCCCTCCCCGCCGCCGCCTCCCCCCTCCAGGACGCCTGGCGCACCGTGATGGTGGACGACCGCATCCCCGTGGACCTGTTCGGGCGGCCGCTGCTCGTCAACGCGCGCCCCATCCAGCTGTGGCCGCTGCTGCTGGGCAAGGCGGTGCTCAAGGTGCTGGCGGCGCAGCGCATCCTGCACTGCGGCCTGCCGCACCAGGCCGCCGCCTTCCAGCTGCTCACCGGATGGCCGCAGGAGGACCTGCTGGACCCGCTGTCGGGCACGCGCCTCTCCGGCGGCCGCGCCTTCGACCGGCTGGAGGACGCGGTGCGCAGCAACGAGGAGCGCGGCGAGCGGCACGCCGTCGCGGCGGTAACGCTGATCAAGCGCGCGCTGCCGGAGCGGCCGCCGCCGCGCCTCATCGTGCTGGTGGGGCCGTCGGGCGTGGGCCGCGGCGCGCTGCTGCGCCGCCTGGTCTCGGAGCTGCCCGACAAGTTCGGCATGACGGTCTCCCACACCTCCCGGCCGCCGCGCGAACACGAGGTGGTGGGCAGCGACTACTTCTTCGTTGAGGTGTCGGGGTTCAGGGAGGAGGCGGCGGCGGGGCGGCTGCTGGAGCACGCCGCGGTGCCGTCGACGCGCGGCGTGCACCTGTACGGCACCAGCTTCGCGACTGTACGGGAGGTCGCGGCCACCGGCAAGCTGTGCCTGATGGGCCTGGATGTGCAGGGGGTGCGCAGCCTGCGGTCCAACAAGCGGATCGACGGGCTGTACGTCTTCGTGGCGCCGCCCTCCCTGGAGGAGCTGGAGCGGCGGCAGCGCGGGCGGCTCAAGGAAGCGGAGAGCACGATCGCGAAGCGGCTGGCCTGGGCGGCGGCGGAGGTGGAGCGGTCCCAGCCGGGCGGCGGCGTCATCGACGTGGTGGTGGACAACGTGGACGACGACTCGGCGGTGTACCAGGACGTGAAGGAGGCCATCTCGACGCTGTCGCCCATCATCCGCAACCGGCTGCACGGCCTGCCCGCCTACGTGCTGGACTACGCCGACCTCATCGCGCCCAACCTGGTGGAGAAGCCCTTCCTCAAGCCCGTGGTCATCACGGGGCCGAACACGGGTGGGTGGGTGGGTGGCTGGCTGCCGGGCTGGGCGGGGTTGGGCGGGCGGGCGGGGTTGGGCGGGCGGGCGGGGTTGGGCGGGCGGGCGGGGTTGGGCGGGCGGGCGGGGTTGGGTGGGCGGCGAAAGGCGATGATGCTCACGGCAGAGAGCGGCAGGGAGCCAGATGGGCCGGCGGGGCTCAAAGTGGAAGGGGGGGAAGGTGAGGGAGCGGCGCGGCGGCAAGGCAGGGTATCAGTCGGGGGCGCTGGGGAGGGGGATGTGCGGCGACACATCGCCCCTCGCTCCGCCAGCTGTTCCAACCGCAACACGCCCGCCCAACCCGCCCTCCTGCCAGCCCCTTCCATTCCGTACGCGACTACGCTGCCGATGAACCCCTTTTTGTCAATTAAGACAGCGAAATCGCGAAACAATCACCGATTGCGCAGTAGTTGTCCGGTTGGCCGACGCCGCCGTCGAAGTAGGACGTAGTAATCATATATGTAGATGTATATATGCCGATGAACGCCTCCCCTCTTCCCTCGCCTCTCGTTGCCCTCGTTCCTCCCATTTCCCCTCTCTTTCCCCTCACCCCACTCCCTCCCCCCCTCAACCCAGGCGAGCGACGCGCCATCATGGAGCAGCTGGTGCACGAGTTCCCCGACGTGTTCGCCTACCCGCGCTACACCACCACCAAGCCCTACCACGAGGACGCGCTGCACCGGGTGGACGCCGCGGACCACCCGCCGGAGCAGCCGCAGTGGGAGGTCATCAAGAGCAAGGACGGGGAGGACGTGCACGTGTCCCGGCCCTCGCACACGTGCGTCACCACGGCGGGTGCGTGGGGAGGGGAATGGGGGGTGCCGAGGGGTGATTGCTTGGGGGGGGTGGGAGGGTGCCAGGGGGGTGGTTGCTTGGGGGGGTGGGAGGGTGCCGGGGGGTGATTGCTTGGGGGGGTGGGAGGGTGCCGGGGCCCGTCCGTCCCGACATCGGTGGTCATCGGTTTCGGTTTGAAGGTCTTTTTGGTCCCGCTTGTCCTGCCTGACAAGATGGGGTCGCCGGCACCAGGCAGGCCATCAGCAGCGCCTTCTATCCCGCACAGCACCACCACCAGCAGTAGCGGTGGGCGGGTCTCTTCTCTAACCGCCACCACCACCACCACCACCACCGCCACCCGTGGCAGCGCCGGCAGTCAAGTCAAGTGGCAGAGCGTTGGAGGGAAGCCGGGTGGCCCGGGTCCTCGGGCACCCGGGAGAGAGGGGGATGTCAGTGTTGTTGATTGCGGGTTGATGCCGTGTCGGGTTGCGGGGCCTGGCGGGTTCCGGTCCAAAGGGGGAACAAGGACGCCTGGGCTATGTCTGTCTGCGGGGCGCAAGCGGACCCCTGGGTGCGGTCTGGGGGCCCCGCCTGCTGTGCGGAGTGCACACGAATCCATCCCGAGACGCACGCCTACCTCCAGGCATGGCCTAGGTAGGCCCCCGTGTCTGTCGCGGGCCTCCCTCCGTTCGCTCCGTCCCCGCCGTACATCCCCCGTGGTCCACGCCCCGTACGGCACGCATGGCGTGTCCCACCCGCCTCACTCTTAAGCAAACCTTTCTGTATCCTGTTGGGATGAACACTACGGCCGGGGTGGTCCAAGTGGGAGGGAGATACACGATGCATGCACGATGCATGTCTAGCAATGACCAATTTCCTACACCCCCCTCCCTTCCCCTCCGCCTCCCTGTCCTCCGTGCTCCGGCCCACCCGCCCTCGTGCCCTGCCCCGCCCCGCAGAGTTCTCCGCCTCCGCCCACTCGGGCACCTTCCTGGAGTGGCACACCGAGCTGTTCAAGCACCCGCTGGTGGCCCGCAACTGGGGCGTCACCGCGGACGCCATCAAGGAGGTCATCCGGGCGGGCCGCCTGCCGCTCGTTGAGTGCGAGACGGACGGCGCGGAGATGCTCAAGAAGCGCGGCATCGACTGCTTGACCATCTTCCTGCGGCCGCCCAGCGTGCAGGTCTTCGAGGTGGGCTGGGTGTGTTAAAATAAACCGAGAGACACGACTTGCGAGGACCCGAATTGCGCACGCGGACGAGTGAGGCTGGGTGTGTGTGTTTAGATAAGAGACCCGCCCGCCCCAAACCAAGCACCAATATACTGGGTGTGTGTGTGTGTTAAAGAGAACTGAGCCGCGAGAAGCGAAGTCCAGCGGAATAGGCGACACAGGCGACGAGTGTGTGTGTGGGGGAGAGGGGGTGTCAGGGGGCCGCCATTATGACAGCAGTGACAGCAGCGCGTCAGCCCTGCCTTCCTTCCCCCTTCTCAGGCCCGGCTGCGCCAGCACCTGACGGAGACGGACGCCGAGATCGCTGCGCGCATCGAGATGGCGCGCAGGGAGATCGAAGCCGCGTCCGCGCCCGGCCACCCCTTCGACGCCACCATCGTGAACGACGACCCGGAGGCGGCGTACGAGCAGCTCACCCGCCTCATCAGCCGCTGCCGCCCCGACATCATTATCCCCGAGGAGGAGCGTCAGGCGGAGCCGCCGCCGCCGCCCAAGCAGCCCGTGCTGGTGCTGTGCGGCCCCGCCGCCGGCGGCCGCTCCGCGCTCGCCAGGCAGCTGATCAGCACCTTCCCCGACAAGTTCACGTCGCCGGGCCACCTCACCGACCGCAAGCCCGGCAAGGGCGAGGTCAGCACCCCCGCGCTGACGTTCGTGGCGGCCAAGGACCTGTCCCGGATGGCGGCGGAGGGGCAGATCGCGTACCAGCGCGCCGGTGATGATAAGGCTTCCGGGACCACGGCCATCACGAATGCGGCCCTGCTCAGGGTGGCAAATGAGAACAAGGTGGCGGTGATGGAGCTGCCCGATTACGCGACGGCGGTGCCGGTGCTGCGGGGCGGGCCGGTGCTGAAGGACGCGCTGTACGTGTTCGTGGCGAGCCCGGGGCAGCTGCGGGAGGCGCTGGAGGAGCAGCGGCAGGCGCTGCTGCGGCAGAAGAGCGTCAAGGCGCCCGCGCCGGCCAAGACGGTGACGGTGGCGGCGCCGCCGGACTTGGAGGGCGCGTTGGCGGACCTGGAGCAGCAGGCGCAGGTGTGCGCGCTGCGCGGTGGTCGGGGAGAGGGGAGAGGGGGGTTTTGGGGTTGTTCGTGGCGGAACAGCGATGGGTGGAAGGGGATGATAACAGAAAACCAAACCGGGTGTGGGGAAGAGCTCTGTTTTGGGAGGGGGGCGACCTGCTTGCGGACGGGAAGGAGAAGTACGTCGGAGGAAAGGAGGGAGGGGAGGCGACACGTCAGACATCGATTTAAGGGGGTTCCGCTAACCGCCAGGTCAATGATCCAGGCGGGGAGGATTGTGGTGATGTAGGATGGCAGATGGCGGCACCCGAGATGACGGCTCCAGGACGGGGCCCTGAAGGGCTCCAGGGCATTGACACGGCGGCAGGATGCGGTGCCGTCCAGCGCCTTTTGGTTGATACGGTACCCCCATCGCCATCCCCCGCGCTTCCGCACGCAGATCGCCTCCTCCGCCGCCTCGGCCATGCTGTACGACGCCGTCGTACGCGCGGACGACATGATGGACCTCATCAGCACCGTCCGCATCGCGCTCGCCTCCCACGTGCCCCACGTCGTACCTCCGCCGTACCGACCCCTCGTCGTCGCCGGCGCCTTCGGCACCGGCAAGCGCCAGCTCCTCTCCCGCCTCTTCGACTCGCTGCCCGGCCGCTTCGCCGTGCCCGTCATCACAACCACCCGCGAGCCGGGCCCTAACGACCCCGACCTGCCCCGCGAGGGCATGGTGGTGGTCGGCCGCGCGGAGGCGGAGGCGCTGGTCGCCTCCGGCGGCTTTGCGCTGCACAAGGAGGTGATGGGGGAGATCTACGGCACGACCCAGGCGGCGGTGAAGAAGGTGGCGGCCTCGGGTCGGGTGCCCATCCTGGAGGTGGACCATGTGGAGGACGCGGCGGAGCTGCGGCGGAGGGGCTTCGAAGCCACCTACATGTTTGTGGGCACGGACGACATGGGCAAGCTGCTGCAAGTGATCCAGGAGGTAGGGGACACGGCGTACCGGGAGCCCGTAGGGGGTACGGGTACCGGGAGGTAAGGGGATGTACGGGAACTGGTAGGCAGGGATGGACGGAGAGCGGAGGTCGGGGACGGGTTGAGGGGGCGGGGGTTGCACGAACGTCAGGGAGAGGGTTTGGACTGGACGGCATGCCGCCCGCCCAGCTCGCTTCCGTGAAGCCTGTCCCCAGGTAACCCGCCCCGAGATCGTCGCCATCTGTCCTTGTCTCGCCCACCTCCCACCCCTCTCCCTGTTCCGATAATCCTGCCTCCCAATCACCATCCACCGTCTCCAAGCGCCCCTCCCTTCTCGCCCACCCCTGCCCCTACCCCACCTACCCCCACCTAACCTCGGCCCACCCCACCTACCCCTCCTCCCGTCAGGAGCTGGCCTCCAACCCCCCTCTCGGCTACGAGCTCCAAGACGCCGTCAACCTCTTCTTCAACACCGCCAAGTCCGAGATGCTGGCCTCCCGCCAGCAGGGCCTCTTCGACGAGTGGGTGCTCCACGCGGCCGACCAGCCCGACCCCTCCTTCATCCGCCTCGCGGAGGCCGTCCACCGCCACTACAGCGACGTCGTCACGCAGCACTTTGTGTGGGGCTACGGCCGCCAGCTGTGGGACCCCGCGGTGCGGAGCCACGGCCTGCGGCCGCTGCGCGTGATGGTGCTGGGCCCCGCGGCGGCGGGCAAGAGCACGCTGTGCGCCCTGCTGTCGGCGCACTTTGGCCTGCCGCACGTCAACGTGGGAGACCTGATCTTCGAGGAGGTGAAGCAGCGGACGGAGCTGGGGCTGGAGGCCAAGGAGTACATGGACGCCAGCAAGACGGTGCCGGACAGGTGGGGGGAGGGGGGCGCTGGGAAGGGCAGGGCAGGGCAGGGGGAGGGAGGGGCAGGGCAGGGGGGGAGGGCCATTAGGTAGAGGCTGAGGTGGAGCGGGCCGGACAGGGGATGACGGCCGCGTCGCATGGAAGGCCGGCGGAGGGAGCAGTGGCATGGGAGGCCGAGGTCGGGAACCTAAGGGGAAGGGGGAGAGGGTGTCAGGTGCCGGGAGGGCGGGGGCGGGAAAGGGGAAGGGGAAGGGGCGATCGCAATCGGTGAAAATTTTCGCGAATTCGCTATCTTTATTGACAAAGAAAAAGGGGAGAGGCAGGTTTGGGCTCTACAGGAACGGTTTCCGCCCTGCGTTGTATCCAAGCAAGGTCCGCCTTCGATCGTCCACCCGCTCGCTCGACGCGCCGCGCCCTCCTCCCGCAACACCCCGCCCCCATGCCCCGCCGCTGCGCACGCCGTCAGGTTCTTCTTCGCGCTGCTGCGCAAGCGCCTCGCGGACCCGGACTGTGTGGCTCGCGGCTGGGTGCTGGACGGCTTCCCCCACACGGCCGTGCAGTGCGAGGAGCTGGGGGCGCTGGGAATCGTGCCGGACAAGGTGTGTATGTGTGTGTATGTGTGTGTGTGTGTGTGTGTGTGTGTGTGTGTGTGTGTGTGTGTGTGTGCTCTTGTTCGTGTGCTTGTGTGTGTGTGCGTGTGCGTGTGCGTGTGTTTAGAAATGAAACCCGCCCGCCCGTGTGCGTGTGTGTGTTATCAAGGAGAAAAGCTGAGCCGTGTGTGTGTGTGTGTGCTTGTGTACAAGACGCAAGACAAGAAAACGGGGCCGCGAGATGAGGAACCGATGGCGGAGGGGGAGATTACCGTATAGGGGCCCGGTTCTGAGCGCTGAGAGCCCAGCCTGGTCAGACATTAACCATAACACCGATGCTGTTTCCCTAGGTTGCCGCGTGCCGTTGAGATCACAGCAGTCTGCTCTGCCTTACAGTATAATCGAAAATTGAACGTGATTATTAACTTTTTTTTATAGTTTTTGTTTGTTTAAAATTAAGCCTTACTTGTAACATATTAACATTTGTTGTAATCCACGCACCCGGTCCTCGCCGAGTACACCCACCCACCCGTATCCCTCCCGCGGCGCAGGTGCTGTTCCTGGAGGGCGAGCACGCGATGCTGCTGGACCGCACTCGCCACCGCCGCTTCGACTATGTGACGGGAAGGGTGTACCACGTGCCGGAGGAGGGGGTGGAGGCGCTCAGCCCGCCCATCGTGCCCGAGAAGCCGGACGGCACCCCGGACAACGAGGTCATGGCGCGGTGCGTGGGGTGGGGTGGGGTAAGGATGGGTGGGGTGGGGTGGGGCGGGGTGGGGTGCGGCGGGGTGTGGCACGGACGTGCTGTTTCTCCAGCAATTCCCCGAATCCAATGCCACACGCGCACGCGCACACATGCGTCAGTTATCCTTTGCACACCCGCAACCCCGCAGGCTGGCCAAGCGCCACGACGACAGCGAGGAGAACGTGCTGGCCCGCCTCAAGCTGGCGGACGAGCACGCGGGGCGCTGCGGGACGCCTACGCGGACATCTCGCTGCGCCTCGCCAGCACCGCCGACCCGCGCCAGATCTTCCAGTCGTCGCTGGACTACCTCACGCTGGAGGCCCGCATGCCGGGGCTGCAGGTGGGGCGAGGGCGGGGCGGGGTGGGGGGCAGGGTGGGGCGGGGGGGGGCTGAGTGGGGCGGGGGGGCAGGGTGGGGCGGGGGGGCAGGGTGGGGCGGGGGGCAGGGTGGGGGGGCAGGGTGGGGGGGGGGGCAGGGTGGGGGCGGGGGCGGGGGGGGGGGGGCAGGGTGGGGGGGGGGGGGGGCTGAGTGGGGCGGGGGGGCAGGGGGGGCGGGGGGGGGGGGGGGGGGAGTGGGGCGGGGGCAGGGTGGGGCGGGGCAGGGTGGGGCGGGGTGGGGCGGGGTGGGTGGGAATGGAGGACTAGGGAGGCGGTCGCGCGGGGCTGTGGTGGGGCTTCGCAAGGGCTGGAAATCCTGGAACAGGCGATACCGTACATCGAGCTACAGCGCCCTCCATTCAGCGACGGCACCGAAACCGAACCGGCCGATCAGCGACGGTGTGTTTTCCCGTCTCCCCTAGTTCGCACCCTTGTTGCCCTTCCCCCCAACCCTACACACCGGGCTTACATGCACACACGCAGGTGGTGGCCTCCAGTTCGCTCAAGGAGCTGCAGTACCTGGTGAAGGCCACACTGCGCTACCGGCGGCGGCAGCTGCTGCAGCTGCAGCAGGACGACGGCCGCGTGTACTGGGTGGACGCCGCCGAGGTGCTGGCCAGCAACGCCCACTGCGCCCTGCTGTGCCAGGTGGGGTTAGGGCCGCCTGAACCCCCCCCTAGAGCCCCGCTACCCCTGCTGCCCATGGCCCCTGAGATTGCAGCCATTCCTCTCGTCATTGCATGCCTCCATTCCCCCCTTTACCATTCACCCGCCCGAAGTCATGTTAGCATCCCCTCACCGCCTGCCCGTCGCCCCGTCCCCCTCCCGTCCCCCTCCCCGCTCCCTCCCTCCCTCCCCGCTCCCTCTCCCTCCCTCCCTCCTTCCCTGTCGCCCCTCCCGTCCGCCCAGGACCCCTCGCTGTTCGCCACCTGCCACCAGCTCCGCCGGGTGGACACCAACAAGCTCTCCCGCGTGGCGCTGCTGTACGTCGACTCCCCCGAGCCCGTCAAGCTCCTCTCCTCGCTCTTCACCGGGCCGCAGTACCCGCTGTTGGAGGACCCGCCCACGCTGCGCAACGTGCTGGTGCTGTCCGGCCCCGCCGCCGTCGGCAAGTCCACCGTGCTGCGCATGCTGCTGCGCGAGCAGTCCGCGCAGCTAGAGCTGGTGCAGGTGCTCACGTCGCGGCCGCCGCTGCGGCGGGAGCCGGCGACGTCGGTGACGCTGCTGCCGCCGGCGGCGGACGGTACCGGCGGCGAGGTGGCGGAGGGGCGCGCGGGGCTGGGGCCCTCCGGCCGCGAGCCGCTGGCAACGGCGTGCTGCGTGCCGGCGGAGGTGCTGGAGGCGGCGGCGCGCAAGGATCTGCTGCTGGGCGTGTGTGAGGGCTGGGATGGGTACCGGTATGGAGTGCCGCGCGCGGCGCTGCAGGCGGCGTGGGCCGCCGGGAAGCTGCCGGTGGTGGAAGGCCCCCTGGAGCTGGCGTTGGCGCTCCGCGCCCTCGGCTCGCAGATGATGCCGTTCCCGTCGCCGCCGCCGACGCCGGGCGGCGTTGGTATGGCGGGCACGGGTTCCGGAGCCGGCACCGGGACGGGCGCGCTGGACCCTTCGGGCGCCGGCGGACCTGAGGCCGCCGGCGGCGCGCCGGGGCCGGTGCTGACGGCGCGGGTGGTTTACTTGAACGCGGATCTGTCGGACCTGGACGTCCGGTTGCGGCTGCAGGACCAGCGGGAGGAGGAGGCGCTGCTGCGGTGCCTGGAGGCGGCGCAGCGGGAAGCGGCGACGGTGGCGCGCATGGTCAAGGATTCGGAGCCGCCGGCGTCGACGCCCAAATCGGCCTCACGCACCGGCACGCCGCCGTCGCGTCTCATGACGCCGCTGTCGCCGCAAGCCGGCGGCCTGACGAAGCCGTCGACGCCGACGCTCCGCGGCGGCGCGGCGCCGGCGGCGCCGACGCCGCTGCCCTTCGACCTCCTCCTCGCTGCCACCGACCCGGTGCTCTCCTTCCACGCCGTGAAGCGGCTCGCGGCGGACAACTGGCGGCGGCCGCGCGCGCAGGCGGCGGGGCAGCTGGTGCTCGAGTCCTTCGACTGGCGCGCGCCGGGCGGCCGGCCGGGCCGCACCGTGCAGCGCCTGCGCACCCTCATGGCCAACGCCGCGCTGCTGGAGCTGCCGCGCGGGCGGCACCTGCTGCGCATCAACTCCGACCCGCTGTTCCTCCACGCCGTCACCTTCATGTCCGCCAGCCCCTGCACCGTGGGCGAGTACAACCAGGTGCTGCCGCTGCACGACCCGGCGGTGCACGTGGCGCCCATCGAGGGGCGCTACCCCGACCTGCCGCCCGACTGCCCGGGGCTGCTCTTCCGCTACAACTTGGCGCCGGGGGAGCGGACCACCATCTCCGCGCACCTGTCCATCAACGGCGAGGACATGCGCACCGCCACGCGGCTGCTGCTGGTGGACAGATCCACGGGCCAGGCGAGGCTGCTGCCCGGCAACCGCCTGCACGCCACGGAGCTGCCGGTGGCGCCGCCGCCGCCGGCGACGCCGCCGCCCGGCGGCGTCGCCGGCGGCGGCGGCGGCGCCTTCGGCGCCGCCGGCCCGGGCTACTGCCTCATGGCCCTGTACGACACCAGTAACTCGCGAGGCGTGGCGGAGGAGGGCAGCTACAGCTTGACGGTGACGTCGACGGCGCCTCTGGGGCCGTCTGTGCTGTCGGAGGTGCCGTCGGTGCGCGCGGACGAGTTCACGGAGACGTACCGGCCGAACGCGCGGCTGGTGGTGGGCCGCCACGTCATCACCACCACCAACAGCTGCCAGGTGGCCATCCTCGCCACCACCGAACCGCGCCTGCCCTTCCGGATGACCCTCCAGGAGGCCAACCCGGGGCGGGAGGTCACCTGGCTGTCCAGCGTGGACTACCCGCTGTTGGCTGCGGCGTCCAGCAACGAGGGCAGCGTCGCGCTGGCGGCGGCGCAGGGCCCCGCGGCGACGCCGGAGGGCTACGCCCTCATCGCCGACGCGACGCTGAAGCCCGGCAAGTACCTCATCACGTGCACGCTAGACGCCAAGCTGTGCCCCAAGGGGCTGCAGCCCGACCCGCGCACCGGCGCGATGCCGGGCGGCAAGCCGCTCAAGCTCAAGCTGTGGGTGCACCCGTCGGCGGATGAGAAGGTCTGCACCGTGCTGTCGGACAACAGCCTGGCGCGGTACGTGCAGGGCGTGTACGACAAGTGGAACGCGGCGCCGGTGCAGCTGATCGCGCAGCCGCCGCCCGGTACGGCGCCGGGCGGCAAGGGCGGTAAAGGCGGCGGCGGCGGTGGCGGCGGCGGCGGCCAGGCCGATAGCAAGAAGCCGGTGGGCAGTCGGTCGATGCTGGCGGCAGGCATTGTGGAGAAGTACAGGGTGGAGCAGCTGCTATTGCAGCAGCAGCAGCGGCAACAGCAGCAGCCGGGGCTGCAGCAGCAGCCCACGGGGGTAGACGAGGCGGCGGCGGCGGTGGCAGCAGCCGCGGCCGCGGCGGCGCCGGACGGCGCCGCCGCGCCGGCGGCGCCAGCGGGCAGCGTCTCCCGGGTGCTAAAGGACGGCAGCGTGTTGACTCTGGACCCCACCGCGCAGCTGCAGGTGGTGCAGGGCGCGGTGCCGCCGGTGCGGTTGGCAGCGGCGCAGCTGACGGAGCGGCAGACCAAGGCGGTGGCGGCGGCCGCGGACGGCGCGGCGCGGCTGGAGCGGGTGGGCAAGGCACTGGAGGCGAGCAAGGGCGAGCGGGCGAGCTTCCGGGCTCGACAGGCGAGCAACTTCGCGGAGTGGCGGGCGTCCTTGGTCCGAGCGCAGCGGGAGGCCGCCAGTAAGCGGGCCGAGGTGGCGCAGAGCGTCAAGGCGGCCGCGGTGACGGCGGGTCCGGAGGGGCAAATGGGGAAAGGGCCGAGCGCGGCAGGGCCGGCCGCACTGGCGTAGTAGACACCGTTGACAGCAGGCGCCGGACAGCGTGGGGTGTGCGGGCAAGGGGCGTTGTGACGGGGGCGGGGGGAGCCAGGGGGCAGGGAATGCATGTCTGTGGGGGCGATTTTGGTGCACTGACTGTCTGAAGTGTTTTCGGGAAATTGATAATGGGCTGGAGGATTGTATGTGATGATGCGAGTGGCTGTGCGTTGCCGCGTGTGTACGACTGTGGCTGTACTGCGGTCTCTCTTTCTTTGGGGTTGGTGTGGGACATGGTGGACGAAGGACGACATCAATAGTCCCCGGAACCCCAGGCAGTTCTTGCGCCGCAAGTATGGCGGCGCGTTTGGGGCTCCTGCCCAGTGGGCGACCTGGCGTGCCTTGCTTGGCTGGCTCAATGACCTGGCGGCGTCGGAGCGCCGGCGTTGAGGGGTTTCTTTGTGAGGGGCTCCGTTCGTCGGCAGGGACGCTTGACCCGATGACGGACAGGCGCCTGGACATCCGGTATACCGCAGCAATGGTGACGGCCTTCCCGCGGATCGATCAATAAGGGCAGGCTGGTTGCAGGCTGGTGGGGTTTGGCAGGGGCATGACTTGGCGTGCATGAGGTCAGGGCGTTCGTCGGTGGTGTTGTGCCGTGTGGGGCCAATGTACGGACGAACGAGTTGCGTGACGGTTCCTCGGAAGGCGCTGCGCAGAGCGGCCGCGGGACGAGGGGCGCGGCGGCATGGGGGGTACGGGGAGAGCGTCCTGGAGGGTTACAGCCGCAGAGCACCCGGGCTGGGTGTTCTGATACGTTGCCCAGGTTCTAGGGAACCTACGGGACCAACGTGTTAAGGCAACACAAGGCAGGGGTACATGTCGCTGCGGTGAAAGCCTGCGGAGCGGGGTAGTGGTTGGGGCGGGCGCGCGAGGCTTTGGAACTTCCTGACGCGTTGGGAGGGGTGTGGGTTCCTGCCGGGGCTGGGGCATACGAGCTGTGACTTGCTTCAGGCAATATTCTCGTGCGCCCGGCGGGGCAAGCGGGAAACGTTTGTCCAGAGTGTTGGATTCGCCGTTTTGCAACCGGTTTAAACTGACTGTGTAGTACAGCTCGAGCTCCAGGCACGTACTCAGCCAATTGAGCTTATTGATGCCGATCAACAAAGACAAGGATTGATAAGCAAGTACGATGCGGCCAGCCAGTTTAGCGCGGAGCTTAACGGGGTTGGTTGCGCTGCTGAGCAGCTGGGCAGGATGTCACAGCGTGGAATCACCAAGATACCCCCGTTTACCCTACTGCGAGGAGCGACTTTCAAAATTACCTCCAAACAACGAATACATCGTGGTCTTGCGCGACTTATTCCAAGTATGGATGACCGATCGACGAATAGAAATGGACATGGGGAATTTGCTAGAAAGAATGAGGAATCCCCCAACAAACGTCGAGGAGCAGTATGCTTGGAAGACATCGTGGAATGAAAGCTATGTCAATGGCCGCAAAGAGCGCGCGACTTTTGGTCGCGCCGAGACGGAGGCGAAAATAGTATCTGTGGTTAAAGATATGCGGGATAAAGGACTGATCGAGCCAACAACGACTGTGCAAGACTTGGTGCGTATGACCTTCCAAGGCCTTAGTGCACTTGATGCACAGCTGCGTTAAAAATATTGGCCATCGATTGTAGCGGGCGCATGTGGTGTGAGGAAGTAGGAATTTGTCCCCACAAACGACGTTTCAACTTCGCCCCAACCCCACGCCCGCCGTCTTGCAGGTTCAGTGCACCAGCGGCCACTTGCAGCCGCGTCTCTATCCGGATCAACCAGTCGTGTCCTTCATGCTACAGTACTTTAAGCGACCACGCGTCATAGAGAAGTTCGTGACAATGCTGCAGGTAAGGTGTCGGCGCGTCATGCGGTGGTTGAGTCTACTAGGTTTTACCTAGGGGCTTTTTCTCTGTCAGTTGGTGGGGTTACTTGAATCCATTGTACGACACCGCCGCAGCAATGGGCGCAGCGTTTGGCCGCGCCGCACATCTCGCGCGGCGCACGTTGGGGTTCCCCATCCCTGCCACAGTTGTTTTCCTCGCCGACCCAGTTCCGCAACCTGCGCTGGGCAACACGTTGTTCCCACCGCCCTGCAGATCTGCAACCAGCTTATCCCGTCAGAGTTCCTGGTCAACGTCGACAGCCCACAGGTGAGGTTATCCCGGGCACCAGGGCCACCCGCTCCATGCCGTGCGCCCGGGGTGCAGAGTGATCATGCGCGGGCATTTCGGAGCGGGCCCCCAGCTCTGTAATCTGAGAAAGACTGGGTGTGCCCGGGCTCGTTTCTGGGTCTCGTTTTCTTATTAACCACCCGGGCTCTCGCCGCCTCCTTGACCCCCGGGTCGCAGCAGGCTCTCGGGCTGGTAGCGGGTCACGGCCCACGTGGACAGTGCTCGGCCGGTTCTGCGTTTCACGCGGGCTGAGGGCGACAGCCGCGAGCGGGCGACCCGGTGTCATGTGCGGTCCGTCCTGTGGTGTGCTGTGCTGTCGTTGTGACCGCCCTTCCGCCCTCGTTTGTCTCAACAGGAGGGGCAGCTGTGGGCGAACCTGAGCTGGAGCACGAACGGCTTCGTGGTGCCCGTGATGTCGTACAATTTGCACGAGCTGCGCGGCTACAACCGCCTGGCTGGCATCGCCCGGGGGAAGTACCTGGTGCTGCTGCAGGTGGGGCGGGGGAGGGCAGAGCTGCCGGCGGGGGAGGGGCAGCCGCCAGATGTCGCCACCGGGCGCTGCCTGACCCGGTCGCCACGCCCAAGGGTCAGGGGCCCGGAAGGAGGCCGTGCGGGGCCTCAGGGTCTTGCTGTGACACCTACCCGATGCGCAAGCTGAGCTGAGGTGGGGACTGAGCTGGAAAAACAGTGTGTGGGAGTAATGTAATGTAACAGTGTGTGGGAGTGCATGGCATTATTCGTTACTCTGAAATCCCCCAAGAACATCGGTGGTTCACATTCGTACTTCTTGGTAATGACAACACGAAGACCCTCGCGTGTCTCTGTGAATTTCAACTTGCCGGTACTGCTGTTGCCGGTTTTGGGTGATGATGGCGTTGGCCATGATCATGACTGACGATGGTGGTGGTGGTGGTGGTGGTGGGATCAGGACGACGACCTGCTGGAGCCCGCGGACTGCTCCTGGCTGCCCAAGCTGGTTCAGCAGATGGACGCCATGCCCTCCCTGGCGATGGTGGGCCTCAACCGACTGCAGCTGTCGCATGGCCCGGGCAACGAGCTCAACGCGCGCAACTTCATGGACCCCAACACGTCCAACCACATGATCTTCGCATTCCAGGTGCGGCGGCCTCCGGCACCGGCACCAACACCGGGCGCCGAGGCCGCTTCGTGGGGCGTGGTACGCACACGGGGCGCCAAACTGCATCGGGGTCTTCGTCTTTTGCCGAGTCGGATGGATCCATCCCTGCGGAAGGGCTCCCCGCGTCTTCAGTACCACGACCCGCACGACCACCGCTCCCTAATCTAATGACATGCGATACTGAAAGGGATGAGCGGGAGCTGGACATTTAGAAGCATGATTGTCTCCTTATAAACTCGTGGGTGCGGGGGGTACCTTCGGCCGGGACACTCTGGCCAGAAGGTGGTGCCCCCAGCTGCGCTGCAAGCCTTGCTGCAAATGCTGCCGTCCCGTCCGTCCTGTCGTCGTGGTGGTGTGTTCAGGTGGATCTGGCGCCGCTGGTGATACGGCACAAGGCGTACAGGGTGGTGGGCGGTCTGGATGAGGGCATGTCGGATCCTGGTGAGTGACTTTGGCTGCGGGGTCCGCCAAGGGAAGGAGGGGAGGGCTTGGCACCCACCCCACTCATGTCTTTCAATTTACGCGCTCCGCTTGCCGGGTCCTTTTCTGTCCCTAGGGTGCGGGTGCCAATGACGTGCGCCCCGACCTGTCCGCTGCAGGCGAGTGCGGCATCTGGTCGGACTGGGAGCTGTCCATTCGGTTCTGGGTGGCAGGTAGGCATATCCCTGCGAGGAGCCCCTCTCAGACATGGTGGCGCCCATTGCGCGGCCGTCCTGCAACAACCTTCTTTGCGTCCTGAAACGCAAAGCGCTGGATGTACAATGCGTGTACATCCAGCACAGCAACGCTACGCAACGCAACGCAACGCGATTGCGTTCTTATTGGGCCAGTGACCTCGGAATCCTGATGGCCGCGGTTGGTGATGGAAACATGTCCAACAGCGGGAGGTGTACACAGCTGGGCCCGTTGTACCGCCCGGTCAGCACGAAGGGTCCACCTTGTCACGGTTACATGCATGCATGGCATCTGAAAGTCACATGCGATGTGACGTCGTCCAGCGCGTTTCCGCTCGACGATTGTCACCGGGTGTCGCCTGGCACTGACACAAGACCAAAGCGTCAATAGCTCACCTTGATAACCTTGATTACCTTATGGCCTCCTGCTGCGCACAGGCTGGCAGGTGGCGTACATGCCGCTCATCAGCAAGGCCTCCAACGACCCCGGCGCGCTGAGCGGCACCCACAAGCCCGAGACCGGTGTGCGCTGCTGGGGCCGCCAGCAGGGCGTGGGCTCGACCGTGTACATGGCGCGCTGGGGCGCCGGGTGGGGTTCCGGGCCCGGCAAGTTCCTGGAGTCGCTGGAGAACTACGTCCGTCTGACGAACCTCAAGGTGCTCCGGGGGACGTACTCGACTTGCCCGTTCCGCAAGGGGTGCGACCCGAAAGGGGACCCGCCGCTGCCGGAACAGTACCGGGACTACATTAACCAGGTCAAACCCATAGTGGAGGCATGACGACGTGGCGTTTAAGGATTGGTTCAGGCCAGGCATGTTTCGGTTGGGGGAGAATGATGGTTTCGGGGGGAAATGATGGTTTCGGGGGAGAAAATGATGGGGAAACTGGGCGGGTACTGCGGGGTTGGCGACACGACACGACATGTGGTGGTGGGGCACGGCGGGGGCGTTGTAAGCTCTGGTGCTTGGTGCGCATCTGAAAGATGAGCAAGCATGGCAGTGACACTCCTGGTTGCATATCCTTGCGACGCTGTGACGAGTGTGCGGGTGGTCAATCCTTGTGTGCTCAAACATGCAGCGGAACAGCTGCAAGCGGGGGCGGGGGAGTGGAGGGCTATCGGTCATCAAGGGATGAGGCACGGCGACGGCGCCGGTTGGCGCCGTCTTGCGTGTGCGTTTAAGCGTGCTTATCAAGTCTTGGGGGCAGGGGGCATGAAAGCCAACCGGACAATTACTACGCAATCGGTGTTTTTTCGCGATTCCGCTGTCGTTATTGGCAAAAGGGGGCTGGAAGTGAGCCTGTGCAAATAAAAAAATACAGGCAGGCCCTGGTTCAATCTTTGTACGATGAAGTACGACATGGTACCTCTTTCGACCTGGACCATTCTGCTATCAACGGCAGCGATTCATATTTTTACGAACAATACCGTAGGGTGAATGATGTCGCAATCGATGTGCGGACCTCTGACGCCGCAGGCCCTGGGCCTGGCGTGTAGTCGCGTGCCGCCGGCTCGTCGCGTCCGAACCGCCATCCGAGCCGCAACTACGAACGATGGATTTCGATATATGCAGCTTGATCTTCCTCCACCTCTGAACAGCAATATTCGCACGTCCGAGTTCATCACGAGCAGCAAGCGCGTTGCCGACTGCCCGCCTGACAAATATCCGGAGTTCGCGCTGATTGGAAGGTCAAATGTGGGGAAGTCTTCATTGATAAATTCATTGACAAGGAATGACAAACTGGCGAAGGTTTCCAAGGAACCCGGTAGGCGCAGTGTTCGCAAATGCCTCGCAACGCACTTCAGAATGTACCCCGCTAACCAGAGTTGCCATATTCAAACAGGCATGACCAAGCTGATCAACCATTATCTCATCAACGGCTCCTGGTATCTCGTTGACCTGCCGGGATACGGGTACGTGACTGCCAACGTCGGGCCATCATAGCCGCAAAGTACCGTAACCCGCCAAACCCATCACTGGTGACATCCCGCGCCTCGGCAGGTTCGCCAAGGCGGGGAAAGCCAACCGAGAGGAGTGGCTCACCTTCACAAAGGACTACTTCATCCAGCGTGAGAACCTGGTCAGCGTGTTGCTGCTGATCGACTCAAGCGTGCCGCCCCAAGAAGTGGACAAGGACTGCGCCAACTGGCTGGCGGAGTGCGAGGTGCCCTTCTGTATCGTGTTCACCAAGACAGATAACCGCAAGAAGGACTTCCCGCCCAACGCTCAGAACGTGCGGGCGTTCAAGCAGCTGGTGCGTTGTGTGGGGTGGGGTACCGGGTGGGACTTGCAAGGGCCACCGGGACGCGCGAGTGCCCCCCCCCAAAGTGCAAAAGCGTCTTCGGCACGCTGCCGAGCTGCGCGCGACGTGCAGTGTAACTTGCTTTCTGGTTGGTGTGGTCAGTTGTTGGTGTGGGTGAGATGGGTCCGACAGCTCCCACCACGCCACCAGTGTCCGTACTCCATTGCCTGGTTTTCATTGCATATGCGCAAGGCCCACTCAGACCCAAAGCGAGCCCATAACACCAGGGTCCATCTCACCGTCGCGTGTGACTGTGCAGCTGCCTGACGGCGTCTAAAGCCTCCAGAGCGCGGATGACCCTCTTCGCACCTGGTATCGCACGCAGATGGCCGAGGAGTGGGAGGAGCTGCCTCGCTGTTTGGAGACCAGCTCCCGCACCGGGGCGGGCCGCTCGGAGCTGCTGGGCTATCTGGCGTCGCTGAGGGAGCTGCACCTCCGGAACACCTGACTGTGACTGGCCCACCCCCGGGAGGCTCACCGGGGCGTTCGTGGGGCGGAACGGTGCGCGCTGTGCCGGCCGGGGGACCGGGGACGCTGGACGTGAAGTGGGGGAGCCGGGTGGCGGACCGTTGAAGCGGCGCCAGGGGACGCGGGGACCTGATGGCCTCTGGCCCCTGGCCTCGTTGCTCGTGCTGATCAGTCGTTGGGCGCTGCCCATCCGGAGATCAGTCCCCGACTGGTCGTGAGCTAGATCTCCGTGCAGTGCAGGCCTCCTGTGCCGAGTGGGGCGTCGGCGCCAGCGGAAGCCGCAGCGCAGTCCTCACCTAGGACGGGTACACGACTCACGGCGGAATCACGGGTGCGGTTTGACGCGGGCTGTTGGCGCAGTGGCGGGGGTTAGGTGTGCCAGACCGACGGGCCACATCCCCTCTCGATGCATTACCGTAAGCTGCCATTTACTGCCACCGTCAACGCCAGCACGTCCCGGGCTCGTGTGCTGTCTGCCAGCCGTCTGGACTCCGGAAACATTCACAGCGCGGGCAGAGTGAATGAGATGAAAGGAAAGCAACGGAACGCAGCCCCCTGGGAATTGCGCTGCGTCCCGGGAGCTGACGACGGCATGGCGGCATGCAGTTCGCTTACAACAGCAAACGAAGGTGCTGCGGACTCCGGGTCCGCCACTCACATACGCGGATAGCGCAGGAGGGCAGCCCTCAGGTCGCATGCAGGCGACAGGGCCCGATGCAACCCCCGCCACCGATGGGTGAACGAACAGCCGAGACACCCAGGAACTTGCGATGTAAAGTGGGGCTGTTGTAGGGGCTTTCTTTGACCCCGGGGTCCCATGCCATGTCGGCGACACGGCAGAGTCTCGAAGACCCTAGCGCGGGCTCACACACCGGTCCGCACGTTAAAAACGCCTGCAGGCCTACCCCCTCACGATGGCCGCAATGGGCCAACATCGAGCCGGCAACAGCCCCAAACCCATGACCCCTGTCATGCCTCTCATGCCGGTATCACATCCGCCGCGAGGGAACGGCCCCACTGCAGCCAGCGCCCGCTCACAGCATCCGCCAGCCCCGCCACGACGTCCCCGCCCTCCACCGGCCCGTCCGCCTCCTCCCCCTCGCCCATCTCCTCTTCCTCCTCCTCCCGCTTCCGCCGCAGCGCCGCCAGCAGCCCCTCCTCAGCCCCCGGCGGCATCCGGTACGCCGTGTAGCTGCCCATCGTCTCCAACAGCCAGGTCATCTCGCTCGACGTGAACTGCTTCCGCTTCAAGTAGGCCGCCCGAACGATGTCGTCCAGGGCGCTTCCGGGGCCCAGCTCCGAAACCAGGGTAGGGCACAGCCGTACGAGCGACATGAGCACCACCGGGAAGCACGGCGGGCTGAGCTGGGAGGCCCCGGCGCGGAGGCGCTCCACCGCGGCGGTCAGCCAGGGCTGCGGGGGCTGGAAGCCCAGCTGGGCCAGCGCGCGCAGCATGAGCGCGACCTGGTCTGGGCTGGCGGGGGTGGGGGCGGGCCCGGCGGTGGAGCCGTCCGCAGCCAGGAGGCGCAACGTCCGCTGGAAGAAGGCCTGCGGGCGTCGGTGTGCATCCAGGTAAGACAGCGGAGCTGGTATCCAAGAATTTGTACCGTAAACAAAGTGGGGAAACCCATAATAAAAAACCAGACCAGAGCAGATGCGCGCCATGCTGCCCCGCCATCCTCCCAATTGCTGTACGGTAGTACCCCTCCCCCGCATCCGCCGCACCCGCCACAAGCCCAGTCCCCCCGCGCCGGGTACTTTGATTTCCCGCTGGTTCTTATTCACAGCCCTCGCGCCCACCTGCATCCAATCCTTGGACACGGTCAGGTCCGCCGCCGCCGTGAAGTGCAGCAGCCGGGCCGCCGAGGGCCCGTCCAGCCCCTCCATCCGCCCCAGCGCCGCCCGCTGCAGCCCCTCCAGCCACGCATCCGACGGCCGGCAGCGCAGCAGCAGCGCCGAATGCGCCACCAGGCTGAGCGCCTCCGCATCCAACTCCCTCATCACCGGCAGCAGCGCCGCCTGGTAGGCCGCCTGCCACTCCGCCTCCGGCTGCACACACATCTGCGCCAGGCACCACCCCGCACGCGCAAGCGCCTCCGGGCTCACCACCCCCCGCACCTCCCGCTGCGGCCCGCCATCGCCACCGGACCCGTCACCACCACGACCACCAGCGGCGGCGGCGGCCGCGCCGCTGCGCGGCGAGCCGGCGGAGCCTTGGATGGCGGCGGCGAAGGCCTCGAGCCACTCGCCTACGAGGCGCCAGGAGGGCAAAGCGCGGAATTCCACGCAGCGCCACAGCAGCCCCACCAGCGAGTCCCCGGGCAGCGCCTGCTGCAGCCGCCGCTCTCCCCCCGTCAGCTCCACCTCCAGCAGCCCCGCCAGCTGCGCCGGGTGCGGCCGCACGCGCGCCGCCGCCAGCACCTCCAACGCCATCATCCGCTGCGGCAGCGTCAGCGGCGCCGCCATCTGCTGCTGCTCCAGGACGAGCTGCCGCGGCAGCTGCGCCGCCGGCGCCGCCGGCCGAGCCGCCAGAATCACCCGTGGGACTAGCTGATCCTGTACGGCAGCCGCAAGGCCCTCGTTCGGTTGGAAGTCCAGGCGACAAAGCAGCACATGCAGGGCCTGCAGCAGCTGTAGCACCGGCGCCGCGGACAGCTGGGACTCGATGGCTAGAGAGAAGCCCAGCAGCAGCAGCGCCGGTGGGCTGTAGCTCAACTGCTCGTACGCGCGGAGCAGCGGCAGTAGCACATCCAGCTGTAGCGCCTCCGCGTGGGGCAGCAGCGCCGCCGAGTATTCGCCCAGCCAGGATGAGGTCTGGGCGTCGACGTCGGCGCGGCCATCCGCCGCCGGGGGCCTCATGGCCCCCACAGTGCACAGCGCGGGCAGTAGCACCGCCACTTCCTCCGCACTCAGCTCCCGAAGCCGGGGCCCGGTCAGGTGCCGCCGCAACTCGCCACCCGCCGCCGTCGCCGCCGCCGGTGCAGCAGGAGCGGTAACAGCACCCGCAGCGCCAGCAGTCGTATCCAGTCTTAGCCCCTGCTGGGCCGCGAACTGCACCACCGCCGCCGCCTCCGCGCCCGACAGCCGCTGCAGGCGCGCCGCCGGCCGCGTCGCGGCTGCCAGCAGCCCCGCCGCCGCGGCGGCCGCGGGGCGCACCGCGAAGCCCCTCTCCGTGCAGCCCTCCATCAGCCGCACCAGCTGAGAGGCGCGCAGAGCCCTGGGTCGCCCGACCACTGCGGCCACCCAGTCCCCGAACTGCCGGGTGTTCAGCCGGAAGCCCAGCCGCCCCAGCGCGACGCCGGCCTCATGTACGGCCCGTACGGCCCCCGCGGGCAGCGCAGCCGGGTCCGCCGCCGCCGTCGCCGCCGACCGCCCTGACTGCCCCGAGTCGGGGTGCTCCTCGTCCTGCGCTGCAACGCGCCCGGTGTTCGGGTGCGCGTCCTTGGCGGGGAAGGCGATGGCCGCCAGCTGCGTCAGCAGGTACGGCGACGGGGCGTAGCCCGCCGCCGCGCTCGCCGCCAGCAGCGGCGCCACGTCCTCGCACGTCGCCCGCAGCCGCGGCGAGACCACCAGCTTCGCCGCCGAGGCGAGTAGCGGGTGGGGCAACGGCGACGGTTGGAGCGCGGCCCGGGCCGCTGCCACCAGCGCACCCACCTGCGCGGCTGTCAGCGCCGCCGGCTGCGGCTGCCCCGCCGCCGCCGCGGCGATGGCGGCTGGGTCAAAGGCGGCGGACGCACCGCCGCCAGGCGCCAGCAGCGCTGCCCGGCCCGCGGCGGCCTCAGTCTGGACAGCCGCCGCCAGGAGCGCCGTCAGCTCCGAAACCACCTCCGCGAGTGCTGCTGAGCCGTCGTGCCCGCCGCCCCCACCCTCACCCTCACGCTGCTGCTGCTGCTCCTCCGCCGCGCCCTGCGGCCGCCCGGCTGCCCCCCGGGCTTGCTGAAGCAGCGCCTGCAGGCCCGCCAGCGCGGCTGCAGGATCCTTCTGCTGCTGCTCCGATTCCTCATCGTCCTGAACAGTCTCCGCCGCGACCTCCTCCGCTAGGTGCGGGTTGTCGAGGTCCACCAGCACATCCAGGTCAGCCCGCTGCTCCCCAGTCCGTCGCGCCACCGCCTCAGTCGGTGGAGCCCCGGCGACGGCGGCGGCTGCGACGGTGACGTGCTGTTCCGCATCCAACTGCGTCACCCCGGCGTCTGCATCTAGCGACCCACCGGTCCCATCGAAACTGGTTGGCGGCAACAGGGTGTCAGGGTGAGTGGCGGCCCTCCCTAGTTCGGTGGCTTCAGTGGTGCTGGCAGCAGCAGCGGCGGCGGCCGTGGGGTTCGTGTCGGTGCTGACGGGGACGGTGCCGGCGGAAGCAGTGCCGACGGATGTAGCGTCGGTTGACGATGGGGTCGCTGGTAAGGGGGCGGGGTCCAGCGGGGGAGAGGCTGAAGCCGGTGCCGTTGCTGCGGTGTCGTCCCTGGCAGTGCCGTCGCTGCCGCCACTGCCGTCACGATCGCGGACAGCCGCCTGCGGCGCCAACGCGGAAGGCTGCTGCTCCGCCCTGTTACCCTCCCCGCCCCGCCGCCCGTCCGCCTCCCAACACATCTGCATCAGATCCTCCGTCGCGTCGTACAACTGCCGCAGATCCTCCAGCACCATCGCTGCGGCTCTCGCATCGCCGTACATCCCCGCCTCCGCCGCCGCCGGCCGCTCCGCGCCGCAGCCGCCGTCACTTCCCAGCAGCCGCACCTGCGTCTCCACCTCCGCCATCTCCTCCCGGAGCCGGGACTGCGCACCACACAGCCACTCGTAGCTCGGGCTCAGCCGCAGCGCCGCAAGCAGGTTCACCACCTCAGCGACCTCCCCGATCGACAGCGCGCCTGGCGGCCGCTGCTGCAGCCCCTCCTCCAGGGCGCTGCGGGAGGACCCCTCACTGTAGCCCCACACCCGCCACCCAGCAGCCGCCCCCGCCGGCCCCGCCTGCTCCACCTCCCGCCAGGCCTCCCCGGCCAGACGGAGCGCCTCCTCAAAGGTCAGGGCGGGTGCCTGCGGGGGCAGCGCCGAGGCGGCCGCCACAGGCTCCCGCTGCTCGTCCGCACCGGCAGTGTCTGGGGCCGACGGCGCGGCGGGACTGGGGTGGCTGTCTGATGGGTCATCCAGTTGGGGTGCTGCTGGTGGTGGTGCTGGTAGTTCTGCTGCTGGAAGTGGTGGTGGTGGTGATGGAAGTGGTGGTGGAGTTGGGGGTGGTGGTGCGTGAGCTGCAGCTTGGGCGACTGAGGTGGAATAGAGCGGAGTCGTGGCTGGCGTGGACGTCGGTGCGGCAGGCGAGGGGGCAGGGGGAGCGGCCGCGGTGGGAGCAGATCCGAGGGCGGCCGCCGGCGGGATGGCGCCAGGCGCCGGGCTGACTGCTGGGCCATCCGCCGCTGTTCCGGAGACGGGCGGCGGGGCCTCCACCTGGCTGGGCTGGGGCACCGCCGCGGATCGATCGGCTGAGGCCAGCGGTGTCGCTGGGGCCGTGGGCAGGGGCGCAAGGCCTTGCGGATCCGCACCCGACCCCGACCCCGACTCCAGGGGGGGCTGCGGTTGCTCCCGTGTTGCCACCTCCTGGTCCCGCTGCAGGCGCTGCTGCTGCCATTTCCCAGGCCCCTGCTGCTGCCGCTGCTGCTGCTGCTGCTGCTGCTGTGGCTGTTGCTCCTGTGGATGCTGCTGTTGCTGCTGAGATTGTTGCGGACGCTGCTGTTTCCGCTGTTGCCGAGGATCCTGCTGTCGCTGCTGCTGCTGCTGCTGCTGCTGCGCTGCAAGAGTTGCCCGGGGTTGCGATTGGAGAAGTGGTTGAGTTGTGGCCCTGTTGGGCTGCCGCTGTTGGGGCCGCACCCGGCTCCCACCCCACAGCCCCGCCGCCCCACCCGTCGCCCCCTTGGCCTCCGCCGGTCGCCACTCGCTGGCCCTCAGCACCCGGGCCGCAGCGCGCCGGTCGCCATTCGCTGCCCCGTTCGTCGCCTCTCGACGGCCCTCCCCAGCACCTCCCGCGACGCCCGGCACCCGACTGCTCGCCACCGCTCCCGGGTCTGTTCGTTCCGCGGCCGCAGCGGCCCCTGGGTGCGACCCACGAGGCCGTTCTTGTCCCTCAGAGCCGCTAGGGGGCTTGGGGCCAGGGCTGGAGCTAGACACGTCGGATTGTCCCGTGCTGGCCGCAGGCGCAGACAGGGTCACCACTACTGCCTGCGGGTCGAGACCCAGCCGCATCACGGCTCGCTCCGTTTGGGCGCGCAGCGCGGCGGGAAGGGCCGCGAGCTGCGGCCGCAGCGACTGCAGGAGCTGCGCCGCCAGCTGCCGCGCGTCGTCCGCGCCACCACCGGGCAGGTCAGGTGCCTCCGCCTGGGGTTGGGGGCGCCGGCGGGCCGGGTGCTGGTAAGCCCTCGAGCGGGCTTCACGTGTTTGCTCTTACGGCATAGCATGATGACATCCCGTCCGTTGCGCGTTGTGAGACGACACCGAGTCACCTGAAACGTTCTTCTGTCTCTTCCGACCCCACACATCCGCGCAAAGGGGATACTCGCACAGTGGGGACAAGGGGTTCGGAATCGCCGCCAAGGGGTTCCAGGGTGCACGATGGGCGTGGCTTCAACCCAAGTGAACATGTGGGTGCCAGTGCCTGTCCCCTCATCCGTCCTCACCAGCGCACTGAGACGCATCACAGCGGCCAGGGAGTGGGCCGTTGCCAGGCAGCCCTGGGTCCGGGCGTCTCGGAGAATGGTCCTCAGCTCCCCCACTGTGCGCGCCCGCGGTATGGCTTCCAGGAGCTGACTGGCCGTCGCCAATGCCGTACAGTCAGGGGCGTCGGCGGCAGCTGCGCGAAGAGGCCGGTTTGCACGTGGCGGCGGCGGCGGCAGCGGCGCCGGCACGCTCCGCACGGAGCCGGTCCTCGCTGGGATACCTCCAGCCTAAATTTAAATGTGGAACAAATTAGCTCGTTATGGTTCTTTGTGATGTGACAGGATTTCCCGTGCGGCGTACCTGGAGTTGCGTGCGCAGCCATCCGACTTTCCGGAGGTTGTTGCACTGGCAAAGCTCAGTGCAAACGTATGTGCCGCGGCCCATGCACGACGTCATTTTAATCTGAGCTCCTAATACTGCAACTCAATAAAAGCCTGCGGGCCTCACATGTTAAAACAGGCTGCTACAGGAAAGTGATTGCAGATGCAAGGATTAATTAAACGAATTTCAGTCAAGACAGCGTGTCCAGTTGAACAAACAAACATACATGGTTGCGGGGTTCCGGTAAATATGGCAGGCGTACCGACTTTACGGCCGACACCGCAACCGACCCTCTTTCGTCCACTCTTTCACGCGTTGCTGCCATGCAAACAGTCCCTGAATGACACTTCCATTATGTAAAGGAAGGCATATTCAATGCATTAGAAAGCAGTACACGTGGGCGCACGCATGCGAGATGCGGTCGCGCAGATTCGTTGTGTCGTAACTTAGGCGCAAACACCTTAACCATACGTCGCAGCCAGCAGGCCTGCTATACGTAGGGGGCAACAAATAAAATCCCTGTATTGTTTGGTGCTTTCTAGTTCTGTTTCGTTGCACCGGCGGCAAGATGTCGGCACAGCGGAAGAACGCGATCACCGTTGTAAAGGCTGAGACAAGGCAACGTCTTGCCGAGCTCGATGATGCGGATGAATATGATGAGGCGCTGCTGAACAGCTATCGTAAGTGCACCGAGCTGTTGGAACCCGGGGTTGATTGAACGCGCCACCGTCTGGACTCCATCATCCATACATAATACGCAATCGACGTCTTTGCAGAGAATGGTGCAACCGCCGCGGAAGGCGGCTCTTTCGCCCGTGTATCGGCCGCGCCATCGGTGGGCCGTAACAGGACTTCGCTGCCGGGGCAGGACCGAACCCTGTCTCGCGTCTCGGTGCTCTCCGCCGCGCCCAAGTGGTTTGTCCGCGACTACCTGGCGACCAAGGAGATCCTCTTCTCCAGCTGGTTCAACCTGCTGTTGATTTGCGTACCCCTGGGCTGGGCCTCCAATTACCTGGGATGGGGCGCTGTGGCCACGTTCACCCTGGTGAGTCCCCCTGGGGCTCCGTCGGCGCACCCGAGCTCCGTCCGTGTCGTGCGCATCACCCTGAGGGGAGTTCAGGGCAGACCCACGACTTCTGCGGTGTCGGAAAGTGTCGATAACTGCTACCGTGCCACCGGGGGTCCGATGGCCACCACCGGTCGATGACGACCACCGGGGCAAGCCGCAAGGGTGCCTGAACCGGTGCCGGCCCGCGGAGTCATGCGGCTCGCAAAGCTGTCAACAAGCGACCCTTGCACCCGCCGCCGCTGCGCTGCAGAACTTCCTCGCGCTCGTTCCGCTCGCGCTCATCCTCGGCGACATCACGGAGGTACGGGACATGGCTTATGGCTCACGGGGCCCGGGTCGGGTCGGCCATCGCGGGACCCCGACACGACGAACACCGTGACTGGCGCATGAAGCGCGGATGTGGTGTACGTGTCTCACTGAGAAACATGTGTCACTGAGAAACATGTGCCACAGGAACATGTGCCACTGAGAAACATGTGCCACTGAGAAACATGTGCCACTGAGAAACATGTGCCACTGAGAAACATGTGCCACTGAGAAACATGTGCCACTGGAGCATGAGCGCGACGCGGGGCCATGAGCAGCCCGAACCTGTGTCCGGGTTCCCGTTCCAAGGGGTGCGCGAGAGCTGCCGCTGGGGTGCCTTGGGTTGGTATGCCCATACAGGGCCCGACCAGTGCAGGGGCCCGGGGGGACGTCCTGTGCAGCCGTCGTGCCGTCTGCGACCCTAGATGTCTCCACCCGCGCGTCGCGGCCCGCCCCTCCCCCAACCGCACCCCCTCCCAACCCCATCCCACAGCCCGTAGGGTGCTGTGTGACGCAAGTCTATGGAAACACCCTTCGAGCTGTGGGATGGGGTTGGGAGGGTGCGCAGTGCATACCATCTCCATGGCATGCGATCACCAAGTCACCGATTTCATTTTGCGTGCGACCACAATTGCCCGGCCGTGCATCCAGCATCCTGTCAGCGGCATCCAACGAATAACGACCCCCCCAAGGAAAGTGGGTCAGCCGTCTTACAGCGGGTTGTCACCGTTATGGCTTCTGCTGTCGGTCCCCCCCCAACGACGCGAACAAGTAAGCACAAACCCGCCGTCGCTGTCGGTCTGCCCGCCACCGTCAGGACCTCGCCGTCCGCTTCGGTGACGTCGTGGGCGGTCTGATCAACGCCACCTTCGGCAACGTGGTGGAGATCATGGTGTCGCTCTTCGCGCTGTACAAGAACCTGTTCACGGTGGTGGCGGCCTCGCTGCTGGGGTCCATCCTGTCCAACCTGCTATTGGTCATGGGTGGGTTGGGGCGGGGGCTCAGGGGGGGGCGTCCAGGGGGGGGTCAGGGGTAAGATGTGCCGTATGCGGGGGTCCAGCCGGCCAGCCCATCAACAGCGACCCGGGGGTCTCTCGATGCAGCGACCCGGGGGTCTCTCGATGCTGCGTCCGGGGACCCAGGTCCCACGTTCCCGGTCGGGGCATGCGATAAGCGCACAAGCAGACTTGAGTACGACGTGGGTACGAGATCTGTCATGTCCGGACTCGGCTTGTCAGTTGTCACTCGCGGGCGGGCGGCTAGGACGCCGGGCGAGGTGTTGGCGGGCGGCGCGTGTGGGTGGCCGATCGGGGGGGAGGAGCCGGTGGGACAGGGCCTCGGCAGTTGCGGAGGGCACGACACCACGGCCAGGCGCCCAAGTCTGGGAAACGGGCAACGGACAGGGCGGAGTCCTGCTGCTCCACCTGATTGCCCTGCTCGCGACGTAGGGCCCGTCTGGCTGCCCGTGATGTACCTAGGACCGCGTTGAAAGGGGCGCCACCCCTGCAGCTCCCTCACCAGGCAACCACCGTCGCGCCTTCACCCACCCCCCCTGGCCCCCGACGACCGACGCTGCCCCCATGCACCCCCCCACCTGTAACCGTTACGACGTCTTCGCCTCCCCGCCCCTCTCTCCCCCCCCCCCCCGCGCCACCTCACCCCGCACCTCACGTACCCATCGCAGCCCGCCCGACCGCCCTAGGCGCGCCACCACGCGGCACCCCACATGCAGGGGCTGCCCCGCTACGACCGGGCACGGTGGGGAGCCATATCCCGAACGTGGCCCGCCACCCGGTCGTCCGTTCCCGTGTCCCTGCCCCATGCTTACTCCCCCTGTCGTACATGCCGTACATGTCGTACCGCCTCCCGTCCCCGTCCCATATCCCGCTTCCCCTCGTCCGCCCTGTCCTCTTTCGCGCCGCGCTGCCGCCCCGCCATTCTCGCATACTGCCTTCTTTCTGATGTTTGCTTTTGTCATTCTTCGCAATCGTTGCCACCCTCGCTCACTCCGTTCCTCGGCTTCCCTCCCTGCATCGCCATGGCCCTGGACATCGCTCGCGGCGCGGCTACTCCGTCTACCACCACAGGTCGGTAACGTATCTGTCCTTTCCGGGTTGGGTTGGGTTCGCAGTTTGCTTGTTGTGGCACTGCGGCAGCGCGGCCGCGCCGCCCCGCGCCCGCGCGCAGTCTCTATCTTTTCGTTTGCTCTGCAGGTACCGCACCCCGTAAGTATACTGCATTATGCTGGGTGTGCCCGGGTTCGTTCTACGGGTTTATTTATTTTTTTCAATTTAACCCCCATGCACCCCGCCTCGCCCTACCAAGTTCTTATACCCCGCCTCGCCCTCGCACCCCACCCACCCACCCACCCACCCACCCACCCACCCACCCGAGAACTGCGCCCCCTACCCGTTTCCGCAACCCCAATCGGCGCTGGTCACAGGCTGCAGCTTCCTGCTGGGCGGCCTGTTCCACAGCGTGCAGACCTTCAACGCGGTCAGCAACCGCGCCTGCTCCTCGCTGCTGATGCTCGCCTCCGTGGGCATCTGCATCCCCTCGGCCGCCTCTATGATCCTGGACCCCAGCGGCAGCCCCGACCACGAGCAGTGGATCCTGGGCGTGTCCCGCGGGACGGCCGTCATCATGCTCATCTGGTGAGTGCGCGTGTGTGCGTGTGAGTGTAAAAGAGAACTGTGTGTGCGTGTGTTCAAAACCTGACGACCCCCGGGATACGGGGAGTCCAGCTCGACAGTGTGTTAAAATAAACCGAGAGACACGACTTGCGAGGACCCTAATTGCGACAGTGTGTGTTGTAGGCGACATCACCCGGCGTGTGTATCAGGCAATTGAGCCGCGCGCGCGTGTGTGTGCGGCGCCAAGGGGGTGACGCGGGCGGGCGGGCGGGCGGTGTCTTGATTGAGTCCGAGACCGAAAATGGGGGCGGATGTACCCAGGGGGGATGGGGAGGGAAGCTGGCGACCGGAAAGACCACCCCTTCCTTGTTGCTTTCCTCTTCGTCGCTTCACGTCAGGCGGCGTCGGCATCCACCCACACCCACACCCATACCGACATGGCCGCGGCCGCGCTGCCCGTGCGGCTGCTGTTCCCGCTGCCCCCCCCCCTCTCGCCCCGCGCCGCCCGCAGCTACCTGTGCTACCTGGCCTTCCAGCTCAAGACGCACAGCGACCTGTTCAAGGGCGACGACGAGGACACCCAGCCCATGCTGACCCTGGGCACCTCCATCGGGCTGCTCACCGCCATCACCGCCGTGGTGGCGCTGTGCTCCGAGTTCCTGACAGACACCATCCAGGAGGTCAGCGAGCACACCCACCTCAGCCAGGCGTTCATTGGTGAGGAGGCGCGGAGGGCCCGGGGGCGGGGTGTGGGGAGAAGGGGAGGGAGGAGGGGAGGGAGGAGGGAGGGAGGGAGGATTCGGGAGGAGGAACAGCGGATCGGTGCCGTGCACGGCATCAGGCTGCCCGATAGCCGGGGGGGGGGGCGCCGCGTGGCGTGGCGGGGGGCACCAGGGGGAACGAGCCGGTGCGACCCGCGGGACGGTCCCGGCAAACTTATCTGCGCGGGTCTCTAGAGATCTGATCTGATCTGAGGACCGCTACAGGGAAGGGCTGCAAGGGCTGGCTGTGGAGCGCTGACCGACACTAGGGCCGGGGCTCGTGCTCTCATTTGCGCAAGTACCCTCTCCCTCTCATCCCCCGCCCCCGCCCCCCGCCGTCACGCAACCCTCCCCCCCCCGCCCCCCCCCGGCAGGTCTGATCATCCTGCCCATCGCCGGCAACGCCTGCGAGCACCTCACGGCCGTTATCGTGGCCATGCGCAACAAGATGGACCTGTGAGTGGGGCTGAGGGCCTGAGCCCTCCCTGGAGGGCCCTGGAGCACCCGTCCGAGGGCGCAGGGCGGCGTGGTCGGCGGCGGCCTGGTCCTTGTTTCCGGCCTTCCTTTCCGTGACTGCACGACCTGGGGGGTTGAAAAAGAACAGCCCAGCCCAGACACCTGGGGGGATGTGCGGAACTTGGGGCTTGGGGTGCTAGGGGATCCTGCGGGTGTCCTGCGGGACACGCACAGTGAGGGGTGGCGGGCAGGTGCGTTGTTCAGGCAGCCCCGTGACGTCCGGCATCCCCCTACACAGGTCGTGCTGCGTGCATCCATGGAGGCGGGTGCTCCCGGCTGGAGGCCCCCATGTCCCCGGCTGTCGGAGAATGCTGCGGCGCTTCGCCGCCGGGCCCGCCTTTCCTTTCCCCCCTCCTCCCTAACGTGTGAATGCTATCGCACCAACGTTGTACAGATTTGCCACATGGACTCCTTTGACCCACAAGCCCCCATCTGCCAACCCCAACCCCAACCCCAACCCGGTGCAGGTCCATGGGCGTGGCGGTTGGCTCCTCCATCCAGATCGCCCTCTTCGCCATCCCCTTCACCGTGGTCGTGGGCTGGATCTCCGGGCACCCCTTCTCCCTGGACTTCTCGCAGAGCGTGTCGCCCTTCGCTGTGCTGGTGCTGCTGGTCTGCGTCGTACACGCGGTACGGCGGGCGGGCGGGGGAGGACGAGGCAGCCGAGGGGGCCCCGTGTCTCTCTGGAGGTCACTCTTCCGCTTTCAGCGACCTGGTGTGGCTTGTTTCCAACGGACCCTGGACACCCTCTGGCGGGTCGTCGCAGCAGCTTGCGTCTTGCCACCGGGGCAGGCAGGCAGGCATGCCGCGGACCTTGAAGGCCTTATCCCTATGTAGCCCGGGTCCGGCGCTGTGTGTCACGTGAACCCCGCCGCCACCGCCACCACGACCACCGCTACCACCGCTGGTATACCGAGTGCCACGGTACTCGTCTCCAGCTGCGAAGCCTGGTCTCGTCCACCCAGATATACGGTATGCGCTAGATTCCATACTCGGCTCACCTCCCGGCCCTGACCTCTTGTCCACCTTCCCTTCACTTCCCTGTCCGCAGAACTTTGTGACCGCGGACGCCACCTCGCATTGGCTGCTGGGCGTGCAGCTCATTGCGCTGTACTGCGTCGTGGGCATCGCGTACTTCTACCAGTGAAGCCCCCGGCGCGCAGCCGTACAGGCCTCGCGGTGCCTCGCTGAATGGGGCCGAGATGCGAAGGTGGCCACTTGTGATGGATGGCCGGCTTACGAGGGTTAACCAGACATCAGTGCTTGGGGCAGGCGCGGGGTTGCTGCGGGGAGTCGGCTTCATTGGGTTTTCTGGGCCCCCGCATTAACGCGAATGTGATGGCATCTGGAGGACGCTTGGTAAGGCGTCGGCCCCAGGGACCGGGGTAATGACGGGGGCCGACTGCTTCAATTGTATGCGCCGCAGTGTTCGGTGCAGCGTGCGAGTGGAGCCGTCATTTGCTGCGATGCCAGCGGTACTCGCTCCAGGGTGGGTGGGCGGGGGATGAAGGGGCGTTTCTTTGGATCCGGAACGAACCCGCCCTGTCCGCCCGCCTGAAACACACCGTGCACTTGACTGGGCTGGGTCCGGCGGGCGGCCCTTGGGCTTTCTCACCGGCAACATTGTACTCCTTTCATTCCTACGCTGATATCGTTTTGCCCTGTTCTGCGGATGCCGAGCTGAGGTAGAGAAACCGAACCATCCAACCGTGCGCGACAGGATGCGTGATAGATTGACCTGCGCGCGATGAGCGTAATCCCCGCTCGCCACTGACTCCAAACGCGTTGTTATGGCCACTGTCGTGACGGATTTCCGTGAATTGCGGAAATAGTATTATTTGCGCTGCAGCGTTGGCATGGGGCTGCTGTGGCACGCTGTGACAACGGCGGTCGCGGTGCCGCGGTAGGGCACGTACTGTTCTCAAATATTTACTCTGCCACAAAGGGGACAATGCACACCGACGCCGGCCCTCTCGAGGGCCTCTAGGTAGTTGCGGTGGAGCCCTGGTCGTGGCAGCAGCATCAGGCGTTTAATATCTTGGAAATGGGCGCATTTCTGCGGCTGTGCCCGTGAAAATCGTGCGCAGTCGCGCAGTCGATGCTGCCTGGGATTGTATTTAAGGCGCTCGGCATTTGAGCGCGGCAGCACACAGCGCCTGTGTGGTTGGCACCACCAGATGACGCGGCGTGGCCAAACATGACCTCAGGCCGATGTAACTTGGTGGCAATAAGCAAGGGCGTGTCCGTGGGGTGAATGTAACGATACGAGTCGTGGCGTCCTGTTTCGAGGTGTTCGATCCTATTCGGGCAGCCGTGCGCAAGGCAGCCCTCCGGTCACCCCGCCGTAGTCGCTGCTGGCTGCAACATCTGCTTCACTGCACCCGGAGAAGGGGGGAGGGGGGGAGGGGAACATGGGACTGAAGAATGACGACCCATGTAAGGTTACTGGCGGGTCGAGACACGGCTGGTGCAAGCGTGTGCCTGCGTGTGCCAGTGCGGCCATTTGCGTGGTTCTCTGCATCCGCTAGTCTCAAAGCACCCTTTGGATCTAGACTCGAAAACTTGTCCCCGACAGGTCTACCAAGCCGGTACGGTTGTACGGCAGTAATGTGTGCAGGCTCCAGTGCGCTGCCTGATGCGTCAGCTGTACTAATGTTTACCGGGACCAATTCGTGTCAGTGTTGCGCCGCGGACGGCAGCGTTGCAACTGCAACGGACGGTCATCGACATTCTGCAACATCTTCCACAAGTGTTTCCATCCGCAGTTACACTTGTCCATAAAAAGCGTTTCAATGTCAAGTGCATTTGCCCAGGCTTCTTCCTTTATACCTGCGGTCAAAGGACCGGACGGTTTCATACAAACCCAACCATTCCTCGATGTTTGTCGACAGGTCCTGCCCGTGGTTGGTAAGTATATTTTTGTTGTTTCTGTTTATGGATGAGCATATGACGGTTTGAGGTTCATGTTGCCTCGTAGATAAGCTTGGCACGGCTTTTGGACTTGTAAAGACGGACATTGGTGGCAACATTGAGGTATGGAAACCATAGTATGGTAACAGGTGCCCACATTCCGAAACGCCCCAACTCAACTGCCGCACACCCCCTGACCACCCGCAGCGACTTTCGCAACGACACGCGAAGGATCCCGAGCGATACACGCGTTTGTTTACCATTGTGACAGATGAGGTGGTGGACAACAGCTACAAGGAGAACTCGTCGTGCACGAAGGGCCTCCTATGGCTGAAGCGGTGCGTTCGCACGAGACCGCGTCAGTACGGGTGGCGTCATAAGGGCGCGAAGAGCAAGGGGCTGGTGTCAAGGGAGGGCATAGGCCCTAGGAGGCAGGTGCTCTGTGTCCCTCTCTTAGTCAGCCGTGTCCTGCGAGCAAATACTCGTGTCATGGAGGGTCAGCCGCGAAACACTTGTGCCTTGGCAAGGGCGGTCTTTGCACCACGTCTTGCTGTGATTGCCGCTAAACAGGGCCATGGAGTTCATTTGCGCCGTCCTGCGGCGCGTCCATGACGACCCTGGGGCACCGCTGAGCACTGTGGTGACGGAGACGTACAGCGTCACGTTGATGCAGTACCACGGCTTCGTCGCATCCACTGCTTTCTCGGTAAGGCCACGCACGCGTGCTCGCATGACCTCAACCGGAGACATCTGTGCTCCCCTCCATTAAACCATACCCTGGTCTGAGGACGCACACAGTTCTAGCGTGGTCTCTTCTCTAAACACAATGCTAGCGTGTGCGAGGAACGCTGTGATGCTCAATGCATGCTTCCGGATGCCGGGTACACCCGTATGCCGGGTTCGTTTCTGGGTTCGGGTTTCTCTTTTCCTTCTTGACCCGTATCGACCCGATGCGTGCCATGCACCTAATTGCTGGGGGATTACCATCGATTATAGCTTCCTGCAGACCATCCTGTGCGCTGCAGTGTCGCGCTCACAGCCGACGAGTGATTTTGATGGATGCGGGTGCTGCTGACATCTGGGGGTTGAACAGTGGGGGAAGTCGGGAAGTTCGTGGCGTTGGGCGTTGGATGTGTTCAACAGTGGGGTACTACAGGGTTGTTGAGCCGGTGGGCACGACAGCAGTATCCGCCCCGTCCTCCTCGGTGTACCCCGCCGCAGCTCGCGTTCAAGTTCGTGCCGTCGCGGGAACAGTTCTTGTCCAAGGTGGGCGAGGGGCCCGAGGTCATGACCGACCTGAAGGCCTTTGTGGACTCCTTCTCTGAGGTCCTGGCGGAGGTCCACACGTTCCTGGTGAGGCAGGGAGCAGGCGTTGGCGGGATGCTGACAGGGGTTCGGGCGCTGGGGCCACGGCAGTTGTGCCCAGCCCATCAGTTCTGCCATCATTATTATTAAGGATGTTACAGCGGACCCCGCGGGTCATCGGTGACAGCCAACGGTGACAGCCAACGGCGACAGCCGGGGCTTCGTCACCATACACAGCATCTACCCTACCATCATGTGCAGTGGTCATGGACTTGCGTGGGTAACTGGTAGATTGCCCTACCTTGGTGAAACGCTGGGCTGGCCCATTCGAATCGCCTGTTGTTTTCGGCAGAGGAGGGTGCGCTCGGGCTTCCTTGTACCGAGTGCCTGTGTTCCCCTGCATCAAGCCTGGCAACGTTGGCCATGTCCATGCCCGCCCATGCTCGCCTTGAATTGAAGCACGCAACATGGGAGTAGTGCGTTGGTTATGGGAGCAGATTTGCGTTCCTCGTCTAACGACTTTCTCGGGTATCTTCGCCCCGCAGGACGAGCAGGGGCTCAACGACCCCACGAAAGTATAGCGCGACCTCCCGGTGTACGGCGCCGGAGCGGGAGATGGTCGTCTAGTGCGGTGGACGCGAACGAGGGATCGCATGTCAGGGTATCTGCGCTGGGGTTCGGGCGTCAAACAAGCTGCATTTAGCACCACCGCAGTACCAGCTCGGCTAGGTGGACGGCGTAGCCACCATGAACGAGGGACCGCCCCATACGGCGCGGCTAGAGCCCCCCCAGCTCTGTCATGGTGCCGGCGTATGTCATAGCGCCGAGGCCGAGGCCGCGATGGTCATCGGATGGTCACCGGATGGTCAGCCTGGCATGCTGAGGGCCGATAGGGTATGCGGGTTTCGAGGACAGCGGAAGGGATGAAGGTGCTCCAACATTTTTCGCCGGGATCGATTGCATGAGACGGGCAAGTCCTGATGGGGCGAGGGGGACGGCTAATAGCCTCAACGGGCAGTTTGTCAGCGGCGGTCTGAGTGCTGCGCGAGGAGAAACTGAGCCGGCGGGTTTCCGTGACGGCAATTGAGTGCGATGATTATCGCCTCACGCTGTTGGACGCGGCCGGCGGCTGAAGGTTGGGTGACAGTCGTCAAGCGACAGGATCCAGTAACGAGAGCCTTCCGGAGATGAGGGCTTGAGGGGTGTGGACCATTCAAGGAGACGCCAGGTCGCCGTACAGATGCAAGGCTCTCATAAGGCCTCGCGCTGGCAACGCGATTGGCCGCTGAACTGGCGACGGGGTGGGACCTGTGGTGCGGACCATCCTCACATGTATAGGGTGTGTAGGATCCTCATTCGCTACTGCGGGAGTAGAATGAACGAGCGGGTCTTGCAAAAGTGTTACATTGTGAACACGGCATCCCCAGAACCCCAGACAGGTATGTGGTGGCCTCCTATCTGCAGCAGCCACCAAGCGCTGCGCACCCATACACATCAACCTGTAAGAGAGCGTACCAACCGACGACAAACTTCGAAATGCCTGGATTCTCTCGCGTGGAAACTACACTGACCCCCCAGATCAATGGGCGGGAGGGGCCCAGCATCTGGAGTCTTGGCTGACAGCCCGGAGGGGTTTCGCTGTACTGCAAGGGAATACGGTAGGGAAGCTGCCTGTTTACGTACTCTACGGAACCGCCCCAAGGCTACATCCATGAGATGCACAAACCATCTTGCGGCACACCGGCGGCCGGAACCGCTGGAGGACCATCCCGCCACCGACGGCAACCCAGGCCATGGACAAGCGGCCCCAACAGTTGATGTCGCCGATGTCGGTCGCCCGCGTGTGAAGCCGACGGAGTCCCAGACATCGGGGATCATGGATCTTGTACCGTACAGCTTCGGATGCTCTGTTGCCAAGGGAAAGGGGGACCATGTCGGGCCCCGCGGGGCCCCACCCGGGGCATCACGTGCCTCAAAAGCCCAACACAGGGTTACGTGATCCTGGCAAGCGAGTGCAAATTAGGGGTGCACGGGGTGGCCTCTGGCGACCCTAACGAGTCATGTGGCCACAGGTGTGGCCGTCCTTCCAGGCCCTTCCAGGCCCTTATGAGGAAATTTCCCCATGTGCATGCTCCTGACCTCAGGTGCGTCTAGCTTTGTACTATTCGAGGGGGTAACATCCACCTCTGGACGTCTTGTGTGTAGGTCCCGAGCGATGGTTCATGTACAACACCATGCGTAATGAAGTACTGCAATGAGTTGACAATCCACCTACAATTCCATAACGCAGAATCAAGAGTAAGAGTTCCCAGCTTGGTTTGCCCATCAAGATGGCGAACCCGGAGACCGCTGCGGTCGCCATCAACGTGCTTAACAAAGTTATTCGTTACGCGGTCGGCTTAGGCGTTGGCGCCAGTGTCCTGCAAACTTCGCTGTACAATGGTACGCTGGAAACATCAGAAATTTCCTTTCGGAAACGTAGTGGGCGGCGCAATAAGATGACGGAAACCTGTGGCGACGTGTCGTTTGCGCAGTGGATGGCGGCGAGCGCGCTATTATTTTTGATCGATTCCGCGGAGTGCTGCCGGAGCCGGTTGGTGAAGGGACGCACTTCAGGATCCCTTGGGTCCAGCAGCCGAACGTTATGGACATCCGCACGCGACCACGGAGCATCAGTTCTGTAACGGGAACGAAAGGTTAGTTTGTAGCGTTTTTATATGCTACAAGAGCGCTATGGAAGGCGGCCAACTCGGAACGTTGCGGTGTCTGCACAGATCTGCAGATGGTGAACATGTCGCTGCGGATTTTGAGTAAGCCGGACGAGCCACGGCTGCCACATATATTCAAGGTATGATTGAATGGGGTTGGTTTTCTGGGTATTGGTATGATGCCGTGTTGGCGTTCACCTCCGCCAACCAGCCTTCCCTTGCCCCTTCAGACCCTGGGCCTCGACTGGGAGGAGCGCGTGCTCCCTTCTATCGGCAATGAGGTGGTGAAGGCCGTCGTGGCGCAGTACAATGCCGAGCAGCTGATCACGCAGCGTGAGAAGGTGTCCCGCGCGGTGAGGCGTCAGGGTTCGTTCGACCAGAGTCGGAGCAATCATGCCCAGGATACGTTCTTGCAGCACCGTGAAGCTATACTTGGGGTTTCTGGGAGGGAACTTTGCGCACGGCCGGCATGTATGCAAGACCGCAACAATGTTTAGCCAGAGCGGTTATCACAGAGCGTGTGCGTCGCTGCCTTTTCCTTGTACCACAGGTGCGGGACTCGTTGACGGCCCGCGCCTCTGACTTCGGCATCGTGCTGGACGATGTTGCCATCACGCACCTGTCGTTCGGCACTGAGGTACGTGGCAAGAAGTGCTGCTCTGGGGATGGATGCGCTCGAAAGAACCTGAAGCGCTGCGCGTCTGACGCGGTTGGCGCTTGAGGAGCTCAGGCGCGGTATGGCCACCTGTTTGCGACCTTGTCTTCCACCTTTTTTTCGAGCCTCCTCACCTTATTGCTGCGCGTGCGCGCCCGCCACGCCTTCACCCTTTAAATGCGCAGTTCACGCGCGCCGTCGAGGCCAAGCAGGTGGCGGAGCAGGATGCGGAACGGGCCAAGTTTGTGGTCATGAAGGCAGAGCAGGTGTGCAAGTGGATCGTGGCGTGGTGACGCCGATATCACAGAACTGCACCGTACAGTGGGTCGGTTGGCCCGGAATGTGTTTGTTGCGGGTGCCTCTCGAGTCCGTGTGGATAAGAGAACTGAGCTGCGAGATGAGAATCAGATGGCAATTATGACAGGAACCAGAACATTACCATGGTCACCTCCAAGACGACGTCCGTTTCAAGTCGAGCGCCAGCGCAACTCCAGCCGGTCCAAGTAACCGAAAGAACAGCTAGCGTGGTGTGGCGTCCTCCAGCAGGCCGTGTGTGTGTGCGCGTGTGCAGGGGATTCGTGCTGCGAGGTCTCCTCCCTCCCATGCGCAGCCATAATGTACAAGTCATGTCATGCGCGCAGCCCGAGCAGAGGCCCTCGGTGCAGCTGCAGAGTAATGGCTGCTATGATGTTGGGAGTGGCGGATGTGCAATAGTTGATAATGCGGGATGTCACGAGATTATGCATAGCCACGAATCTTCATGCTTCATGTGAGACTGCTATGGTCATGCGGTTTGGATCCGGCCGCGGAGTTACGCTTACCTCTGACCGTGTACTCTATCTGGCGAACACCATCATCCCCACAGGAGCGTAACGCTGCCATCATTAAGGCGGAGGGTGAGAGCGAGGCGGCTAAGCTCATCTCCGACGCGACGAAGCAGTACGGCTCTGGCCTCATCGAGCTGCGCAAGATTGAGGTGGGCATTTCTTGACGATTGTTCGTCTAAGCCTTTTTACATTTCTGGATGACACCCGTGTCCGCACCCACACCCTCCGCTCCTGCAGGCCGCTAAGGACATCGCGGACACGATGTCGAAGAGCCGAAACGTCGTGTACCTGCCGAACTCGGGCAACATGCTGATGCAGATCAACCCCAACCAGTAACTGAAGCCGTCCGATTTTCAATAATTCCTGGCGGCCTTCTGTTTACAATGTTTCATGTTTTACAACTTCTTGGCGCGTTGTTGCATCTTCGACAGGAGTCGGTCGATATGCTGTTGGCAGGTTGCGGTGGGTTGCGGAGGCGAGGGGTGGGACACGGTTAAGATGTATGGCAGCGGGGTGATTGAGTGCTCGCTTAGCCGGATGGTGAATTTCATAGAAAGGTTGGAAGCCCTGACGTTCTCGTAAGGGGCAAGTGGCGCAGGATGGCAGTCATGAAGGATGGCAGTCACGAAGGTTGCTTGTGCGGCAATCGGTCTTCGTACCTTTCTTGTTGCTTTATTCAGTATCCATCCGCAAACGATGCCAGCGCAGAATGTGGCTGCGCATAGTTTGATTGCAGTTTTGTTCTCCATTTTGAGCCACAATACGGACGATTCCGGGATTCTGTAAATAACGAAGATGCAGACAACAAATCGATGCATCAGTATGAACCGGAGTATTTGGTGCTGTTGAGGCACGAGCATACCGGTAGTTACGGATGTGGTCCCGTAGGAACAATCTCCTTTGTAAGACGATTGTCCTGATATCCGATAGCTTCGTCTCCCATCTTCAATGAAAATCCGTCTAGGTGGCTTACCACCAGTTGCTCGGGCCCTGCACCTTGCGGCTCGCGGCGGGGAGCTTTGCCATGTCTACAAGCGTTATACCAAGCTACCCAAGCTACCATGCTACCAAACCGCATGAAGAAACTCTTTCAGAATCCAGGGGACAGCAGCGGCGGTTTGTAGGTGTGTCGTACTGCTCTGTTACAACAGGAACGCTTTTCGGTTCCCACTCATGCACACACTCGGCCAACCTTCACTCAAGAGTCATGTGTACAGCGTGTCCAGTTCGCGTACCGGCACCGCGACCACAAAATATCTGTAATATCTAATGCACAAGGACTGTAGTATGCTGTAGGGGGGGAGTACAGGGGAGCTTAACCGCCATACCACATGAAACACGCGCTCATCTACAAAATGCGCGCAAGAATGCAACGCCAAAAAAGAAGATTACAAGAACCAGAGGCTCCTAGCTTTTTCATCCCTCAGCACACCAGCCAATATGCAACGTGCGGGGGATCGAACGATGCCTTCAGCCGTTGCTGCCCGTACAGACAGGGCGCGCCAGCACAAAAAATTTCTGAAGGCGGCAAACCAACTTACGGCCACGAAGTGAACTGGAACACCTTGTCAACGATCTCGAAGCCAGTGGGCAGCTGCCATGCGAACAAAGCCAGGTTGGCAGCGTTAAGGGCGATGTGAGCGTTGCGGGCATTCTGATCACCCTTCTGCATCGCAGGGACGAGAGCCGCGGCCGCAGCCCACAGGCCCACAATAGCCGCACCAGCGTAGAGGTGAGGCCCAGGGAAGAGGCGGCCCGTGCGCATGTAGGTGTTGACACAGCCCTCAATAGCTATGCCAACACCAGACGCCAGCAGGAGGGAGCCCCACCACCAGTGCTTGTCACGGTACTCCCCCTTGAGCAGCTCCTTGCGCTCCTGCAGGGGCAACAGCATCGGAGAACGCTATGGAAAGTGCCGAGGGTCGAAGTGAAATGAACACGTATGATATGGCACGGTGTCGAGACACCAACGGCTCCCAACCTAGTGCAAGTGCTGTCGCTCATATACTTTTGGTCCGTTCTGTCAGGGCCCTGCTTCTGTGACTCCTAGCAAATAATGGCAAAAAAGGTCTGAACAGCAGAACTACGCGATTACCAAAGTCCCTAGGCTTTCTAGTTTCTACTTGGCTGCGTGACAGGACCGGCCAACTGTCAACGAGTAACAACCCACAGGCTCCCTTACGCTAACAGTTCCACGACATCCCCATTTGCCACACATTGACAGAGTGTCGCATCCTGACTTACAGCTTCCTTCGCCGCGATGGTGCTATCAGCAGGCGAAGATGGCCGAACGCCATCGGGACCAGCGGCCGGAAGGCTCTTCTTCAGCTCACGGATCTCGTCACCGATTTCACGTGTGCGCTTCCACTGGTAACCCAGATAACCCGCGTACAGGGTCCCTCCAAACAGGAAAATCATCACCGCTGGATGAAGCAGGGCGAAGGTACGGCCCTCAAGAATTCCATACTCGCCGTCCTTGGCAAGTGCAGCACCAGCTTGCAGCAGGAGCGGCGAAACGGTCGCGCTGAGAGTAAGCAGCGACTTCGAAAGTACACTGTCGTTGCTGGTCGATGCCTCTACCGAAGTCGACGATCGGTTGCCCGAAGGGCGTGCGAGGCAATGAACCGTGCAGCCGCGGGAACTGCGAGCGGCAAAAGGCCGCTGGCAGCGCAGGGAGGGGAGTTGCACCCGTGCAAGCATGGTCGCAGTGACGAGGAATAATTAAATCCTCAGAAATGCGTATGTATTCAGTCCAAAGAGACAAAGATATGTTTCAATTGCTCGAATTTAGAACAAATGAATGATTGAGTGCCCACAGGACCAGTTCTCCGAGCCAGGCAAAATTTGCGGTCACCCTGGAGCCGACTCGCCCGACTGCCACAAGTGCTGCCGATTTGCCCCACCTCTCTCACATAGAGTCTGTAGTGACTCTTCTGTTCTCACACCTCTAAATCAAGATGCTAGGCCGGGAGTTGGGCCGCAAGGCCTCTGCTCAGGTGAATTCTTGTCAAAGGAATGGATTTTCAGCCGATCTTCGCCAACTGAAACATTAGGATACTCCTTGGATAATACGCAGGCTAATGGCCGCAACGTTGTGGCTCGGCTTCGGCCGGTCGCCGGCAGGTACGGGTTGTGGCAGCGGCGGAGCAATTGAGTTTGTTCAGGATGGCCACGCCTGTAACTCCCCGGATCATCCTACCAGGCGCCAGGTGGCCTTCAAGGGTGTGAGGCCGTCTGTTCGTGTGTTCGCGGAGGCCGCTGGCGCCAGTGAGCCGGCGAAGGTTTTGCGGCTTGAGGACGTTAAGGAGGGCGCTGAGTATGAGGGCACTGTGGTACGTTCAGTGCTGCACATCATACAATTCTCTTTCGGTATAGCTTGATATCGGGCGCTTATCCGGAAATGGCGTGGACAATGTGCAGACGGCCGTCGAGGACTTCGGCGCATTCGTGAACTTCGGCAGCTCCACCAATGGCCTCATCCATATTTCCAAGTTGGCGGTAGGTACTGGTCCGACCCAGCGAAACCTCTAAGGTGTATGCCAGCGGTTGGTTGACCCCCGACGCGTTCGGCTGCGTGTAGGCCGGTTTCGTGAAGAACGCCAAGGACGTTGTGTCTCCCGGCCAGACCGTGACCGTCAAGGTCCTCAGCGTCGATGCCGCGAAGAAGCGCGTGTCTCTGGAGCTTACCTCGGGTAAGGAAGCTTACAAACGGATGGTTTCGTGGGAGCGGTTGTCGCAGTTGAGGGTTCAGCACGAGCAGATTCAATAACAGCGCTCACCGATGTGGGCCCGGCCGCACCGCAGGCGCGGCCGCAGCAGCTGAGGCGGCGGCTCCGGAGCAGGCCGATGACGACATCGTTGATGTGGCAGAGGAGCGCGGTGACGCCGGGGATGAGGAAGATGAGGTTGAGGTAGAGCTGGAGGACGGCCAGGTGGAAATCCACGCTGACCTGCCAGGCTTTGAGGACATCCCGTTTGTCATGGATCTGGACGATGCCGAGGAGCTGTCGGAGGCCGCTGTCGCTGCCCTGGAGGCTGATCCGGAGGCCGCTGAGGTAGGTTGCCCAAAGCCCACGTTGCAACAGTCCCCGAGAAGGTGTTTTCGGCCCGTGTTGTCAAGTTGTGCAATGTAACATTACGATTTGCGGTAGCACTGCCTCCGCTGTTGACTTTGTCACTAACTTACACTTGGTGCCGGTTTGTGACCCATCAGATCAAGTTCGAGCTTGAGGGCCCGGCGTACCTGGAGGAGATCTCTGGCAAGGTCACTCGCATTGAGGACTATGGCATTTTCCTGGAGTTTGAGTGGAATGGGAAGAAGATTACCGGACTGCTGCCCCGTGACGAGATGAAGGTCCCGTCCGACAAGCTGCCGGAGGAAGCTCAGGCCGCTCTGCGCGCGGAGTGGGCCGACACGGAGTTCGACATGCCTGCCTTTGTGGAGCTGCCGGACGACGACCTGGATGTTAAGAAGTACTATCAGCCGGGCGATGAGGTCCCAGCGTTCGTGCTGGAGAGCAGCCTGGTGGAGGAGCGCGGTATCACGCTGACCCACTTCACGGATGAGGATGTGTCCGCGGAGGCGGTCGATGCCTATGAGGGCATCGATGAGGGTGAGGACGAGGAGTTGGACCAGCTGCTGGAGGGGGCGTTTGAGGAGGACGAGGAGGTGCTGGCCTTCTCGCCGGAGGATCTGTTGGAGGGCGATGAGGAGCTGGAGGGCACCTCGGCTGTCGCTGATGCCAGCGAGTACCAGGGCTATAGCGCGGAGGGCCTGGAGGCGGCGGATACCGCCTATGAGACCAGCGAACTGCGCACGGGTCTGATCAAGGGCAAGAACGGCTTCCAAGTCGCGCCTCTTGGCCTGCCCAGCCGCGGGGTGAGCTTAGTTGTGTATCGGGCGCGGCCAGTGACGGCGGGACCTCCACAGACTTCACCTGGAAACACAGCCTGAGGATGGACATTGTGTACTTGTGGGGGGATCACATGCTGGGGAATCACATGCGGGGGGGGGTCAACATAAGGGTTGCGGGTTGCAGCGGGAATTTTTGAGTGGGGATTGTACCACCCAGGATCTCGTCATTCGTCACAAAGTAACTCGGAAATACATCCACCACCACAATCTTATCATGCCCATGGAGTGCGCCTGTTCAACGCACGTAACGTGCGCGTAGCATGCTCACAGTGAACACAATGTAGGGAACTATTGAGCTTTGCATTGTTGTGTAGGCGCCTCCTTCGTGGTATGGGGACAGGAAGCATCCTGACGAATCCGAGTGTCCCCACGCAGGCCGAGGCTTCGAGCGGTATTGCCATCCTGGGCACCTCGGAGACGGACTTTGATGGCGATGAGGTGCAGCTGGTGGAGTATTGGAACACCGAGATCTATGAGAACATCCCGAAGGATGTGCTGAAGCGCATCGGCCTAAAGATGTCGTACAACGAGCAGGGCGAGGCGGAGTTCACCGAGCGCCCGGAGTATGTAAGTAACGCGTGCATGGTCGTGACGGTGTAAACAGATTGCTGTGGAACATGCAAGCGCCGCGCGGCATGGGGGTATCTTGGCTTCACAACGTCTTTGGATGCCGATCCGAGCATTCCAAGGCTCAGTCTGCGCTTCACTAATGCTTGCATTGGTCGAGCATACGTTCACGACGGCCTGGTGTGTCATCTGACCATCGTAGGAGGCGGAGGACGTGCCCCTCTACATCTACAACGGCGACGTCGAGACCCGTGCGAAGGAGTTCCTGCAGGACCTCCTGGACGATGACGAGGACGAGGCTGAGCTGCCTGCCCGTGCCGCTCGGCGGCCCGTGGTCCTGGCGGCTGCAGTCCAAAGTCAGTAGCGGCATGGACTTGAAACGATACGGCACGTTGAGAATAGCCATTCTCCCCTCAGGGCTCCATGTCTGCCTTCGTCAGTCTGCCGTTGCTGCGGAGAACTAAGCAATTGGCGCTAGGTTTGGGTGGCCATTTTCCCGCGGCCGTTTGCCAGCTCGAGGCACGGTCAGCTTTTGCGCGGACAACTTCCAGTGTGGGCATATGCCAGGGGAACACTCGTCACGGCGATTATAGTTCTATGCAGCAGTTGACGCGTGGCGGGCGGGTCCTAGCCTTTACTGGAATATTACGTGGTAACGATTTGCGTCGCTTACCGCGGGGCACTTGAAAAATGTGTCGATGACGTGTTTATGTGTTTTTGAAGTTTCTGTCGTGCGCCCCTCCCGCCCGCCAGACATCTCGGCTTCGGATGTCAAGGCGCTCCGCGAGAAGACGGGCGCCGGCATGATGGACTGCAAGAAGGCGCTTGCTGAGTGCGGCGGTGACGCGGAGGCTGCTGCTGAGGTGATTGCGGCGTTGGGGCACTGACGTTGTGGGCGAAGCCATGGGCATGTAGTTGTCTGTGGGGCGATTTTGTCTTTGGCCGCCAGACACGGCTCGTCACCTGATCTTGCTGCACCTGTAAACCTATCGCGAGTCTTGTGTTCCATCCCTGGATCTAGTTAAAATGTTTGTAAGCCTGCTATCGGGTAAGAGTGCCGTGCGAGGGAATAGCATGTGCATTCAGCCCACACACGAGTGCTCTCTTAGATACGATGAACGAATAATCAACGGAGCTCATATCGTTCGCCCACCAACAGTGGCTGCGCAAGAAGGGCTTGTCGGGTGCCGACAAGAAGGCTGGCCGCCTTGCAGCTGAGGGCGCGGTTGCGCGCTACATCCACCCCGGCAGCCGCCTGGGTGTCCTCCTGGAGGTGAACTGCGAGACGGACTTCGTGGCTGCCTCGGAGAAGTTCCAAAAGCTGGTCAGCGAGCTTGGCATGATCATTGCCGCCACGGACTGCATCTGCGTCTCGCCGGAGGACGTGCCAGCTGAGGCAAGTGTCTACGATGGCTTTCGTACATCGCGTGTTGCCTGGTCAGAGCGTGACGGTTATTGTGAACGTGAGACTGAATGCTGCGAAGCTTGTGGATCTATGGTCAAGAGGATTGCGCGTCCATAAGGAGAACGTGATGCGCGACGTCCGCTGAGAGATGGAGGTAACAACCTGACACACTTACGATCCGTATGTTGATCCATCAGGTCCTGGCCAAGGAGCGCGAGGTGGAGATGGGCAAGGAGGACCTGGCCAACAAGCCGGAGGCCATCCGGTACGTATGCTAGTGTGGGTGTGGAAATTTGGTACCTGACTGGTACGATGAGTTAGGAGAGTTCGCTAGTTCCCTGAAGAGATCACCGTGCCTTCTCCGTCGCGTCGGTGAAACATATGGTCCCGTGCGCCAATGCCTTCTGTTCGCGTTGGCAATCAGCAACGGAGCAAGAGCCTCCGTCTATGCCAAACAGCAAATAGCAAAGCGGATGTCCCTCCCCGGACGCAGCGCCAAGATTGTGGAGGGCCGCCTGGAGAAGATCAAGAACCAGATGGCGCTCACCAACCAGGCCACCCTGTCTGACCCCAACAAGACGGTTGCCGAGCTGGTGAAGGAGACCATTGCCGCCGTCGGCGAGAACATCAAGGTACGGCGCTTCCCAATCATGGCTTGATGAGTGTACGCGCCATCACGCACGCGGAGCCGGCGTGTGACGCCCGCGGTTTGTAAAGTTGTAGTCGGCGGAGTTAAATATCAATGGCTGTGACGTCCCTGCATCGCAGATTCGCCGCTTCTCGAAGTTCCGCCTTGGTGAGGGCCTCGAGAAGAAGTCAAACGACTTCGCCGCCGAGGTCGCCCAGCAGACTCAAGCCAAGGCCGCGCCCCCGCCGAAGAAGGAGGAGCCGAAGAAGGAGGAGCCCAAGGCCGAGGCTAAGCCTACGGTCGCCGTGTCGGCTGGTGTGGTGAAGCAGCTTCGAGACAAGACCGGCGCTGGCATGATGGACTGCAAGAAGGCGCTGGCTGAGTGCGACAACGACATGGAGAAGGCCACCGAGTGGCTGCGGATGAAGGGTCTGGCGTCTGCGGACAAGAAAGCCGGTCGCCTTGCAGCGGAGGGTGTCATCGCTTCGTACATCCACCCTGGCAGCCGCCTGGGTGTCCTCCTGGAGGTGAACTGCGAGACGGACTTCGTGGCTGCCTCGGAGAAGTTCAACGAGCTGGTCAACTACATTGCCATGGGCATCGTCGCCGGCCAGAACGTGCAGTACGTGAGCGCTGACGAGATCCCGGCGGAAGTGTTTGAGCGGGAGAAGCAGATCGAGATGGGCCGCGAGGACCTCCAGGTGAGGCGGCGCTGGGGAAGCTGAGGGTCGAGGCCGCATGCTGCGTGCTGTATCCGGAGTATAGTCCGACTGGTGCGACGGCAATGTTCACCCACTCCTCTGAATGCCATTGCTTGTTGCCAATTTTCCGCACAGAACAAGCCGGAGGCCATCCGCGCCAAGATCGCTGAGGGCCGCGCCAAGAAGATCGCGCAGGAGATGGTCCTGCTGGAGCAGCCGTTCCTGACCGACCCGTCCAAGACGGTGGCGGAGGCGATCAAGGAGGCCATTGCTGCGATTGGAGAGAAGATCTCTGTCCGGCGGTTCGTCAAGTACCAGCTCGGGGAGGGCCTGGAGAAGAAGTCGAACGACTTTGCCGCTGAGGTGGCGGCCGTGACCGGGCAGAAGTGAAGTATGAACGTCGTGCGGATTTCTATGGGACCCGCGCCGAGAGCGTGTGGCACATTACGTCTTGCGTATGGGGACTGAGGGTACACGTGCCGAACAGTATATCATGAATGCGCTTTCGGATGGAAGACAGGATTGAGATCTGCTCTTGACAGCAATGCGTTGATTATGTGTTGGCAAGTAGGTGACGGTAGGTGACGGCAGACAGAACGGTTGGGCACTGCGAATGCATGATCTTCGGATCGTGGCGCATGTTTTCCGCAGCGGCACGGAGCTCTGGCAAATTGCATCTCGTGGATGCAAGTCGGTAGGTAGGCAACAGTGCGGAAGCAAATGGCGGATGGGCGATACTTGGCTGTTCCCATTTTTGAAATACATCAAGGGACCATGCCCCCACGCCCCTGAGGTGAAGCTCCGTTCCTGATGGCTTAACGGCGATGGTCTGTGCACAACCATAACTTTCCCGTGACGGCCTTTCAGCTGGTGGGCTTGTAGTACAGACGCGTAGATCGGCCACGTGGGGCACTGCACGGGTGGTGCAATGTGAAAAGAATCATCGGCACCTAACTTGACCGGTCTTGACGAGCAGACAGCACGGACCGGCGCGGATTTGCTTCGATTGCTCTGGTTCTAACGGCATGATGGAAACGCACAAGGAATGCCGGCGCAAACGTGTGATGCAGAGCTGCAAACTGCGCACACAGCTGGCAGGTCAAGAGGTATGGTGGGCAGCCTACGAAATGCAGCGTACTGCTGTCACCGAAAGGGAGGAGAGATTGCGTTAGAAATCGAGCTTTATGACCTGACTAGGGCTCTGACGACGACGCGTCCAGTCTTGCAAAATGGGTAGAGAGCTCGGCTTTGGTTGCAACCAACCACGGCCGTACATTCCCGATTGCAACGTTCTCGAACTCTGAAGGCAACGTTCACTATACTGTACATTTAGGCATTGTCTGGTACCGCACTTGATAGCGTCTTATGGGCGAAAGGATTGTTCTGCGGACGTAATGCGGAGTTAATATATGTAACCCAACCACGGTCTAGCTTGGTGAAGAAGCTTGCTTCACTCATAACTACTCTGTAATATATAATCTGATTTTAGGTTTATGCATACACCTCCTGTCAAGCGACGACCTTTCAGCTACCCCGATAGGTTCATGGTTAGTCGATGAGGACCGATCTGAACTTCTGCAAACTTTTTCCGATATTGGTGTCTGTACGTACTTAACTGCACAAGAAAACTTCATTTGAGTTATCAACTTTGCGCCGCCGTGATGGGGCTAAAGGAGAAGGAGGATGTTACAGGATCATGTTCTCCGAGTGGTCTTGCTCTGCTTCTATCTGGCGGCACCGCCGAAACGCGGTTGCCGGATGTGTCCCAAGATGACGATGAAGCCGCGGCAGCAGCGCATGTTTTTGGTCTGCATGATGCCGTTAAGAGCGGGGATGGAATGTTTGCCAGCGTAAGCGAGATTGTGTCGCAGCGCGCTCAGGAAGACCGGGCGGGACCCACTAATGCAGCGGACAACAGGCCGGGGCGGCTTGGACCGGCAACAGTCGAAGTAGATTATATCGTCGGGCATCTGGAAACCAACGCTACTGGCACGATAGTGTCCACCGCGAATTTCTCGTCGTGCCGTGCCAACGTCTGTGTTTTCTCCGGGAAGTGGCAGTATGAAACGACGATATGCTCAGCAGGTATCATGCAGATTGGCTGGGCGACGCTGCAGTGCCCGTTCACCTCGGAGGAAGTGAGTAACGTGCCGCAGGCGTGTACACTGATGTCGTGTACATGGCCGACAGCCCCAGGCCGTGTCGGGGCTGTACACGGACGTCAATGTGTGCCATCTACTTTCAGGGCGTTGGCGATGCTCCAGATTCCTACGCCTTCGACGGCAAGCGCGTCCGCAAATGGCACGTCAACTGCACGCAGTACGGCGAGGTGTGTTTCCGCCAACGTCCTCTGTTCGCATCTGTCTGCAAATCTTGCTGCTGCATCCGCAATGCACTAAGGGAAGGAGGAAAGCCCCGCGCAAAGGCAGGGGGGACGCCTTGCTGGAAGCCATCCCCGACTACTTCCAGGGATGGCTGCGCGAATGCCGCTGCGTGTTGAAATTAGGCTATCGTCAGGACTGAGGCAAACGTAAGCCCGCGAGCCCGCCACAACTCAACCGGCCGGATCATTTATCCTGCCCCAGGCATGGGCCGCCGGTGACGTGATCGGCTGCTGTCTGGACTTGGACCGCGGCGAGGCGACTTATTACCGGAACGGCCGCAGCTTGGGTGTGGCATTTACGGGAATTCGAACAATGCAGCCTACCCTGGCGTATTTCCCAGCTGTCAGCCTGTCCTACGCTGAACGTTGCGAGCTCAACTTCGGCGCGCAGCCGTTGCTGTACCCGGCGCCTGGATACCAGCCAATGCAGGCGACCTCGCCGCCGTGGATGATCTCGTCCGCGTCGTACCTTGTGTCCTGCCTGGAGCGCCTCGTCACCACCGTGCGGCCGCGCATGCTGTACGGAGCGGACGCAGGCGCGGAGGGCAGCATGGGCGTGGTTGCGAGCTCTGCTGCTGCACCGTCGTCATCGTCCGGCGACGCTCGCAGCGGCGGGGTTGGTGGCGGCAGCGTTTTCATGCCGACCCGCACCTCGTCGCGGCCGAGCTTCGTTGTGCCTTGGGAGTCGTGGTTGCTACTTGGAAACATTGCGGTGGACGAGCTCGCGCCGCATCTTCTCGACGCGCATATCGTTGCGGGCGTCCTCATGCCGGCGATGCTCAGGTTGTGCTCCGGCGGGGGCAGCACCGGCGGCAGCGGCGTTGGAGGGGCCGTCGCAGCCGCAGCGACCGTAGGGTACCTGGGCTCCGCAGCCAGCGCCGCCGTCGGCGCATCGGCAGCGGCGGGAGCCACGATGTCGCCGCTGTCGGGCCTGCTGCAGCTCTTTGAGCTGTGCCTAGAACCGGAGATGCTCTCGGCTGTGATAAACTGCTTGCTGGAGACGCTGTCGCGGCGTTGCATTTCCGCGGCGCTGGTCCCGGAGCAGTTTCCGTACAGTGCATCATGCCCATTCTTGGGCCTGGCGGTGGCAATCGCGTCGCGCACGTCGCTGCGGAGTGTCTGGCTGCGGCACCCCAACCTGTGGCAGGTTCTAGAGGGCTTTTTGACGCGTAAAGGGCCGTCCCCGGACGACCTGCGCCAGCTGCTTCCGCACGTGTGGTGGCGCGGCTGCTCGGAGCTGAGCGGCGACAGGGACCGCATGCGGGGAGCGCTGCAGGCGCTCAGCACAGCAATCACGCGGGTATGTATGTGGGCTTGGGAAACGCAGCTCGTATTGGGAGGCGTAGGATAGGGCAAGTCGGGATTTGTGTCAGGTTGTGAAGAAGACTCCAGATGATGAAAACCTCGCCACGAGGCTCATCCTTCGGCTTGCGGTGAACAACAGCAATTGTTCCACCGATGGTAACTGACGGCCTACACTCAAGGTCAATCAGTTACATCATTGGCGCATGCCGTGATTGTGACTCCCATCCCTGCCGGGTTGGCGCCGTACCGCCTGCATAGCCTGCACTTGCCATGATCTGGGTTTGCTTGCGGTATTCCTACTGGGTCCAAAGCTTGCACCGCGCGTCGCTGGCGCGTGCGGGCGTACCCACAAATCGGCTCCTCAGGTCGAGGACCGGCAGTACGAGCTGCTGTGTTGCCTGCTGGGCAGTCCCGGAGCCGGCGACCCCCGAGAGGACGCCCTGGTGGAGTTCCTGCGCTACCTGGTGCACAAGAACCGGGGGGCGACTCGGGACATCCCTCCACCCGGCCTTTCAGGTTAGTGGCCAGGTCGCGTGCTGACGCGGTGGCCTGACCGTCGCTGCTGTGGGTTTCCTTTTTCCGGTCGCGAATTCGCTCGATGTGGCGGCTCCACAGACGGGAGGCGTTTGCATGCTTGCGCAACATGCGGGCCCTAAAGTCGGTCGGCTGCAAACTTGGTTTGCGCGTCATCAACCAGGTATGAGTTTGTGCGCAATGGCCTTTTCCCTTGCAGACTCCACGGTGTTGATCAGTGCATATTTTGTACTTGTCCGGATGCTGCGCGTGGCGCTACCGCTCACGTCTGGATTCCCGGCCGCGGCACTGTTCGTCAAGGTCAGTCTAAATGGGATCCGTCATCAGTCCAGGCACCGCCGAGCATGTCTGGACGTTGCGTAAGCTTTGCAGCACTTCATAGACGATAAGATGCCAGGGGCTGTCCTAGGAAGCATCACATATATACTCATGTGCTAAGGCAATCCCACAGATGACAGGCTGACGAACACATGTTTCACAGCCATGGAGGGTCGGTCTCTCAGCATTATGTCATAACCCACATGGCAAGGAAAGGGCTGGGAGCTCCCGTTTGGCCGTCTCCTCAGGGTGTTGCCAAGATGCCAACCATAGTTGCGGTCCCTCCCGGACAGCCGGTGGTTCACTGCGCGCTGCAGCAGCAGCAGCACCGATGCGTGAAACAACCGTTCTGCCTAGCGTCATGGCGCGCCACAGCATGGCCCTCCCTGGTTGCTGTTCGCAGACCGCCATGAAGGCGGACCTGGAGCCGGTCAACAGCCTGGCGCGACTGGGGGGCATTGTGACGCACCTGTGCCGGGAATCGCCCGTCACATCGCAAGCGGAGCTGGCGCCGCTCGCCGTGGCGCCCCCGCCGCGTTCTTCCCAGTCGGGTGTGGGCGCGTCCGCGACCAGTGTCGCATCCGGCTCGGGGGCATCGCCAGGAATCCCCGGGGCTTCTGGCGCACAGTCGTTCCCGTCCACGTCGGCGCAGCTTGCACCGCCGCCGGCGTTGGAGGCGGACTCGTGGGTGGTTGCGCGGGTGCGGGCAAGGCCACGGCTGGCTGCAGATCTGGTGGACCTGGCCATGACGCTGTACGCTTTCAAAGTGGGAGGCAGCATCAAGATGGTGAGCGCGGGATCTCAGGCTTGAGGATGGCCGTGTGTTTCGGCTTTCCGCGGCATGCAGCGAAGCTTGTGAAATGGGGAATAGCCCTGGGGTGGCGTTTTCTGCTGGTCCGCAGAAGAAGTGTTTCGTGATGGTTGAATGCTCAGCTGTCTGCGGCCCCGGCGCCAGTGGCATTGGCCTCACCATTCTCCACCCTAACCTCTTCACCCTTCTTCTTGCGTGCGCAGACCCATGGCCTGAGCAATACGGTTGCGGGCAGCCTGGCGGGTCTGGAAGAGGTGGAGCGGCATCTGCGCCGCGTAATGGCGGCAGGGGGGGCCCAGGGCGCCACTGCCGCCGGGCCCGCCACTGCCTCGTATGCCAACTACCTCCGCGACACGCGGGACGTGTTCCGACAAGAAGTCTCCAACAACATCCGTCTCAGCAGTCTGCTCAAGGTAGGTAGTTGGGTGGTGCCGCTGCCCGGAAATGTAGGAAACCCTCGAGGACGTGAAGGTTGCGCGAGACACGTTTGCGGCACCCATGCAGATTGGCCCGTGCCCGCGTGCGATGGGGCGTTACGTGTCTGTGGTGCGTTGCTTTATCAGCAAGTTGCGTTGTGACCTGAGGTGAGCCAAGTGTGTTGTGTGTTGTCGTGGGGCGCTTCGTTCTGCTGCCGCGGCAACGTGGTTGTTCCAAAGGATCCTGCATTGACAGCACCCTAGAGGTATGCTCCTGCTGGGGTCCGTGAACCAGCGGGCAAGCCAGCCGCAGCCGTGCCAGGAACTTCTGCACACATCCCTATCTGGCATGTCGTGGCACGCAACAGAAGTCCCGCGCGTCCAACCGCATGCCCGCTCCTTGTGCAGGTCGTGTTCTTCAGCGGCTGGAAGCAGGAGGCGTGCCTCTCACTTGCGGGGTGGCTGTCCCGCATGCTGACGGCCGCAGCCGCCCTGCCCGGCCCGCTGCTGTCTTACGTGCCCACCTGCTACCTGGACTGCATCCTGGACACGGTTACCTCTGTGCGGCACGCCACGGAGGCCGTGTCAGGAACGACACTGCCGCCGGCCGCGCAGGCCCCGAGCGTGGCTGCGCTACGGTACCATGGATCGCTGGGCGACATTGTGGCTGTGTTGGTGATCCTGCTGCACGAGCCGCGGATCTGCACGCCAGACACCAAGGAGGCGTTGGTGGGGGTGCTGGCGGCCCTGCTGGACCAGCCGGGGATGCTGACGGAGGTGGAGTCCAACGACGTGGCGCGGCAGCGGCTGGTCGGTGCGGCGGTTGCAGCATTCGACAGCCGGCTGTGGCACCCGGTGTCGCAGGTGCTGCTGCGCCTAGTGCGCGGCCAGGGCTTCGGCGAGCAGCAACAGCAGCAGCAGGCGGGTGGGCGCGGCGGCGCTGTGATGGGCGGGAGTCCGCTGTTCCGTGGGCTGATGGTGGCGGAGCTGCGGCCGGATCGGCCCGCGCTGCAGCCCTTCCTGCACCGGCTGTTCAACATGGTCAACTGGTCCACCAGCGAATTCGCGGCCACGGGTAAGAAGCGCGGGTTGATTTGGGGTTTTGGGCCGAACAGGTATCCGCGATGGCCGGCGTGGCTGAATTTGAGCAGGTGTGTGAATGTGGGAGGCGGGCTAGGTGAGGAGCGTGCGCGCGCACCCTGCACGGCACTGCGTCGAGGAGACTACGCACCTGAGGCCAGGCCAAGAGCCGTTACTCCGGCGGCGGTCAGACGGATAGGCGCGTTTAGCAATGTTGGACGAATGAAGGCATGTGGCGGATTGGAGGTTAAGGCAGTGCGGGGCATGAGAAGGGTTTGGCTTGAGCCGCCACGCCGGTACGGCCCCGCGTGGACGCGCACATCTATGATCTACTGGCGGCTGCTCAGGATCGGGTACCTCATATGCGCCCTTGCAGTGGCTGACCTGCACGAGAACCGCTCACGGCGGCACATGACGGAGCAGCAGCAGCAGTTCCGGAAGGCTGGGATCATGTTTGAGCTGGTGTCGGGGCTGTTGCGGCTGCTTGAGTTCACGGCCTCCAGCATACCGGAGGCGTACCTAGCGCCAGGGGCGCATGCCGTCCTCAACCTCAACAGGTGGGTTTTGTCAAGGGCCGCTCGGCTACGTACATGCTGGAATCAACGTTTTTAGAGGGACCATGCTGATTCGCACTTGTTCGAAAATTAGTTTGACGTTTCCAAAGCCGCTCTTGGGTGCTACTGGGCCATGTGGGAAGAGAAGGCGTGTCACGAGGCTGCCAGCGCCTAATGCACGTCAAACGCCCTCCCTCATGTTTCCAAATGGCGTCGACGTGTTTGTCCATGGGGTGCCGTCCGTGTACTGTGCCATCCCCGGTCACTTCCGCAGGCTGCTGGAGGTGGTGTCATTTGTGCTGTCCCACTTCACGGAGGGCAGCGACGCGCGCCGCCTCTCGGAGCTGCTCACCGTGCCGGCCCCGGACAGCGCCGGCGGGCCACCCACCATGAGCAGCACCGTGCGCATCGAGCGCACGCTGCTCAGCGAGAAGATCAACAGGGCCCACATCCTGGCGCCCGTGGTGGGGTCGCTCCTGGGGCTGTGGCGGGGCTCCGGGGGCGGCCACCCGGCGGGAAGCACCGCCGGGATGGAGGTGGAGCCGTCCAACTGGTCACGAGCGGACAGTGGGGGGACCAGCGGTGGCAGCGGCGATGGGTCGTGGGCGGAGTCGCCGGGGTCACGGGCCAGCGCCCGGAACGTGCTCCTGGACGCGCTGTTACGGCACTGGGACTCGCACACGGAGAAGCAGATGGGCTACCTGCGGGCAGTGGATTGGCGGGGCTCGCTGCCGGGCGCTGAACCGGCGGTGTTGGACGCAGGTGGGGTTCGGGGCAAGGACCAATTCGTGGCAGGGAAACTGACGATGAGCCGGGCCGGGGTGTTTCCGTAACGTCGCCGTCCACAATATGCAAGGTTCTGGTCAACGGCTGTGTAACGCTCCATGGCTGGGGGAAACGCATGGACGAGTTCCGATCGTTTTTGCTGGATTAGTTTCATCAAATGGCGAACGTCCTTGGTGCGTGATTGATGACGCCCCTCAATGCCGCGGGATGAATCAGGCGCTCGAGAGTTTTCGGAGCTGCTGCTGGCGGCGGTCGCCCGGCGCAAACAGTTGGCAGCCATAGGTGAGGGCTCGGAGGGAGGCGGCAGCGAGGACGTTCCCGAGGAGCTGCTGGACCCAATCACCACCACCCTGATGACGGATCCGGTCATATTGCCGGACTCGCAGGTGCGGAACGGTGACACGGCATGTGGGTCGTGCAAGCAACCGGAACGTGTGGAATGGATGGTTGTGTTGGCCAAGGGCTGAAGCGCCCCTGCGAAATAAACATTTGGGGGTCTCTATTGGTGACTCACGACAGGCTAGGGAGCATGCAACTATTAAGGATGCAAAGCGTGTGCTGCACACCGCGCGTCGGTTTTCGAAGTACCGGTCAACCGTATGTCAAGACGAGGGAGTCGGGAGTCGGGACCGGCCACTGCGCACCGGGTTTCCTGACAATCGGGTGATGCATGGTGCGCTGGCTTGACCCCGGTGCGCAACGTTCCGGCGTTTAAGGGTGTTGCAGGTTGGCGCGAACCGAATCCCAACGCGCGTCCATCCCACGTTAGGTAGCCTCGGACTGATTAAGTGATGTGCATTGATGTTCGATGTTTACATTACCCTAATTCCGCCTGATCTTGTCCCGACAGATGACTGTGGACCGGGCGACCATAGAGCGGCACTTCCTGAACAGCCAGACGGATCCCTTCTCACGGACGCCACTAACGAGAGAGGCTTTGAGACCCAACGAGGAGATCAAGCGCAAGATTCACGAGTGGCGAAAGACCCGAGGACGGGGCTGACGATGTTGGTTACAACGACCATCCTGAATCGTCGTCGGCGTTATCTAGATCTTGACTAAGAGAATCACCGAAATTTTTTGCATTACATGTAACGGACGAGGCGTTTGAGGTAGTATCAAACGCAGGCTTCTGCTTCGCACGCAGTGGACATTTCATTTGCGCTGGGTTTATTTGATTGTGAATGGCATACATTCAAAATTGGTGAAGTTTGTCTTGTTTCAGTTGATAAAGTGGTGCATGACGTGTGGATCTAGAATCGCAATGAAAGCGCTCATTCTTCATATTGGGCCGCGTACAGCATACGTTATCAGTGGTTTGCCCCGACACTGTGACGTACTTGTATAAATTGGGGTTGACTCCTCTTCATAGTGTCCACTGCCGTCATATTTCGCGGTCGTTGCAGTCGCGCTTGGAGACGTAACGCAAGCAACGATGCAGACTCTAAAAAGCAAGTCGATTGTTAGCGATGTGGCTTCCTCCATGCGCGTGGCGCCGCGGCGCTATGTCCCAGCTCGGACTGTAACGCACACGGCTCAGGCTGCGCCGAGGCTCCCTCCGGACACGCCTAAGGACCGGGCGGACCAAGGTGGCCGCGAGTGGCTCGGCACGATCCTTTCGCGCTTTGGTCCAGTAAAGGACAAGTCGCAGAACACGGCGGTTCTTGAGTTTGAGAAGCCTCTGCTGGAGTTGGATAAGCGCATCAAGGAGGTACGCTCGCTGATATGCCCTCGTCGTAGGGGCGCACTTAACACACGGCACAAATACAATTCGATTTTTGGGCATGCGCAATAGGTGCGCAAGGTGGCCGAGGAGAACGGCGTCGATGTCACCGCCTCCATTGCTGAGCTGGAGAATCGCGCACGTCAGGTACGCACTGATCGGGGACTGTTGAATTTCATCGTCTTGCATACAATTGACACCTTTGCCCATCCCCTTTTCAGTTGCGCAAAGAGACTTATAGCCGCCTGACTCCGGTGCAACGCCTGCAAGTTGCCCGTCATCCGAATCGGCCAACATGCCTGGATATTATCTTGAACATCACCGACAAATTCGTGGAGCTGCATGGCGATCGTGGGGGTCTGGACGACCCGGCCATTGTTTGCGGCATTGGCAGCATCAACGGCACGCCGTTCATGATGATCGGCCACCAGAAGGGCCGCAACACAAAGGTAGCGACGGCATCTGGGGGATTGGGTGAGAGCAAAATCATTCGTGGTTGGACGGCCTTCAGAGGGTGGGCACGGGGGTGGATCGCTAACGCTCGGCTTTGGGGAATTTCCAGGACTGTCTTGGGAGTGCTTGCACCAGTTGGTCATGTAGCACAACATACAACCAGCTCCCGTGCACACATGGTCGCTGCAGGAGAACATCCGGCGTAACTTCGGCATGCCGCAGCCCAACGGCTACCGTAAGGCTCTGCGGTTCATGCGCCACGCTGACAAGTTCGGCCTGCCAATCATCACCTTTGTGGACACCCCGGGTGCTTACGCGGGCAAGACCGCGGAGGAGTTGGGACAGGTGGGCGCGGAAGTGTCGGAGGATGTCTGCGCGGCCTGAGGACCAGCTGGGCACGGGCAAGTGGTTCAACGCCTAGGGGCACAAAGCGTGGTGCCATGATCCTCCACGGAGCTGCGTCAGGCGGCTGTCCGCGCGTACAGCACGGCCACTACATGGTGCCGATCTGGGTTTCCTTTCTATGGATGGGACTAGCTCTCACGCGCAGTGCATGTGACCATCCACCGTCGCTTAACCAGAGGCGTCGGACTTGCCTGCGGACATTATGGAGGCCAGCGGCGGACCCCTTTGTATTGGATGATGAGTAAAGGCTTGCTGGAACGGGCATCACATTCTGGATGTGCTCATGCGCGCGCGCACACGGCAGGGTGAGGCCATCGCCGTCAACCTGCGGGAGATGTTCGGCCTGCGGGTGCCCATCATCAGTGTAGTGATTGGTGAGGGCGGCTCGGGAGGCGCGCTGGCCATTGGCTGCGCCAACCGCAACCTGATCATGGAGAACGCGGTCTACTACGTGGCCTCGCCGGAGGCCTGCGCCGCCATCCTCTGGAAGAGCCGCGGCGCTGCGGGCGAGGTGGGTTGCGGGGTCTGTTGCCTGGGCGAGTGTCGTTACCATCACTAAACGCCGTGTTGGGTGTGCGAAACGGCAGTCGGCGGGCAGCCCTTGGCGCAACCCAAGCCTCAGGTCGTGACCTGGCCATGAACAAGCTGCTAAATGTATGGCCGTTGTTGAGGAGGGCCCGGCTGTCGCAATTGCACCATTTCGGTCCTCCGGCATTTGCCTCGTCATTTGATTGATGATAAATGCAGAGTTAAACCGAAACCGCTATGGCCGTTGCGCAAGCCAGTGATCCAAAAGTTGATCACTGTGCACAATCATGGGACGCCGAATACAACTGGGAACGGCCCCGAAGTGGCAATCATGTTTGACTCGCACACGGATTTCCGAATATGCGGAGTGCCCGATGTATCGGGGCGATGGCTTTAAGGTAACCGACCCTGGACCATACACATATGTAGACATGGTGCCCAAGCTCGCTGCTCCGCGGGCGGGCGGACAAGTTCGATGGCAGCGAACAGGGATTCTTTACTATTGCGCCGGGGTCAGCGTCCGGGTTATCCAGTCCTGGGCTGATTGTCGCGCTGGTTGCCTGCCATCATCATAGGCGACGGAGGCGCTCCGCATCACCTCCGCGGAGCTGGTGAAGTTCGGCGTCATGGACCACATCGTGCCGGAGCCGTTGGGCGGGGCGCACTCGGACCCGCTGTCGGCCTTCCCGCTGATCAAGGAGACGATCTTGAACACCTACGCCCAGTAAGTGGATCCTGATGTGCGCTCAGACCATTACACCGGGCGCAGCGTACTCCGTGGGTTGGATTCGCTGGATGAGGGTGAAAGGTGGCCGGGAGGTTTATTGACGGTCATGCAGCGGCCGTTTCAGCAGGTGGGCTTCAGCGGGGAGGGGGAGGGGCATCTGTAACGGGCTCGACCGCTTTCCACGGGGCACCGGTACATTTTCGGGGATACTCATTCTTGCGGCAGCGAGGTTGTCAAGCGGTAATAGTGAGCGAGCTGTTGAGCGGTAATAACGAGCGGAAACGGTATTGCACAGTCCTTGCTATCAGAAAGCGGTGGAATTTTTTGGTGAAACGGCGCTGGGTCAGCCCAGCGAGACTGGCCGCTGGTCTTGAATGTGCGCCGCTGATCGCGATGTATGAGTCGTTGCGTGTTTGATGGCATGAGCAAGAGTCGCTTACCTTGCCGATTTGCGACTGCATGAGCCGAAGGGACGAGTTCTCGCGAATCCTCCTCCGCTTGTCTGTGGGAAGCAACCTCGGACGAATGTGCGACTCGTCTTAGCAGCAAACATATGACCGTTGATTGACCGCAGCAATGATATCCTCCATGGCACTCAAGAGTGCGCCGATTAGGAATATCACCAGTGACCAGGGGATGCTAGCACTCCACCCTGCTGCAGGGCTGGTACGCAGCTACTTGGCCGCCTGTCGGTGTCCCTTGAATAGCACCCAGAGGCTAAGCTCCCGAGTGCCTCGCGGCGTACTGTGAATGCCTAATCCTTGGATAGCACCACGGCCACCTTTTAGCCTTTTAAGCGCCACCGTCTCCGGCTTATTACGGGACCCATCCGGTCACATCATTCCAGGTACGCCAACATGTCGGAGGAGGAGATCAAACTGGACCGCTACGCCAAGTTCCGCAAGCTGGGCCAGTTCCAGGAGTTTGTGGTCAAGGGAGGCGACTGGCGCACCGCCATTGCTGATCGCAACCAGGTGAGCAGTGATGCCGGCGTCTGGCAAAGGGTGTGCGCTGCGGTTGAACGTCGGCGGTGTTCAGCGATGTCGGCTTAGGGAATCACCGCACCTGTACATGTCAGATTTCGCCGCGGGTAGGCCTCAGAAGTGGCGGGCGGCTGGTGACCTAAGTTGCCGTGCTTTGTCCCGGTTCTAGAAACTGATCACTTCGTGCCCCTCGTCGAACTTGTTCTGCAAACGCAGGCGGACGGAGCTACCACCAAGGCGGGGGCATGGGCCGCCAGTGAGGCGGAGGCGCGCTACATCGAGCAGCAGGTGGACGCGGACGAGAAATGGGAGAAGCTGCTGGCGGAGGGCGCCGAGTGGCTCAACAAGCCGGTGCAGCCGCCGGGCCTGGGTCGGTCAGGTGAGGCCGGGAATGTGGAGACGGTGTACGGCTGAATGCGGCGGTTGCTGGAGTGTTGTCTAAATAGTATCCTCGTGCTGAGCTGAGCAGCAAGAGCTGCACGTTTGTTGAGTAGCATGCGGACACCGGTTCATGTTACAGCGTTATCACAGCACGGATCTCGGCGCTACGTGCTTATCACGTCTTGTCAGAGTGGCGCTGACGAAGTCGACCTGACGATTTTTTCTGCGGGGCTGCCAAAAGGCTGTGTTGCTGAGCCAGTTTACCCGACATGTCGCAGGCATTATGGACGTCGCGGTCACCATGGTGGAGGCGCGGCGGCGGAAGCAGCTGCAGCAGCAAGCGGCCTCGAATGGGCAGGCGCACCAGCCGGCGGCCACCAACGGCGTGCCGCCGTCGATGGTCAACGCAACCGCGTAATCAGCCGCTGCAGCACGCCAGACGTACATAGTGCGGTCAGCGGCTATCGCGCGACGCGCGGGCAAACCAACGAATGTGAGCTATTTACTGAGCCGGCTAGACAGGGTGGGGAATACTTGGGCAGGGTGAGCAAGGCGGTTTGATCTGGCTGCCGCTGCGGGAGCCCGCAGATACAAGGATCGCCTGCGGTCAAGACGTCAAAGAGAGAAGCTGAGTGTTCCGGATATGTATGGTTTGTTGAGAGTTTTCTGTTGTCGTGTGTTGACGTGGGCAATGGCGCCGTGCGGACGCTTTTTCTGCTGGTGTTGCGGCAGCTGTCGAGACTGATGGCTGGCACGGCCGACGCAATTGGAAGGGGATTGCGCACATGCCAGGCTTAGCTACGCTCACGAGGAGCATGCTCGCGCACAGTGAGCCCGGACTCGTGGTATCATCGAAGAAATGCGTGTGGTGAAGCGAAAGAGGCTAAACTTATATGGCCGTTGCACGTCGGGGAGATCAAAGTTAAAGAGTTTATTGCGCGACTCTGCTCACATGGCCTGTGCGGCAATGTGCGGTGCGGGGTGAGACAGCGACGTTGGAATCCTGGTGCCGCCAACTTCGTTATAAAGTTGATGGTTCTCCTTGAGCTCGCGTTAATGTATATGCATCGAGTCTCGCACGCTCTTCACCAATAAGTGTTCTGATAGTGCCGACCGTATGGCACGCTTGCTATCAGGTTCGTCCGGCCAAATAAGCCATATAAGCCACACAGCCACATTCATCAACGGAACTCTTGCCGTGCGAAACAAGTCAACCCATCAAGCGCCCCTGCCTACCCTTCGATCTCCCCGCGTACGCGCGGATACGATCACCGTGAATATTCTGCACGTGAAACTTCGCTGTCTTCAATGGCGGAGCATCTTGCACAGAGGCCCCAGGATATTGTCCTTGATTGACGATACGAAACCGAGCACGGCTTGGAGCGATGGCAGCGGGCTGCGTGCCTTTGTCTTCTCGTCCGGCTTGCCTGTCGGCTGAGTGTCTCCAACCTGGCCCGGTCCGACGATCATAGACGACAGAAGCGCCTGTTCCCGATCGGCCTCCTCGTGCTCGTTGACCTTGGCTACAAACGCACATTTACAACACCTTTAATGGCAAATTACTAAGCATTCCACGGACATGACAATCGGACAGTGGTGGGGTGATATGATAAGGCTCTGCCGTGCTCTGCCAAGGATGTCAGCCTTGAGTTCATGCATCCCAGAAACTTTGGGGCAGCTGTTTCACTGCAAAAGCCGCGAAAAGCCGCGGGCAGCAATGTCGCCGCAACGTCAACAAATGCTGCCGTTGCAGAGAAACCGTGTCAGCCCCAGTCACAGCCTCGCCTAAGTACCCCAAGTGGACGGGACTTCGGCCACGCACTTACTGAGGTCGAATGCTCGCGACGTTTGTTTGTACGAAGCGCCGCCGGCAGCCCCGCTGGCACCAGTTGCATCGTCCAGGCCGCCTTCCCCTTTGGGCCCTGTGCAGTGAGTGCCCGGCAGGTACAGTGTGCGAGCAATTGTTAGCGGACTAATCGTAGCACATGCGTTTTTTAGCTGCCGAGGTGCTGAATTCATCCGTTTTACAGTAGGCCCCCGGGGGCTATTGGTGATTGTCAAAGCGGTGATGACCAAAGCCGTCATATCAAACGTTGCGCGGCCCAAACGAAGGGCAGGTGCAACGGTAGGTGCAAAGGCTTTGCAAGTACGGCACGCCATACGGCACAGTCAAGTTGACCTATGGACGTGGATGTCGCCAGCTAGAAATGGGGTCTAGCTGTGTACCTGCTTGAATCGCGACGGGTCCGATGCGTCCGTCCTCATACGAGTATAATGAAATGCCGATAGGTTGCTCCAGGTGGGGTTGCAACTGCAGGGACGTGTAATTCCAGAGTATTGGTCAGTGTGGGAATATTGGCTGGCGCAAATCTTCTAAGACATATGTAGCACAGCAGATGATGAGAAGGTCCTTGCAATTCAGGGCATGATCGCCTATCTTGTCTTGTACCGGTAATCCCCACATCCCATGCGCTGGAACACACCTTTTCGAGCAATTCAACCATCCGTGGTGCCGTCGTATGGGCTCCAAAAGCAGAGGTGTTCTCATATCGCTCCCTGCATTGGTTTGGTTGGTTTGGTTTTGGCATAAACATACCGTCATGCACGTTCGCCAAGTCGCCAACGACAATTTGGTAAGGAGACCACGCACCAGAAATGGAAAGTGTTGGCCTCCCATCCGTCGCGAACGCAGTCGAATGCGACGATACCCTTCCCGGCAACTTGACACTCCTGCTCAGTCCACTTCAGAATCTCGCCAGCAATGCTAGCTACTTGCGTCTCATGATCCTTCTTTGCAATTAGCGTCCTCGACACCGCAACTTGCTTCTTGCTGCGGGCCTTGTGAGCAGCGACCACCTCCAGAGGAGACCGCCTTTGTCTGCAAGGCAGCGAGCTTCGCCTTGCGTCCAAAAGAGACATGGTCACGGAACTTCTTCGCTGATACAAAGATCCAGCTGGAGATCTATTATACTATGGTCGAGGAACCGTTTCGGCAACTTAAAGGAATGACGCTGCCCGTTGTGGGGATCTAACCTCAAGACGCAAACACAGCAGGTTGTCGCTTCGATCTTGATATGGCGATGCGTTGAACGGTAACCTGTAGAAACGTGGACGCTTCTGAGACCGTTGTGGACGATCAACGGAAAAAGTGTCACCATGCAAATCTTTGTGATTTTGTTGTGCTGAACTTCTGGATTCTATTATATTGTGTACAGTTTGAGATGTCGCTTGCTACGTTACGGCATCTACAGCCCCGGATTGTGCCTGCGGGCCTGGGGTGTAGGGTGCGGCGGCCAGTTTTCTCACGGTAAGAGCAATTATGCAGGGTGAAATGTTGGCTTTCAATATTGCTGGAGCGATTTGTGCATCTCCGTCTGCAGTGTAGTCACTTGCACGGCGAGTCATGGCCAATCAACGGCGAACGGACCGATTGTAAAGGTATGGTGGCTCAGAGTTTAGTAATGTCATGACAAATCTACTGTGTCAACAAAGGGGCTTGGATCAAGTTACCTTGTACGTTCGTGGGCGGGCCTACATGCCCAAACCCTCCTGCCGGGTACCCTGCCAAGCCAGATATGTGGTATAACCAATCCACAAGATGCTCAACATGCTGTGAGCTCAGGCGCGGACTTGATCGGTGAGCACGCCGTGGGTACGAAGCAACCGGGAGGCTTTAGAAGGGCGTTGCAGTTCAACTTAAATTTGACACCGACCCGTCATGCACGTCAACTTACTCCACTTCCACCTCTGTGCACGGCCTGAGCGTGCGTATAACCGACGCGCTGGAGCGGATCCGTCCCCGCTCATGACGCCTGCAGGGATGATTATGTGGCAGAAGGCGAAGCGGGCGGTGAGCTCCGAAACAGCCCGTAGCATTGCGGCGGTGGCCCGTGAGGCGGGCGTCCGGGCAGTCGGGGTGTTTGTGGACGAGGACGCAGCCACCATCTCATCGCGGTGAGTCGGCGCTAGCGCCGACGGAGATCCACTTTTGGAAATGACGCCCAGTGGAGTCCGCGTTGACTGAAGCCATAGTTTGGGACATTTGGCTTTAGTCTTATTTGTAATCAGATTTAGTCATGTACCGTTTTGTGGCAATCAGATGCGCTGTGGAGAGTGGAATCGGCTCTTCTGCGTTATTGGAGCCTTTCCCTGCGCCTGAGGCCTGCGTTGCTGCTCCGCTGGCCCGTCCGCGCAGGTGCCGCGATGCGGGCATCCCGGTGGCGCAGCTCCACGGCGACGGCGCAAGGTTGGGCAGGGCGGGCTGGGGGCATGCGTGTGGCAGGCCGATGCTTGTCAGGCACGATGATCTCTGGCGCCGCGCAACTGGTTCCTGGCGTCGGCTGTGCACAGCACAAGTTACAGCAAGCCCCAAGCAACCGGTTGTAACGGGCCGCAACGAAGCTGTTCGGAAGAAGACAACATGGGCGTCATGAGGGTTCTCACTGACAGTGATGATGCGCTGACACCCCCAGGGCGGCCCTACCTGATCTGGACCCGACGCTGGAGGTCGTCTACGTGCTCAATTGCGCACCCGACGGCACACCACTAACAGTACCCCCAAGCGATCTACTCCGGAAGATGGGCAGACCGGGGGCCCGTCGGCCGGAGTGGGTGCTTGTGGATAGCGCGCAGGTAGGGCAGTCTACGCTTCACCCACTGCGCTCCCAGCCTTTGCATTGCAAACTTGGCTTGACAGCCACCCGTGGGGTTCCATCATCTTCGGCGGCTAGGGTCGCGATGCCGTGCGCAGGTTAACGTCGGTAAGGCCCTGCCTCTGTGTTGACTGGCTGGATTCGCAACCGACGCCTCGATCGCTGGTGGTCAGTGATTTGACGGCGCGTTGGCCATTTGCACGTTGCTGACCGCAGGGCGGCTCTGGGCAGGCGCTGGATTGGCGGAATCTGCGTGTGCCCTCCGAGGAGGCCTCGCGCGGCTGGCTGCTGGCAGGTGGCCTCACTCCGGACAACGTTGCCACTGCGGCGGAATTGGCGCGGCCCACTGCAGTGGACGTCTCGAGTGGCGTGTGCGGCCCAGACGGTGAGTGCCCACACGCAGTTGGGAAAAAGAGGGTTGGCATGTTGTATTGAGAACACAGCTGGGCTCGGCTCATGCGCCGGATACAACATTCGGCTCGTTGCGTCGGGGGATAGTGGTCACTTGGGTCTGCCTGGTGACGGCAAACGCGGCCTCAATACAGGAAGGCAACCCAGGTAGCCAGGTTCCGTCCCCACGACCGCTTCATCATATAAGTCCACATACCATGCATTGGTCTGGCCCATACAGGGTTGCAGAAGGATTCTGCCAAAGTGACATCCTTTATCTCGGCGGCCAAGACTGTCAAGTACACATGAGCTAACTTTTTTGGGGAGCCCAGCGGCTGCAGTTCGGTTTGCTCATGATAGCATCGGTTACTGTTCAACGTGTCGCCAAGGCCGAAGCATGTGACGGTGTACCGCACGCGACTGTGATTTCATGGTTTTATTTGCACGACCGAATTTTCCTGTGCAAAATCAGTCGCAGAGTCGCGGCACCTTTCTCGTCTGCTCTGTATTTCGTTCATTTGTCGATATGATCTATATACATTCCGCGAACCGTGACGTACATCGCGACAGGGCGGTCGGTATGGTCTGTGGCCCTTCCGGCAGGGTTCGGCAGCCCATCTAACCCAGATGATATTCTGTCTGACGGTGATTTCATCATGAGGGAGGTGTCATAAAGCTCTGTTACCCGGATGTTGTGGATGGGGCGTGACCTGAAGCCTCGTGGTTGCTGTAGCAGGCCGTGGCTGTCATGTTATCAGCACCAGGCCATTTGTCCCGGTCTCCGAGTGTGCGAGCTCGCAATACCTCAGCGCCGTAGTGTGTATGCCGCTGCTTTCCCAGATGCCAGGCGAGCAGACCCCGGATGAAAGAATTCCATAATAGCTCTAGGTAAGGCGAGGCAAGGCCACTATTTCGTCGGCCTTGACAACAGCATGCCCCACTGCTAGTTCATGAGCATGCTTTCGGCTCTGCTGTTGCACCGTGGCGCAACTTGAACCTCGCGAATCTGCACGACCGCAGCACTGCTTCGCATCTCGGCCGTTGCCAAACCTGCACGACTGCAAGAGCTTCTAAGGATCACAGCAGGGTATCGTCGCTGTGGAGCACCCCTGAGCCATCCATACCCGCAGTGCAGGGCTGCGGGGCGGGCTTGTCTTCAAGCGCCGGCCCTTCGGTGCACAACAACCGAATGTACGCCGCGATGCCGTCTAGTAATCGAGCCATAACTAGGACCCTGGCCGCCTCCCCTCTCTCCACACTGGCTTCTGGCCGCTCCAGGCCCTTCCAAACACCACTGACAGAAATCAAACTACCATGAGTCTTGCGGACGCCCCGTCCCCTAGGAAGACGGAATACGCAGGACACACGCGTCAGTAGCGCGGGGTGAAGCACGCACACGCTTAGTATGGAGAGTAAATCGCATGTAGATATGCACAACGACGCTCGCACTGGTGCTGGACGGAAGGGCCCTGCGGAACACAGGCCGCAAGGGCTTATGCCCCAAGTTACAGGTACCGGTGCAGCCCATAACGCGTTTTATCGTAAATGCAGCCATGGTGCGGGTAAGTCGTCGTCCAGCATGCATATGATGTCGTCGAGTCGCTGCGGTTCCGGACCGGTCATCCTGTTGACTGTCGTACCGTATCGATGACACAGCCCCGCCCTTGCCTCTCGATGCAGCCTACCCGGCACTGTCAGTCCTGGTTTTGGGATCGGTCAAGCACGCCAGCGTGTGGCGAGTCTGCGCAGCCAAACATGATGCAGACAGCCTAGCTGCAAGCAAGGCGTACAAGCCTGCACGCCACCAAACAAGTCGAGTGCCTCAACATAACATTCAGCGAGCATGCCACTACCATACTGCAGCTGGCGGAGCTGCCTTGTATCAGCACAATAACGCGCGCGCGCACACACGAATGCACAACGTTCGCGATCGTTCAGCCGCTGGAGGCCAAGAACTCAACCGTCAGGGCCAATGAGGGCCAGCCTCGGCGTTAGTGCGGCCGCCCCGTCGCGTGCTGCCCGCCAACGAAATGCCATGGATCCTGCAAGCCCGCCGCCGCCTCGGCCGCCTCCTGACTGTCGTCGCTCAGCACCAGGGACCGCATCTCACAGTTGTCGTACCACTTGTGCATCTCGCCCTGTACCGCCTCCGCGGCGCCCCGTCCGAAACAAGACATTGTGAAGTGCAGGAAGGACGAGTGGGTCACCACCGCGATGTGCCGCTCCGGGCGGGTCGCCAGCCACTTAAGGAAGGCCAGGCCGCGGCGGCGGATCTCGTCCTTTGTCTCCCGATGGTGGTCCGTCCACTGTGCGTCCTCGTCCGGCTGCACCAGCGAGAAGTCCACTGCTGGGAACCTGGGCCCCAGGGAGGGGAGCGACAAGCGGCCTTACAGCGTGCCGAACGCATTTGGCCACTAGGAAATGAACTCGACCCAATTCAGCAGTCGTGCTACTGGTATAAGACAGAACCGTAATGCAGGCCACATGGCAACCCCAGCCAAAATGGGTAAGAAAGAATGCAGGAATTCCCGGAGCTTGCAAGCTTGTACAATGAACGCTGCTAGGAGGCTGTTTACCCTTCTCAGCATGTGTGCCTCTGGGCTTCCGAAGGCCTGTCACTCCTCCTTTGCGTGTCTTGAGGACCCTGACTGAACACGTCCTCGTCGTCCCTCCCCGACCCGACCCGGAGCATATGGCGCACCTCTCCTTGTACACGGACACCGCGCTGCGCCGGTCGCAAGGGTGCACCCCGATGTGCTCCTGCGGGCGCAGGCGGTCAATGCTTTGTGATCTCAAGCGCAAGGGCCGGGTGCCTTCAGCTGCGTCCTTATGCGTTGCGCACTTTTGTCAATAGAGCCGCATGCTTCTTTGCTTCTTACCTGGAACACTAGCATTCGGCGCACAACCGTCAAGACCCGACCGCACACCCTGTTTCCTTAACGGAATGAGCCGCAGGAGCGTTCGAAGGGCCATGCTTCGGTCCATCCGATACTGCCGGCGAGGGTGGGCAACACAACCAAGTCGCCACAAAATCATCCAGCCACGAACCAACCCACCCGGCACAGCTCGTTTGCAATGAACGGCGGGCAGCCCCGACTGGACACCGCCGCGTGCGCCACCCGCTTTCCCTCCAGCCCTTCCTGAGCAACCATGAGCAGCGGAGCTGTCTGTCCATCGAGGCCGTTGGTATCACCATTGCCGTTGGTCGAGCTACTGCTGCAAGGGGTACCAAACGCGCCCACTGCAGTCTCCAGGGCTCGCTGCAGTGGGGCCACCACCACCAAGTCCACCGGCACTTTGGCTTCCACCACATGCCGACCTGTTTAATTGTGGCGGCCAACGGCAACAGAAAAGGTACGGATAAAGCGAGTGCAGTGAGGAAACGGTTTATGGATTTCAGAGAGCCAAGACGTGGTGGGTGGCGTCGGAACACACACGCCTCCTGGTGGCACAAACTACTTGCAACCTTACAATCTTGGTCCCCTGGGAAGGTTTACTGCTCGTGTTATACGTCAAGGCAAACATGTGAACACTGCCTGTGCATATGTATACACGGCCTCGACACCAGCGGCCTGCTATTCGCCAATCCGCCAGTGTGAGACGAACTCACCCAGGTTTTCCGCTTGCTGCCATCCCAGTTCTGTCAAATGTGCGTCGGCGTAGTCCCACAGCTTATAGTTGTCGTGGTTTATGTGCCCTGTTACGACATGGCGGCGGGCATACCGGGCGCAGGGTTCCAAGTGTGAAAGTGCCCGGACAAACACAGGGGTTTGGGGAACTGGCGTTGCAGCAGGAGCACAACAGCTCACCCACCTGCCACGTTGTGAAACCCCTGACCATGCCGCACGAAATGGATGGTCTTGGTGTACCTTACAGGCATGAGCGAGATGCGTGGACACACTGATTTCCTGGTCGTCTCCGCGTCCTCGGGATCCATTACTTTGTTCGTAGGCATCTCGACGAACGTGCTTTTATGAGAGCTGCAGCTAATCGTGTGGCACCTACTGAGGAAAGCTACAGAATTGATGGAAGCTGATTGAACCCCCGAACAGCTCGGAACAAGATGACGCGATATTAGAAGACTGTAATTTTTGTTTGTATAACAAGCAGCAGAGGAACTCAATTTTAAAATACGGCTGCCAAGCATCGCCCTAGCTGTTGACCGCAACTGAACAAACCTCACGCTACGCGTAAGTAGGCTTGCCCACCAAAGAAAGGGGAAGAGCAGACTTTGAACTGTTTACTTTGTTATAAACTTATAATATGGCACCTTCCGTGCAATGAACGGATTAGTTCCTATTGGTTAACGTTCCTATCGGGTCGCTTACTGATAGGAAGTGGTAGCTACTTGTATGCCTGATGATACGAAGGCGGCAATTGCAAAGACCGAATGCAAACGCATGAAAGCTTGAATGTGCGACACTCGGTGTCACTAGATCGAAGACATATCAGAGTCATGAACGCGAACTACGTGGACCCGTTAGGACAGGTCCTTCAGCATGGGTTTGGTCACGGCCTACGGGAAAACCTATTAATACGGATAGTGGAAATGCAGCTGAGCTGTGTTTTGAATTGATGGGCACGTTGACTTCTGTAGTAAGGAATAGCAGGGAAGACAAATTGGTGACATCCTGGAGATATGCATAGGTACGGCAAGGTAGTTGCTGGTGGCACTGTCACAAGTTATCGTCAGCATGCGGACGGGTCAGGACGGGTTGGAGTTCGGTCTCCGCCATTGATGCTAATATTGCATATTGTTGATGCCCTTCTGCAAGGGCATACTACCCACCCGCCCGCCTTGGGAGGCAGGCGTCTTGGCCTGCGGGTTGGGCTACTGTTGGTGATTACAACGGCCGGTTTGCAACAACCTAACACGGGTCTGGCCTCAAGCAAAATGCTTACAGGTGTTCCCTCGCAGATCGTTTGCAGGCTGTGATAATTCCGTCTGCGCCTGTCTGGTGTAACGTCTAGTGTACCGGCCTGTTGTATCTCGCCATAAAGAATGGACCGATCGGCAGATGTCCATGATGGACATCTCATGGTACATAGCCAGGATACTACACGGCCCCCACACACCGTCCCAGGCCCCCATCCAAACACCGTCCCAGGCCCCCACACTCCGTGCCAGTGCAGGCCTGGGACAGCGTGTGTGTACCTGGCACGGCGTGTGGGGGCCTGGGAACCCCCAGAATTCGACCCCGCATTTGGGCTCCAAAATGGACATATGGCATTTTTATGCGACGAATAATGCAACTACCAGAGTTTGGGGGCATTTGGTCATTGTCATGTTTTGACCGAAATTGCATGGGAGGGCTGCAGGCCTGTAGCACGGGTCGGCTGGCGACCTGTGGCCAGGCAGGAGGCTACAGCGGCGTGTCAGGCACCGTTGGTGTTTTGTCCCGTTGCGGTTCCCGAGCAGGTTGGTTGGTTATGACGTACTGGTGGTTGTACGGCAGGCGATCGTACGAGGAGCCTCGGGCATCTGGCCGGGCCGGCATGCTGATGAGTTGCTGTGCTTCGATGACGTCATTGCTGCACAGAAAGTTAGCCTGGCCAGATGGCTTGCTTGGCAAGGCGGAACAATGAGTCAGCGCCAAGATATGGTTTGTTAATGAGGTGTCCCCGTTGGGCCGCATTGCCATGCTAATTTGACTGGACGGCTCCAGTCGTTTTATGTGCAGCCATATGTCTTGTGACGGAGAGCGGCACAACCAGTCAGTCCGGTGAGGAGGCTTGTCATGCATTATTATGGCTCCAAAACACTTCTTCCCGTCTGTCGCAGGACATGTCCCCATGTCGTATGAAGTCAGCCCGACCGTCTGTCAGTTTGTCGTGCACCGTTGCCGGCACATCATTTCGCCGGCACGACCTGGCGGTTGAGAAGCGGTTGGGCCTAAGGAACTAGTGCAATGAAGCGGGAGGTCGTCTAATGGGAAAGAAGCTGGCATTCTGTCCAGAGATCGAATCCCCGTCCCCTCACCGCCGTGTGATGAGGCGGGTCTGGCGCGGTTTCCAGGAGAGGCAATCCTGGCGCGCTGGTAACCTGGTGTAGTGGCCGGTATGGCTGCGTGACACCCCCGCGGGTGATGGAGGATGGGTGCGCAGTCCTTGGTAGGGGTTGATGAGACGAGGCACCTACGAGCTATCTGGGCCCGTTGGAACACCCGGTCGGGATACGGGTCCACCTTGTAACGGTTACATTACAATGACGCGAGCAGCGTTCCGGTTTTGGTTGCGCTGGCGTAACCCGTTGTCGTGTTTGCGGGCGTTTGTGGTTCGAACGAGCCCTTGGCGAGCCAGCTGGGCTTGCCGCATGGCTCCAGGGTGCGATTTGGCCAGATTTGGTGCCGTACACTCTTGGCGCCGTCTGGGCCGCTTTGGGAGCACAACGCCGACTGTTTCGGCGTTGTGCGTTGCTCGCATGTAGGCAATTAATTGTAAGCAGTCTGGATTCCACTGGCCTGATCAACCAGCGTAGTCCAATGCAGCACGCTTTCCACAACCACTAGTACATTAGCGCAAATCCCCCTGTTGGTTTGGTCCTACCAACACCTGAACATCGCCTGATTGCTCGGTAGGTAGTTCAGGGGCACGGCGCCTCGATGGGTCGCAATTGGGCACCCTCAAAAGCGTCGTGACCGGCTTGGGAGCCCTAGCAACGCACAACCAGCAACATATGAGCTCGTTGTAAAGGACTGGTGAAGGAGCTCCGACAAAATCGCCCTCGGCGTGGCTGCTGAGGAGCGTGCTTCGTTGCTGCGTCGCGCCTTTGGCAGCCGTGGAGTGCAGCAGTAGGCTCGCGCGCAGAGCTGTTGGGACCTGCTGAGCTCTGCGGAAATGACGGTTTCCGTGGAATGAAGAGTCGCGCCTAGTGGAGTTTGGCAAGACATTTCGCGCCTACCGTATGCACCCTTACTTAACAGCTAGGTACAAGTAGGTTGGATGCATTATCGTGGCAACCGGACTGCACGGTTCGTTTGTACGGGACTACCGCGTGCACCGTCTTTTACAGCACAGTGACCTCTTTCCCTGCCGTCCATCTGCGTCCCCAATCACACAACGGACTGGTAGGCCCATCCTGGCCCATCCTACTCCCGGCGTCTAAGCAGTTCCCCTTGGCACACCACGCGCCAACCGTGGACGCCGATCCCTGCTGACTACCGACTGCTGCTGACCACCGTCATTCAGCAATGCCAGGACCGCATGCAGCGGCAATAGCGTCTCCTGTTGGACTGGTGTCCGGTGTGACGGATCGTGCCTGGCGCTAGCGCTACTACCCAGAAGTACCTGGCCGGGAAAGCTGGGGTGCCGTGGCCATCCGTGGCCAAGTCATGAGGTACACAGTCTGTCCCTGCCTGTCCTTAGCATGTACCACCAGTCCACCAACCAAGTTGCCGAGGGTTGCCGCTACAGAAATCTCCCCGAGTAAATGGTTACAGATCGAAATGCAAACCCACGGACTGCACGTCAAAGGCCATTCTCCACACGGGCCCTGCAGCGATGGAGTAACCGCTCTTGCCACATCACAATATCTCAAGCCCTCACACGCACCCGAGGGCTCGGTACGTCTTGGCGCTCGGCTACCCGCCAAACAGCAATCTGCGGGCTGCCGCGGTCTCGCCATCCGCTCCTGCCTCACGATCCCCATCTGCCACGCGCCCGCCGCCCATCCGCCCCGCCAGCTCGGCCGCCGCTGGGGCCGCTGCAGCACCGCCGCTCAATTACCCCGTTCGAAGGAGTAGATGTCCCCGTTGGGCCCCCGCGCTCGCGCCAGCACCTCCGCGATCGCGTCCAAGTCGGCCTGGTCCAGGTTGAAGCTCAGGGTGCGGATATTGTCGGCGATGTGGGAGGTGCCCCGCACGCCCACGATGGGGTGCACCGTGTGGCCGTCGCCCTGCAGGCACATGGGCGGAAGCACGGTGGCGGGCGAGCAGTCAAGCGCTACGTAGTCAAGCGCTACGAGGGGCCCCAAGTCAGCGTTCCAGACCGAGAGACGAGCTTGCGGGCTTGTGCGCTAACGGCTGTATCATCACCGCTGCCGTAACGGGGCCGCCTCGGGCGAACAAGAGCAGTGGATGGCGTAGCGAGTCGCAGCACGGCAGCGGAAGACTGAGGGTAGCAGGGACTGGCGTGGCGGACGGACGAGTGGGGCCACAGCGGCCTGAGCTCAGCAGGCCGGCACCTACCACATCGCATCAGCCAGCAGCAAACCCACGCAGCCCGATTCGCAGACACGCGTTGTGGGTCGCTGAGCCGCGAGACAAACTGGGTCCAGGCTACGTGGGTACGTCGCCGACCGCGTGACCAATGCGGGGTCGACCGACATGGGCTCATTCCACATCGGCCCCATACCGACCCGGAAACAGGTCCTATGGGGGTTCAACGCGACCGGGCGATGGGTCCCACCTGCTGCATGACCCATCTCAGAGCCACATTGGCCACACTGACTCCGTGGCGGTCCGCCACCCTCCGGAGGACCAGCAGCAGCTCCCGCCACAGGTCCTGGCCGCCGAACTGCTTCGCGACGTTCCTGCGAGGCGGCAGTGGGGGCGCGGGGTGTGCGGAAGACGGAGGCGCAGAGGCGGGAGGGGCGGCGCCACCGGGGCGAAACAGACACGCTGGTGTTGGAAGCAAACGGACAGCGGAGTACGTATTTCAAGGGTCGGCTGCGGCGGAACATGCAGGAAAAGGGAAAGGTGAGGGACAGAACTAGGGTAAGCTGTGAGCTGAGCACCGAGCCGACGACTCATCGATCATTGTAGGCCGAACCCGAACGCAGCGACTCACCGAGAGGACGCCTCGCGCCTGGCCTTCGACCCAGCTTTCACTGCGCTGCGCATCCCGATTTGACTGTGCCCCTTTGCGGCTCTACACCCAGGCGGATTGCGGCTCTACACATAGGCCGTACGGTGACACACCCGCCGTCTCGCTGCCCAACACCAGTCCATCACCTTGCCTGCCCGGCCCCGATGAGCTGTGACTTCCACCCCTCCGCCCTCCCCTCCGTCCTCCCCTCCGCCCTCCCCTCCGCCCTCCCCTCCGCCCTCCCCTCCTGCTCACCAGTACATCTTGAGCGAGGAGGTGTTCAGGTCCACCGGCGTGTACTTGTTGCCGCCCAGACCGAACAGCCCGGACCGGGGCTCCTCAACGTACTTGTCAGACAGCAGGCCGCCGCCCACGCTGCCGTATGTGAACAGCTTGATGCCGCGGGACGAGCAGTACTGCAGCATGCCGTTTAAGGGCCGCCTATCAAGCAGCGAGAACTGGACCTGCGGGCGTGGCAGATGGGGTTGTGGGGAATGGGGTGGCGGATGGGGGTACAGGGAATGCGGTGGCAGATGGGGGTGCAGGGAATGGTGGTAGCACGTTTGCGTGTGGTATTTCGTGTTTTGGGTTTTCTAAGGTGTTTTGTTTCCGGTATGGGGACGAGGAAGATGGGCACAAAGGGTGGGGCACATGGGGGAAGCGGTACCTGGACACCTCGCACCTGGATGCATGACCCATGATGGCATCGGCATCCCCTCCCCACACGCCCACACACCATATCCCTTGTTCCCTTTTGGTGGTATATCTCCATTGCAAGTTATTATGGCCAGCAGATTGCTTGGTCACTGCTTTGGGTCGGGCGGGCTTCCCCCCTGTGGCGAAACACACCTGGTTGGCGGCCACGTCCACCCCCGCGTCTACGATGGCGGCCAGCGCCGCCGTGTCCATGTTGGTGGTCCCCACGAAGCGGATGAGGCCGCGGGACTGCAGGTCGGCCAGGGCCAGGGCCGTGTCCACCATACCCGGAACGCCATACTCCCACCTGCGGGCCGGGGGATGGCCGAGGCGGGGTTTCGCTGTCTTTATTGACCAACAAGGGGGTGGGGGCCAGGTCCGGAATCAAGGGAGGTGTGTTGAGGCTGTTTCGGGTTTCGGGGTGAGAAGTGCCAGGTGCCAGCTCAAGCGACGGGATGGCGCAGTACCAGGCGGCGGCGCAGTGGCGGCTGGTGAGGGAGATCCCATCCGATGGACCCTGCTGGACGAGACGCCACGTGAGCGGATGGATGATCAGCTCATGCCCACGTGAGCGGATCCGGCCGGGCGCATGCACCCACCAGTGCAGCTGCACCAGATCGAGCTTGTCCACCTGGGGGGGAGGGGGAGGGGGAGGGGGAGGAGAGGGAAGGGGCAGAATCGGTGGGCGGCATGCAGTTGACGCGGTGTCCCCGACAATCCCCTCAATCACTGTCCCACAATCCCGTCCTCTGTGTCCTTGCGGCCTTGCGGCCCGGACGTCGTGAGTCAGTCCCGCGTCCTCGGGGTAGCCCGCGCGGCCTCCCCTTCCCGACCTGCAGCTTCGTCAGCGCCCGACGCACGGCCGCCTCCACCACGGAAGGGGTGGGCCGCTGCTGGAAGATGTTGGGCACGTACTTGGTGAAGAGCTGGAGGGGAGCCCCCCCGGATGCCCGGTGCGCCTGCTGGAACTTGCCCAGGATCTCTGGTGCAAGAGAGGGGGGCAACATGAGGGGGGCAACATGAGGGGGGCAACATGAGGGGGGCAACATGAGGGGGGCAACATGAGGGGGCCAACATGAGGGGGCCAACATGAGGGGGGCAACATGAGGGGGGCAACATGAGGGGGGCAACATGAGGGGGGCAACATGAGGGGGGCAACATGAGGGGGGCAACATGAGGGGGGCAACATGAGGGGGACAGACAATGACCAGACATGGCCGTTGGGTGATGCATGGCCCCCCGGTGGGTGCGCTGCAGCTGATTTACATGGGCCATGAGGTCGGGACAGACCCGTTCAGGTCCGCGGGTCTGAACAGGGACACGACTTACAGCGTCCCGCGCGCGGGATGCCTGTGGCGGGGGCCCACCGAGTTGTTCTACCCACGGCGTCCCACCTTCAGACGGTCCATAGATATCCGCAGTGTCGAAGGTGGTGAAGCCGGCGGCCGCGTGGGCTTCCAGCTTGGCCTGCGCGCGGTAGCGAGGGGTGTGGTGGGTGCCCGGGTGGGACGTATCTGGAAGCAGAAGGGGAGAGAAGAAGGGGACCTAAGGCCGCTGCTTGTGGGTCTGGTAAGGGAGTACGGAAGTACGACTAGCCGCGGTGCCCAGGTGTCCACCGAGTGTGTGCGTGGTTGTCGGGGCGGCTATCATGCCTCTGCCGCATGTAGTGCCGATGACGGCCGTGGAAGGACGACGAGGAAATCAACGCCCAAACAAACGCACAACCGCCGGCAACCCAGCTGTCCCAACTCTCTGCGACGGCTTCTTGGAAGCATGGTTGACAGCCCGTGAGAACAAGCGCATGGCGATGGAGCTTGGCGCAGCGGCGTACACAGTTTGGGTCGCACCTGGATGTTGTCAAACACCTCCCGTCCGTGTCCTCCCGCGAGTTGCCAGCAGCCGTTGATAATGGGCGCGAAAGTATAATTTGGATCAGACTTGAAGCTAGCCCGCTGGATTTGATTGATCGTGGCTTCTGGCGCAGACGCGCAAGTGTGGACCGAGCGAGGTGCTGCACGGCGAGCGTGCGAGGCACATGAGAATGCACGGTTCTTGCAGGGAAGATACATTTTCGTTATTTACGCAAGTTAGATCGCTGCAAATGTGCGCAGGGTCAACTACGCAGAGGCTGCACGTCGAGAGGTGATTAATATGTGTACGGCCACCAACGGCTTTTCCAATCGGCAGTCAGGACCGAAATCAAATTTTGATTATACAGGTGGAAGTTAACAGTCATATGTTTGGTCAGATGCGTACGTTTTATTTGGACCACTGAAATCCTGTACAACTCTGAAGCGCTTGGCGAATACAAGTTATTCTTTGACAAAAGATTGCCGCAATTATAAAATGACCGAAAACTATATTGGTCGCTGGTTGGATACAACTTTCGGTTTTCGAGGACGACAGAACATCCTGTCGTGGGTTGTTGCTGGCGGCCTGGCTTATTACTTCTGGTACCTACCAGAGCAACGCAAGCAAGAGGAGGCAAAGGTCAGGACAGTCGGCTGGTGACCCGCGGGGGATATCGTGCGGTTCCGTCCGCGGGCGGATGCTGATTCCTTCCTGTACGATCCCCTTTTCATTGCCTCCCAAATATAAGGCACATTTGCACCTCGGCAGTATGACAAGAAGTTTCCCCGATGTAACTGCAGAGGGGTGCGCACTTGTACGGCAGTGAGCTTGATCGTGTCGTGCGAACTAGGCGTGACCGACACCACACCTTACTCGTCCTACACGCTTTCTCTTACCCCTGGCTCCACTGATCGACCTCCCCCTTTGCTCCCGATAGATCCAGCACGAAATCCGCCGCAAGCATTACGAGGAGAAGGGCCTATGGGATGTGGACAAGTCAAAACCCGTGCCCGACAAACAGCAATCAGGCCTCGTCGTGGGAACGGGGCAACAGAATCCGGCCTCGCCGTCGCCGTCATCTTCCCCTGAGCCACAGCCTCAGCAGCAGCGGTAGCCGCCGTCGGGCCGGAGACGGCAGCAGCTGGTAGCGCGGCTGAGAGAGTTAGGGCTTGACATGTTGTGGTGATGGTGGGAAGGGTACGATATCTGGTTTGTGTTGCATGTCATTACAGCATGTTTGCCAAGAGCGACGCGTGTGTTGCGAATTGGATGGTACCCGAGCGCGCAGAGTGGACAGCGGTGAGTAGTGCTCCGGTACCCTTGCCGCGGGGAGATCCATGTGCTCCGCTGCCCCAGCCTTAATCGGCTCGGCCGACCAGACAGGTGGTGGTGCAGGGCTGGGTAGAGTTGGTGCCCCGGGTGTTAGCAGACCCTGGTTGTGCGACGCGCCTTTGATTGGCCTTATTGGGACAGCTGTGCCCCGGCCTAGAGTATTAGCTAATAGGGGCTGGAGGGGCATGCGTGAGGTCGCGGCATCGTGGCTGGAGTTTCGTCCTGCCGCGGCGCACGAGTTATGAGAGCGGCACGGGGACACGGAACCGCGCCACTGCGTCTCCGCGGGCGCAGTATTGCGTTTCGACAAAAGGCAGGGGAGGCGCTGTTATTCAGTGTCGGCAAGTACTGCCGGCCACCAATGCTCCGCAGAACCCGGCGATGACCTGCGTGACGCCTCTGCAATGCTTGTGTAGGAACAGGGTAGGAACAGCGTTAATCAGGTAGGTAGGAATGGCCACCTCGCGCGGCAAAGGGTGGTTTAGGACCCGTCTGCGTTCCAGCAGGAACTCACGGGCAGGGATTCAAAGGCAAACGACCGAGGCGTTTGCCGCCATTCCGGGCGTTATGGCGGCAACGGGCGATGGGGCCAAGGGCAAGCACGGCCAGGAGCAGGACTCAGCACGCGAAGGTCTGTTGTCACCACTACCCGGCGAGGGCTGCTCACGCTGCCCTTTGGCCTCTGTGCCAGCCAAGCTTGACTGATTTGACGGCCGCGGTTGGGTGGCCCTCAGGTTCGCGCTGCAGTGCTTGAGTGACACGTATGAAAGTCCAGGCGCTTACCGGCGGTGTACTGCGGGTGTGCTGTGGTGTACTGCGGGTGTGCTGCATCCGGTAGGGGTGTAACGCCGGCTCGCACTCTTCCGTGCTTCGGATGGACTTCGGGCGTCGCGCGCCGGGTGGTGGTAATCTGTTAAGAGTGCGGGGGACCTTGGTCCGTTTCGGTTTGGGAGGGGACCGGTGCGGCCGACTGGTGCGGCTCGGTCTGTTGGGAACGTGCTACGGTATCCGATTGGCTGCAGAGCAGCGTAGCTGGCCGTGCAGCCACCGAACTGGAGCCGGCAGATCGCAGAAAGCAAGTGCGCTGCAGCCTTGAAAATGAAACACGTCCGCCCTGACCCAGCCAGCAGCGGCGCCCGGCAGGAGGTCTGATGAGGCACGCAGCGATGTGGGAGCCGCCCTGATGGCACTGACGGCAAGGGCTGCTGCTCCTGGAGCCCTTACCATGGTGGGCTGGAGACTGGGCGCTGCGGGAGGGCGCCCTATTTCAGGAAGCCACGTACGGTGCCGGGCAGCCAGGCAGCCGCGCTTGGTTACAGCGGCAATAACCGTAGACCAATCAAGCTAGTGTACGGGACTACGGGTCCTGACCTAGTAATCACCGTGACCTTATACGTTGACCTCAACCCTCGGTGACCTTTAAAAGGGCTACGAGCCATGACCAAAGCAGTCCCAACCTCAAAATATGCCAATTTCAACGCAGAAGACGGAGGGCTCCCTTGCCCAGCAGAAATGCGCCTCCCAGATAGCACCCATACCGACTCGACATTGTACGGCGTACTACATACACACGCATGGCACCATCGCCATGGCACAGACAGGGAATCCAGCTACGTGGGCATGCAGCCCGGGTTCCCGTCCCGCCACGCACCCTTCGTTCCTTCCCATCCTCGCTCGGCCAGCGACCGGAAGAGATCACTCCTTCTCGCTGCAGCGCCGGAAGCAGCGGCCGAAGCCGGACCCCTGCAGCTGCCCGCGTGCAGTTTGGCTTGCATGAGTCAGGCCGATCCCCGCAGCGCCTCCCACACTCCTTTCCCAGAGAGACGGCCCCGAAACGGCCCTGGAACCGAAATCTTTCGCCTCATGGGCCACAACGATCAAAAACTGGAAACGCTCCTCCGACACCGCCTCTCCAAAAACGTGTCTCTGTGCGCTCCGCACTGCCCCTGCAGCAGCAATGGCCTGCGAGGCCAGCGGCCTCTGGATGCCGCAGCCCTGCGCATCAGGACCCTGGACGGGCCGCACACACGCCCCCTGACGGTCATGCGCGGATTGCTGCCCCCTCGCTCTTCCCATCTCTCATGCAAGTTATTACCCGCCTTGTCTCGGGTCTGGAGCCCACTGCAACTCATGACCGATGCGGTAGAGCACACATACCCACGCACACCGACAACAGCATCACCCACTCGGTGCGGCCGCTGTTTCTGAACCGCAAATGAACGGGAGACGGCAGGTGAGGACGCCACCCGCCATGTTTACCACAAAAATGTAGGGCGAACTCATATGGTACAGAGAAGGCATGGAGCGATGCCCTTTTGAAAACCACCGCAAAACCGTTGCAGGTGGAAACAGCATTCCCGTGCCAACGCAGCAGGGTGGCAGCCACCGGGGGCCAGAAGCCACCCAAATGGCGCCACTCAAGCGCAATGCACACAGCAACAGCAAACATTGCACCTACGGTATCTTATACAGCCCTCAAAGCCTCGATTGGAAGCTTACTCGGCGTCGGGGCTTGCGTGAAGGAAGACAAGCCCCTCGTAACCCCTGTCGCAGCTGCTGGCCCCTGCAGGCTGCAGCGCTGGATCACGTTGCGTCCTCCTGCCGTCCCTCACCGAACTCCACACGAAGAAATATACTGTACAACAGCAACAAGTACAATTCCGCCACACGCCGGCTGCCTGCGAAGGTAAGCCCCCTGCCTCCTGCCGTCGCGGACCGCAAGCCACTCAACTGCCGCTGAAAGCAAAGCCCTCCCAAAAAACTGCGTAAAAGTACAGCATAATGGTACACTGTGAGTTTCTAATTATACACTGTGAGACATGGCCCACCGCAGACCGCCGTTGCCGCCCTCATCAACATCGCCGTCGACAGCTTCTTGTTTAACATCGCCGTCGCCATCGCCGTGGACGTGGTGCGAAACTTCGCAGTCGCCCCCTTCCACGTCAACTCGACACATCAAGCCGTGGGCTGCAGCCAACACGCCGCCAACACCGCCGAACGGCTCCCTTCGCCTCAGCGCCCGGCCCAGCGCCGTCCCCGGCCCGAACAAATCAGACCTAACCCGCAATAGGTCAGCGGATGCTTTGGGCCACGTCATCGCTGCTTGGCAGGCACCCGGCAAGCCGCCCGTGCCGCGACAAGCCCCCCTCCGAGAGATCACCCGCGGGGATTGGCCATGGGCCCCCCGGTAGCGACACCGCCCCACTTGCACAACGTTCCGAAGCCCGGCCCCCGGCGGATCCTGACCCACGAGCCTGCACGAGTTGGGTCCTCGCCTCCCGAACCCACCCGCTTACTGGACCTGCTCAGCGGCCGCCGACTCTCGGCTCGTAGTGTTCGCCGCTCGCCCGCTGTATCCGCCAGCCAGCTAGCCAGTCCGCCAGGGAGCTGACGGACACACCGATCCTAATCAGGCAGCAGCCCCTCGCTGCAGCGACATGTAAGCTCGTGAAGCTTTGCCGCCCCGTCGCTGACGCGGTGGTTGGGCGGTCGCTCCTCTCGTCCGTCCTCCCTTCGTTGCTGCGGTCGGCCCCGCCGCCGCCGCCGTCGTCGCCGCCGCATCTCAACCATGCCCGCGCCTCTACCAGGGCGCCTCATCTCGGACGCACAGCGCCAGGTACCTGCCGGGCCGACAGCGGCGGCAAGGGAGGGCCGGGGCGGCAAGCGTCCGCGGTCCGGTGCCGGGCCGGCGCAACGGTACGCACATCCGGGGTGTGGGCCGAATGGGGCGGAAAGAGGCGCGTTCGCCGGTTCCGGAATCCAGATCCATTAATTACCACTTTAGAGCGCGTCAAGGCGCTCGACTTACAGAGCGCAGCTTACACGGCTTCTACGCCTTGTACATCTTGGCGGGTACTCCTACAAGCATATCCCGTCCAGTGCCCCTCCAAATAGAGCCAGATGCCCGCAAGCACGGCGACGAGACCGGCCTGGTTGCAGCCGGCTTGGTGGGCGCCCCGACCGGCAGCGGCGGCAGCAGCTGAGCGAGCTCGTTGTGCGCTTGTTGTCGCTGCCACCGCGCATCGCACGTTGCGAATCGGCTTCACAAGAGCACCCCCCACCACATTACCTCATAACCTTCCAGACACCGTGATGTCATTGTCATTGTCATGCGGTTTCGTCAAGTGGCGTCGTCACGCGGTGTGGCCATTGAAGCCGTGCGTCCCCGACGCAGCCCACCCACCTGTCCTCGGCGGCTTCACCCCAGGCGCTGAGACTGACGGCGCCGCCGCCGCCGGCGGCGGTGCCGGAAGCGGGGCTCGCCGACGCGGTTACGGAGGCGTCGCTGGGCGGCGTGCCGCTGGCGGCGGTTCCTGTCCCCCCCCCTGAGGCGGCGGCCGCGGCCGCGGCGGGCGGGGGCACCGCGCAGGTGGGCGCGCCCCCGATGATGTGCAGCAGCTCCGCACGGTCCACGCCGCGGCCGACGCCGTACGCGAACAGGGACACGTGGCGCTGCTCATCCGCGAGCTGCTCGGCCATCTGACGCGCCTTCAGGGGACCGGGCAGGCAGGCACCGTCGGGGAGAAAGGGTGTGTGCGGTCATCGAGAAAAGAGAGTTGGACTGTGGAAATTCTTGGCCGCGTGTGTAGCGCATGCGTATATGCGTGAATGTACATATATATGTTTTTTGTGCGGTGTACGGCAGATCTCACCCAGATCGCTCTGCAGATCTCCCACATATCGCCCGACAGATCCCCCAGCAGCGGAGAGCGCCCCCATCTCCCCCGAACACGCCCATACTCGGAAACAAGGGGATTGGATTCACACGGAGGAGATCACCGGGCCTGCCGACCAGGCCTCCCCTTACGAGGCCAGCATCCCCCGCCTCCGACCAGCCGCCCAAGCGCGCTCCTCGCCCACACCCGCTCGCCTCCCCGCATTCCCCCAATCCGCGCTCCGCCCTGCCCAGCACCCCACGCGGCAGCCCCGGACGCCCCACCCCTTGCGCCGTCCCCCTTGCGTCCGGCTCCCGATCGGCCCCGACATGCTCCACCGTCCACCGTAAGCCCTTTGTCCCCCTCAGTTCCGCCATTTGCTCCTTTTCCGCTGTTGTCCCTCAGAACCCCGGCCGTAACCCCACGCCGTCTCCTCACCTCGTGCGCCTGGTACGAGTCCACTCGGCCGTCCGTCAGCAGCACGACGTGACGCATGGCGTCCACGGCCGCATCGCGCTTCAGCAGCTGGCCCGCCTTCTGGACCGCCACCGCCACGTTGGTGCCGCCGTTCATGCGCACCTGCAGCCGGGCGCGGCGGCGGGGGCGGGGGGCGGGAGCGGGCGCGGGAGCGGGCGCGGGGGCGGGAGCGCGGCCAAGGGTGGAGGGACTAGCGCGGGGGGGAATAGGAAATTGGTAGACATATTAGAGGGGGGGAAGGCAGCACAGGAGTTGAGACGGCATGGGTGAGCGGATGCGTGGGGGAGGGGCTAGCGCGGTGCAGCTTTGCCGTCGGTGCAGGTCCGGTCCGGTCCGGTCCGGTCCGGTCCGGTCCGGTCCGGTCCGGTCCGGTCCGGTCGGGTCGGGTCCGGTCCGGTCCGGTCCGGTCCGGTCCGGTCCGGTCCGGTCCGGTCCGGTCCGGTCCGGTCCGGTCCGGTCCGGTCCGGTCCGGTCCGGTCCGGTCCGGTCCGGTCCGGTCCGGTCCGGTCCGGTCCGGTCGGGTCGGGTCCGGTCGGGTCGGGTCAGGTCAGGTCAGGTCAGGTCAGGTCAGGTCAGGTCAGGTCAGGTCAGGTCAGGTCAGGTCAGGTCAGGTCAGGTCAGGTCAGGTCAGGTCAGGTCAGGTCAGGTCAGGTCAGGTCAGGTCAGGTCAGGTCAGGTCAGGTCGGAACCTTGAGGCGTCTCGTACGCCGCGCCGCGCGGGCTCCTCCCCCACCTCAGGTGCACAACAAACCAACGTACACCGCGTTAGAGTTGATCCCTCCAGCAACGTACTGGCCAACCGTACAAACACGCTGGGGGACAGCACCAAGCCAACGGCGCCCCCGCTCCGCCTCCCTCCCTCGTGCCCCCGACCTCCTGTTCCTTCAGTTCCCACACATTTGGCAGCGGGCACCGTACCCACGGATGCACCGACCCGCCCACCGCCTCGCCCCCCTCCCTGACCCGGGTTCGTTTCTGGGTGTGACTGGATGGTTGGTTCCACTCGCTAACCCCCCTCCCTGACCCGTGAACCCCACTTCGGGCCCCCAAAATGAAAAAGTCTACCAGTTTCCTATACCCCCTGGGGCTCCCCACCGCCACGCACCATCTCCCGGGTGACCTTGCGCAGCGCCTCCAGTTCCAGGGGGGCCAGGGCGGCCTCCACGCGGACGTCGTTGCTGAACTGCACCACGGCCACCTGCGGGGGGAGGGGGATAAAAAGAAGAACAGCCCGGAGGGGGGAGGGGCGGCGGCGACGGCTAAGCGCACGGACGGATGGACGTGGGCCGGGGGCGTGCGCGTGGTCTGGCAGGTACGGCACCCCGTAGTCCCCGCTGAACCCGGTCCCTGCAAGCAGTACAATCGGAGTACTGTCCCCCCTTGCGTTCCGCGATGGGCGCAAGTTCTGCCCCGGCTCCGACCTTGCACATAGCTGAATGCGGTAGGATGACAGGGTCAAGGGTAACCGAGCCTTGCCCGTCCACCCCTTCCGCAGCCGCGTCAGTGTAAGCCTGTACGGCAGAGCCGCACAAAAGCTCACAATACAGGGCGCCCAAACGGGTCCCCAACCAACCGGCACGCCTTTGCGTCTTACAGTCAGATGGACGCGGCGCTCGCAGCACCCCGCGTACAAAAAGGGTTGCGTGGCCCCACCATGCGCCGCACAGCACACACGCCGCGCAAGCGATCCATAAGACCCAACCCCGAACTCTGTCCTGTGCGGAGACGGGTCATCACCCCGCTACCATACCTGAGCCGTGCATTAAAACCGACGACGTGCTGCCGCCTGAAAGTCCCCACCACGACTTTTACCTGGCAGTCAGCCACGCCCGACTGCCACTGCCGACTTTTACCTGGCAGTCAGCCACGCCCGACTGCCACTGCCGACTTTTACCTGGCAGTCAGCCACGCCCGACTGCCACTGCCGACTTTTACCTGGCAGTCAGCCACGCCCGACTGCCACTGCCGACTTTTACCTGGCAGTCAGCCACGGCCGACTGCCACTGCCGACTTTTACCTGGCAGTCGGCCACGCTGGCTTGCAGCTGCGTACTCGCGTCCAGGATGAATCCCAGCATCGCCTCAAACTCCTCTGCGGACCCGGCAGGTAGGTGGCAGGCAGCAGGCAGCAACATGATCAGTGTGTGGTGAGGAGGCTATGTACTGCTGTCACCGATGACCGGCGGGGTCCACTGTGACGTCATTTTGTCGGTAGGGCCTGCTGGGGCTTGCCCTGGTATACACCGTTGATCTCTTTGGGGTCCGCTGTAACGTTTATTCGTTCATTTAGTATTTTTTTATTTAATCTTAAATAATAACATTACCCACGGGGACACGTGGCAGCTGTGCGCCGTGGTTGCCCGTTCCCGCCTTCCTGCTATGGACCTTCGGCCAACTGACAAAGCCCGCATCCCCGCGCTGAGGCAATCGCCGCGCAAGCGAAGCCCATACACACCGACACTTGCTCTCGCACACCCACCCAGCGGCGGAGCCCGCAGGGTTTTGGCGTTTCAGTCCACGGCAGCTTAATTAGGGAAGGTGCATCGATCGTTGCGAGAGTCGGGCTCCGGGAATAAAAGCGCCCCGGTGGGGTACCACCACCCGCACGCACCCGCGTTGACGGAGCCGCTGCCGTCGACCAGGAAAACGACACTGACTTGCTGCGCGCTTCCCTGGACGCGGTTGGTGAGCTTCTCCACACTGGCCTTGAGCTCTTCAGGGCAGGGTTTGGTCCACGGGGCGCTAGCTTTTTCGGTGACTGCCTTGCTGCCGAACAGTTGCTTGAAGCCACCGGCCAGGATGGCAGCACGCTTGGTGAGGCCAACCGGCTCGCCCCACCGAGCGATCCACAAAGCTTTCCACAGGGAATCGGAACCCTGTACATGAGCATGCGCATGTTTAAAGCAAAGTATGGGCTTAGGCAGAGTGACGCGCCGCGTCGTCCGATTTTGGCATGAACCGGCTTTGCGCTGATGCACAGCGCCGCGCCCGCACGAGAAGCTTCTTGCAGGTGTGAATTCTTGACACAAACGATGTTGGTATCATCAGGCTTAGGCCCTTGCGCGCAATCGTTGTGCAGCACCACTGCTCGACGGAAATGCCGTGGCGACACTGCTAACGCCCCCTCTTCGGCGCGCGCTGAGGGGCTTCCAGCACGCCCAGCATCGCTTGCATGATGTGCATCGATAATTGATAACAATCATGGAACTCGTTTTACGCGCCGACGACAGCGGCCTCCCGACGTCTGCGATAACGCACCGAGAGATGGCGAAAGCGTTTTGAGGTGCCCGCGAGGGCGCAGAGGTCCCTCACGCAATCCATTCGCTGTAAGACAGCAGTGCTGAGGACGTCGTCGGGCACCATAGCTACGTGGGAGACCATGGCTACAGAGGCCTACTAGAAGTAGGGCTTTGGTGCGGTGCCTGTTTCGGACGGCACTGCAAACCGCAACGTGTCTGGACGTTATCACATTTATAACTGTGGATGTATGCAAGCATCTTTAGCGCGACATGTTGCGCACTCAGCATCGTACAGTGTCCGTCAAAGCGTCACAAACATATCATCCCTGTCGAACCCGGAAAGATTTAAAATATTGAGTGTCTGAAATGAATGTAAGCGGATGACACTAGCATATACGTCGTGCTTACGGTATCCCTCAAGGCCTCGGTAGGGTAGGTCTGCTGGCAGCAGCGTGGCAGCCAACAAACTACCATTGCATGCTACACAGTATTTGTCTGGAATTATTGAACTGAGACTTCAACAGCACCTTGGGGCTCCCAATGAAAGCCAACCGACATCTTTTTTCCTGAATGTCAGAGCCAGTTCAACAACTTTGTTCCACTTATTATGAAGACTATACCATAATTTGAATTTAGCATCAGTTGTGATAAAACTTAGACTAGCAACCCTAGATATGTTGTCATGATAACGTATTTGCAGTTGAACTAATTCTACGACAGCTGCGAGCCATCAGATAGTCTCAGCTGTAGCTGTCGCCCGGGTCTCTGTCACCTTCCGTAACACTGTATTTCGCACCGCTGCTTGTGGCGTAGCGCATAAACATAGCTGTAGAACATGACGTGAAACAGAAAAGATTGTACCATGGTACATAATCATTGGTACCGTCACGGGATGTCTCGACGGAACTCGTCAACGTCAACGTCGACCTGCTAGGTAGCCGGGTAGAGGTAGAGTTGTTGGCTTTGTGGAGCACTGCACGACCGATCCTGGACATTAGCAACATGGATGCATGCACGGCACCCGTACAAACGGTCCTCCCAGACGTACGGCAGTACCGCACCTGTGGCCGAGTGGTTGAGACGTCGACCTGCTAAGGCGGTGGGGTTTCCCCGCGTGCGTTCGAATCGCATCGGGTGGGATCCACCCCAGGAAATGGTCGAGGTTTTAAGGATAGCCCCCATGCGGAGGATGCAGCACGGCAGGACACCTAAAGGAGCCTCGAAGGACATCCCAAGGAGCCTCAAAAACACCAGTGAAGGCTGGCGACCTGGGTCCATCGGATAGGACCAGGAACATGGAGGTGGCACAAGGAGACACAACGGGACAACAGATGCAGTGCACGAATGCCATACCACGCTAAGCAATGTTGGTGCGTCGGTGCTCGGTGGGCAAGCAACGGCGCTGCATACATGCCAGCTTTCCTCCCAAGCCCGCACACACCGCCCCAAGGCCCCACACACAGCCCCAGGTCCCCGCACGCCGCCCCAGGCACCCACACATCGTCCCAGGCCCCCACACATCGTCCCAGGCCCCCACACATCGTCCCAGGCCCCCACACGCCGCCCCAGGCCCCCACACGCCGTCCCAGGCCCTCACATGTTGTTCCAGGGTGCACACAAGCTCGCGGATTCCGTCCCTCAAGAATGCCAACACTTGGCAAGAGCCGAGGGAGGTGACGCCACTTGCCCGTTGACCGCACGGGCGTACTACAATGCAAGTTAGGCTGCTAGGGGCGTCTACCATACGTCTGTCTAGATCCATTTTCTGTGACGCCCTTGGATGAACCGACAATGAGCTCGTTAGCCGTTCAAGAGATGTGGGAACACGTTGCTAAACCGAGTGTAGCTGACTGTGTAGACCCCTGGTACAAAGAAAACTCTGTGAAGGCATTACGGCGGGGTCATCTGTGGAGTTCCATTATCTGCTCTTATAACATGCGGGATCCAGAATTTAAGCCAGGACGCATGACACGCGCCTACTGCCCAGCTCTAAGGGTATGCATTGCAAAGCTTAGGCGGCATTCATATATGAAGCTGAAAAAAAACGTGCCGGAAATGATGCATGAACCAGAAAGGTGTCGTACTGAGTTATTAACTCAGGATGCGTTCACATATCATTTTCGCGGACGCAAACTATTTCCAACGCCTGGGTCGTTGGGTCTGGCTAGGCAATTGTTCATATCTCAAGGACCCAATCAATTCAATATATGAAGGTTGACTCAATTAAGCTGTGCCATGCTTGCCGAACGAAGCGAACGTCTGTGGAGACAGAAACAAGATAAGGACAGCATAGGAAGGACCCCTTTCTTATGCTCACAGCATTTTCTGTTCTAAAAATTTCTAATATTTCGTTCCCTCTCAATGTGACTATTTATCCATCATGGTTTAAGAGAAGGCGACGGATGCGATTCGGTTGTAAGCGTATAAGCCATTCTTAGATGAACTCTACACAGAGTCACACGAACCCATCATAGGCAACATGTGCCCAAAACACATGCGCAGACATGACCTCTCCATAGCGCAGCAGCCCATTACTCCTCCATGCGCCGGGCAAGAACCTACTTTCTTATCCAGACACGTATTACACATACAAGAAATTCCCCGGTATCATTCTTCTTGCGGCGGTGGACTCGGTAGGAAAGTTTGTGTACGCGTGCTCAGGCGCCCCTGGGTCGTTGGGGGACGCCAGCACGTGGAATCACTGTGATCTGAAATCGGACATTGAGGCCAATAAACTCCTTGTCATGGATGATGCAGAGCTGAGTGTTCTGCAAGGATGGGCGGGCTTCCCATTACCACGTCCGTACATCGTTGCGGATTCAGCGTTTGCGTTAAAGTCCCACGTTGATGAAGTGTTGCGATGTTGCGAATCCTACCCCTGCACAGTTCAACTTCAACTACTCTGTCATTCGTACACGACGTGTCGTTGAGTGTGCCTTTGGTCGGTTGAAGGGTCGTTGGCAGGTGCTGAAGGACTGCAAGTGCCCCGATCCGAAGTTTGTTTCCCATGTTGCCCAAGTGTGCTGTGCACTGCACAACTTTGTTGAGTCTGGAGTTGAGCGCACAGATAACAAGGTTTTCGTGCCACCTGCTGATGTCCCGGTATTCATTCCGTCATCACAGGAGTGTGTACACCACCAACATGATCGTGACGCAGGTGCCATTACTATCAGGGACAACCTGGCCGCCCTCCCTGCCGCCAGTGCTGCCGCCTGCCCTGTTGCCGCCTGCCCTGCCGCCGCCTGCCCTGCCGCCGCCTGCCCTGCCGCCGCCTGCCCTGCCGCCGCCTGCCCTGCCGCCGCCTGCCCTGCCGCCGCCTGCCCTGCCGCCACCGGCCATGCCGCCGGCCATGCCTCCTGCACTACTGAGCCCGTCTGCACTGCAGACCTTGACGCCGAAGCCAAACCGGCCTGGTTTGGCTGTCCATCACCAGCAACGGGTGGCACCTGGGATGTGCTCGCTTGCTGAGGCGTTGACGAGTATCCATGGGCTGGCCTCCGCATGCCTGAGACGTGGAAGCCCCTCCCCCTCCCCCTGGGCCTGGGCGGCAGCGGTGGCAGCGGGGCACGTTGCAACTTGACAAGAATGGACGCTTCCTTTTCCTCCTTCTCTTTGGCCCGCCTCTCCCGTTGCTGCTTGTTTCGAGCTTCCCTGCGCTCTTCGTCCGAATTGTACTTGCAGGGGCGCCCTGCGTGGCCCTTGCTTCCCGTGCTGTCCGCCGACGCACGTCCGTCGACGTCTGGGTTGACGCGCCGTCATCGATCGAGGCACTGCTCGCTGCTTTAGGTGAAGGACGACGCGTCTTGTTCTGTGACGGTAGTAGGTTACGACGGACGGCATCCAAGCAAGTTTCGTCCGCTTCACGAAGGTCCGCACGGCTGGGATGGTGCTGCGTGTATTGAGCCTCATCATTTTCGCAGTCAATGGTGAAGGTAGGATCAGGGCCGTGATCTTCTTGTGTGTATTCGTCCTGCTCCATCTTAAGAGTTCCGCTATGTTTCACTAAACAAGTGCTTCTACTCTCGCGACATTTCTAATCGGTACAAATAATTACTGCGAACTAAGGTAATGAATGTGGCCATCTTCGCATACGTTAAGACAACTTTCTTATAAAAACGACGACGGGATTGATACGAGTCGTCAGATCACTTATTGTTTCATGCTTCAGATTTCAGCGACAAAAGTTTCGGACTCGGTACATTTCATCCACCGCCGAGCATGAAATCAACGGTAACTGAAACTCAAAATATTTGTAATTTCCACTACTTAGGTGTAGCGCGGGGACCTCCGTTCAGGGTCTGAACGCAGCATGAACGATCCATGAACGATCCATGAACGGTGCATGAGCGCTCACAGTGAACGTTTACTGAACGGTACGGGAACGGTTAATTAACGGTCACCAACTTCCTCCACAGCATCCGTGGAATCCGATATTCCGATTGATCTATCAGCAACGCTTTACTAATTTTTGCAAAGTCTTAGAACAACTATCAATTAAAAATCCTCAGCCCGGGCTTCCACCAAACAGTCGTTACGAAGCCCAGGGCCAGCACCATAGCAAATGCACTATGTTTCAATGCTCGGACTGTAGTACGGTACGGCAGGATTGAGAGAGACACGGGAGACGGAGGCAGGCGCAACAATGAGACTGGCGAGTAACTTACAATTGTATGCGGTAGGGATACACTCTTGATAACCGGCCCAATAGCGCGACTGGGTGGCCAACGGTGCACGCACGGCAGCCTGGCAGGCACCCATAATCCCTCAGTGGGGCATGTTGCAACATGCATGGATTCGTTCACAACCTTATTTGTGGACTGACGACCATGACACACATTGTCCAAGCATGTAATCGAAGGCTTGGAGTACCTGCTGTGCATGCGTCTGGAGGACGGCGGGTGGGGACGACTGGGGAGCCTGCGGTCGATTAGTCTCATTGTGTCTTGTTTGCTGCTACTGATTTGGACTACCGTCAGCTTTCTCCTGTGTGTGGCCTTGATGGTGTGGGGGTTTCCTTGGCTATCGGATGTTGCAACTGCCAGCTAGGTGCGCCAGCTTGTTGGTTGCCGGTGATGGGGCCCCGCCTGAGGTGTGGCATTGCGTGGACCTGCTAGGTAGCCGGGTAGAGGTAGAGTTGTTGGCTTTGTGGGTCACTGTACAACCGATCCTGGACATTAGCAACATGGATTCATGTACGGCACCCGTACAAACGTACAAACGTACGGTACTCCCAGACGTACGGCAGTACCGCACCTGTGGTCGAGTGGTTAAGGCGCCGCCCTGCTAAGGCGGTGGGGTTTCCCCGCGTGCGTTCGAATCGCATCGGGTGCGATCCACCCCAGGAAATGGTCGAGGTTTTAAGGGTAGCCCCCATGCGGAGGATGCAGCACGGCAGGACACCTAAAGGAGCCTCGAAGGACATCCCAGGGAGCCTCAAAAACACCACTGAAGGCTGGCGACCTGGGTCCATCGGATAGGACCAGGAACATGGAGGTGGCACAAGGAGACACAACGGCACGACCATGAGATGAGGAGGGTGCACGGGGACAACAGATGCAGTGCACGAATGCCATACCATGCTAAGCAATGTTGGTGCGTCGGTGCTCGGTGGGCAAGCAACGGCGATGCATACATGCCAGCTTTCCTCCCAAGCCCGCACACACCGCCCCAAGCCCCACACACAGCCCCAGGTCCCCGCACGCCGCCCCAGGCACCCACACACACATCGTCCCAGGCCCCCACACATCGTCCCAGGCCCCCACACATCGTCCCAGGCCCCCACACGCCGCCCCAGGCCCCACACGCCGTCCCAGGCCCTCACATGTTGTTCCAGGCACCCACACGGCGTCCCAGGGCCCCACATGCAGCCGGTTCGCTGCAGGCTCCTTCGAACCGCACTTAGTCGGGAACACAACGATCGACTACGCCAAAGCAGCCAAAACCGGAGCGCTGTTCGGGTCACTGCAACTAGCTCGTTAGGTCCAACAGTTTGTCAACCGTCAGCCTGTGCCCGCGAAAATGACTTGCCGGCAAGCAATGGTGCACGCACGGCAGCCTGGCAGGCACCCATAATCCCTCAGTGGGGCATGTTGCAACATGCATGGATTCGTTCACAACCTTATTTGTGGACTGACGACCATGACACACATTGTCCAAGCATGTAATCGAAGGCTTGGAGTACCTGCTGTGCATGCGTCTGGAGGACGGCGGGTGGGGACGACTGGGGAGCCTGCGGTCGATTAGTCTCATTGTGTCTTGTTTGCTGCTACTGATTTGGACTACCGTCAGCTTTCTCCTGTGTGTGGCCTTGATGGTGTGGGGGTTTCCTTGGCTATCGGATGTTGCAACTGCCAGCTAGGTGCGCCAGCTTGTTGGTTGCCGGTGATGGGGCCCCGCCTGAGGTGTGGCATTGCGTGGACCTGCTAGGTAGCCGGGTAGAGGTAGAGTTGTTGGCTTTGTGGGTCACTGTACGACCGATCCTGGACATTAGCAACATGGATTCATGTACGGCACCCGTACAAACGGTACTCACAGACGTACGGCAGTACGGCAGTACCGCACCTGTGGCCGAGTGGTTAAGGCGCCGCCCTGCTAAGGCGGTGGGGTTTCCCCGCGTGCGTTCGAATCGCATCGGGTGCGATCCACCCCAGGAAATGGTCGAGGTTTTAAGGGTAGCCCCCATGCGGAGGATGCAGCACGGCAGGACACCTAAAGGAGCCTCGAAGGACATCCCAGGGAGCCTCAAAAACACCACTGAAGGCTGGCGACCTGGGTCCATCGGATAGGACCAGGAACATGGAGGTGGCACAAGGAGACACAACGGCACGACCATGAGATGAGGAGGGTGCACGGGGACAACAGATGCAGTGCACGAATGCCATACCATGCTAAGCAATGTTGGTGCGTCGGTGCTCGGTGGGCAAGCAACGGCGATGCATACATGCCAGCTTTCCTCCCAAGCCCGCACACACCGCCCCAAGCCCCACACACAGCCCCAGGTCCCCGCACGCCGCCCCAGGCACCCACACACACATCGTCCCAGGCCCCCACACATCGTCCCAGGCCCCCACACATCGTCCCAGGCCCCACACGCCGCCCCAGGCCCCCACACGCCGTCCCAGGCCCTCACATGTTGTTCCAGGCACCCACACGGCGTCCCAGGGCCCCACATGCAGCCGGTTCGCTGCAGGCTCCTTCGAACCGCACTTAGTCGGGAACACAACGATCGACTACGCCAAAGCAGCCAAAACCGGAGCGCTGTTCGGGTCACTGCAACTAGCTCGTTAGGTCCAACAGTTTGTCAACCGTCAGCCTGTGCCCGCGAAAATGACTTGCCGGCAAGCAATGGTGCACGCACGGCAGCCTGGCAGGCACCCATAATCCCTCAGTGGGGCATGTTGCAACATGCATGGATTCGTTCACAACCTTATTTGTGGACTGACGACCATGACACACATTGTCCAAGCATGTAATCGAAGGCTTGGAGTACCTGCTGTGCATGCGTCTGGAGGACGGCGGGTGGGGACGACTGGGGAGCCTGCGGTCGATTAGTCTCATTGTGTCTTGTTTGCTGCTACTGATTTGGACTACCGTCAGCTTTCTCCTGTGTGTGGCCTTGATGGTGTGGGGGTTTCCTTGGCTATCGGATGTTGCAACTGCCAGCTAGGTGCGCCAGCTTGTTGGTTGCCGGTGATGGGGCCCCGCCTGAGGTGTGGCATTGCGTGGACCTGCTAGGTAGCCGGGTAGAGGTAGAGTTGTTGGCTTTGTGGGTCACTGTACGACCGATCCTGGACATTAGCAACATGGATTCATGTACGGCACCCGTACAAACGGTTCTCCCAGACGTACGGCAGTACGGCAGTACCGCACCTGTGGCCGAGTGGTTAAGGCGCCGCCCTGCTAAGGCGGTGGGGTTTCCCCGCGTGCGTTCGAATCGCATCGGGTGCGATCCACCCCAGGAAATGGTCGAGGTTTTAAGGGTAGCCCCCATGCGGAGGATGCAGCACGGCAGGACACCTAAAGGAGCCTCGAAGGACATCCCAGGGAGCCTCAAAAACACCACTGAAGGCTGGCGACCTGGGTCCATCGGATAGGACCAGGAACATGGAGGTGGCACAAGGAGACACAACGGCACGACCATGAGATGAGGAGGGTGCACGGGGACAACAGATGCAGTGCACGAATGCCATACCATGCTAAGCAATGTTGGTGCGTCGGTGCTCGGTGGGCAAGCAACGGCGATGCATACATGCCAGCTTTCCTCCCAAGCCCGCACACACCGCCCCAAGCCCCACACACAGCCCCAGGTCCCCGCACGCCGCCCCAGGCACCCACACACACATCGTCCCAGGCCCCCACACATCGTCCCAGGCCCCCACACATCGTCCCAGGCCCCCACACGCCGCCCCAGGCCCCCACACGCCGTCCCAGGCCCTCACATGTTGTTCCAGGCACCCACACGGCGTCCCAGGGCCCCACATGCAGCCGGTTCGCTGCAGGCTCCTTCGAACCGCACTTAGTCGGGAACACAACGATCGACTACGCCAAAGCAGCCAAAACCGGAGCGCTGTTCGGGTCACTGCAACTAGCTCGTTAGGTCCAACAGTTTGTCAACCGTCAGCCTGTGCCCGCGAAAATGACTTGCCGGCAAGCAATGGTGCACGCACGGCAGCCTGGCAGGCACCCATAATCCCTCAGTGGGGCATGTTGCAACATGCATGGATTCGTTCACAACCTTATTTGTGGACTGACGACCATGACACACATTGTCCAAGCATGTAATCGAAGGCTTGGAGTACCTGCTGTGCATGCGTCTGGAGGACGGCGGGTGGGGACGACTGGGGAGCCTGCGGTCGATTAGTCTCATTGTGTCTTGTTTGCTGCTACTGATTTGGACTACCGTCAGCTTTCTCCTGTGTGTGGCCTTGATGGTGTGGGGGTTTCCTTGGCTATCGGATGTTGCAACTGCCAGCTAGGTGCGCCAGCTTGTTGGTTGCCGGTGATGGGGCCCCGCCTGAGGTGTGGCATTGCGTGGACCTGCTAGGTAGCCGGGTAGAGCTAGAGTTGTTGGCTTTGTGGGTCACTGTACGACCGATCCTGGACATTAGCAACATGGATTCATGTACGGCACCCGTACAAACGGTACTCCAGACGTACGGCAGTACGGCAGTACCGCACCTGTGGCCGAGTGGTTAAGGCGCCGCCCTGCTAAGGCGGTGGGGTTTCCCCGCGTGCGTTCGAATCGCATCGGGTGCGATCCACCCCAGGAAATGGTCGAGGTTTTAAGGGTAGCCCCCATGCGGAGGATGCAGCACGGCAGGACACCTAAAGGAGCCTCGAAGGACATCCCAGGGAGCCTCAAAAACACCACTGAAGGCTGGCGACCTGGGTCCATCGGATAGGACCAGGAACATGGAGGTGGCACAAGGAGACACAACGGCACGACCATGAGATGAGGAGGGTGCACGGGGACAACAGATGCAGTGCACGAATGCCATACCATGCTAAGCAATGTTGGTGCGTCGGTGCTCGGTGGGCAAGCAACGGCGATGCATACATGCCAGCTTTCCTCCCAAGCCCGCACACACCGCCCCAAGCCCCACACACAGCCCCAGGTCCCCGCACGCCGCCCCAGGCACCCACACACACATCGTCCCAGGCCCCCACACATCGTCCCAGGCCCCCACACATCGTCCCAGGCCCCCACACGCCGCCCCAGGCCCCACACGCCGTCCCAGGCCCTCACATGTTGTTCCAGGCACCCACACGGCGTCCCAGGGCCCCACATGCAGCCGGTTCGCTGCAGGCTCCTTCGAACCGCACTTAGTCGGGAACACAACGATCGACTACGCCAAAGCAGCCAAAACCGGAGCGCTGTTCGGGTCACTGCAACTAGCTCGTTAGGTCCAACAGTTTGTCAACCGTCAGCCTGTGCCCGCGAAAATGACTTGCCGGCAAGCAATGGTGCACGCACGGCAGCCTGGCAGGCACCCATAATCCCTCAGTGGGGCATGTTGCAACATGCATGGATTCGTTCACAACCTTATTTGTGGACTGACGACCATGACACACATTGTCCAAGCATGTAATCGAAGGCTTGGAGTACCTGCTGTGCATGCGTCTGGAGGACGGCGGGTGGGGACGACTGGGGAGCCTGCGGTCGATTAGTCTCATTGTGTCTTGTTTGCTGCTACTGATTTGGACTACCGTCAGCTTTCTCCTGTGTGTGGCCTTGATGGTGTGGGGGTTTCCTTGGCTATCGGATGTTGCAACTGCCAGCTAGGTGCGCCAGCTTGTTGGTTGCCGGTGATGGGGCCCCGCCTGAGGTGTGGCATTGCGTGGACCTGCTAGGTAGCCGGGTAGAGGTAGAGTTGTTGGCTTTGTGGGTCACGGTACGACCGATCCTGGACATTAGCAACATGGATTCATGTACGGCACCCGTACAAACGGTACTCCCAGACGTACGGCAGTACGGCAGTACCGCACCTGTGGCCGAGTGGTTAAGGCGCCGCCCTGCTAAGGCGGTGGGGTTTCCCCGCGTGCGTTCGAATCGCATCGGGTGCGATCCACCCCAGGAAATGGTCGAGGTTTTAAGGGTAGCCCCCATGCGGAGGATGCAGCACGGCAGGACACCTAAAGGAGCCTCGAAGGACATCCCAGGGAGCCTCAAAAACACCACTGAAGGCTGGCGACCTGGGTCCATCGGATAGGACCAGGAACATGGAGGTGGCACAAGGAGACACAACGGCACGACCATGAGATGAGGAGGGTGCACGGGGACAACAGATGCAGTGCACGAATGCCATACCATGCTAAGCAATGTTGGTGCGTCGGTGCTCGGTGGGCAAGCAACGGCGATGCATACATGCCAGCTTTCCTCCCAAGCCCGCACACACCGCCCCAAGCCCCACACACAGCCCCAGGTCCCCGCACGCCGCCCCAGGCACCCACACACACATCGTCCCAGGCCCCCACACATCGTCCCAGGCCCCCACACATCGTCCCAGGCCCCCACACGCCGCCCCAGGCCCCCACACGCCGTCCCAGGCCCTCACATGTTGTTCCAGGCACCCACACGGCGTCCCAGGGCCCCACATGCAGCCGGTTCGCTGCAGGCTCCTTCGAACCGCACTTAGTCGGGAACACAACGATCGACTACGCCAAAGCAGCCAAAACCGGAGCGCTGTTCGGGTCACTGCAACTAGCTCGTTAGGTCCAACAGTTTGTCAACCGTCAGCCTGTGCCCGCGAAAATGACTTGCCGGCAAGCAATGGTGCACGCACGGCAGCCTGGCAGGCACCCATAATCCCTCAGTGGGGCATGTTGCAACATGCATGGATTCGTTCACAACCTTATTTGTGGACTGACGACCATGACACACATTGTCCAAGCATGTAATCGAAGGCTTGGAGTACCTGCTGTGCATGCGTCTGGAGGACGGCGGGTGGGGACGACTGGGGAGCCTGCGGTCGATTAGTCTCATTGTGTCTTGTTTGCTGCTACTGATTTGGACTACCGTCAGCTTTCTCCTGTGTGTGGCCTTGATGGTGTGGGGGTTTCCTTGGCTATCGGATGTTGCAACTGCCAGCTAGGTGCGCCAGCTTGTTGGTTGCCGGTGATGGGGCCCCGCCTGAGGTGTGGCATTGCGTGGACCTGCTAGGTAGCCGGGTAGAGGTAGAGTTGTTGGCTTTGTGGGTCACGGTACGACCGATCCTGGACATTAGCAACATGGATTCATGTACGGCACCCGTACAAACGGTACTCCCAGACGTACGGCAGTACGGCAGTACCGCACCTGTGGCCGAGTGGTTAAGGCGCCGCCCTGCTAAGGCGGTGGGGTTTCACCGCGTGCGTTCGAATCGCATCGGGTGCGATCCACCCCAGGAAATGGTCGAGGTTTTAAGGGTAGCCCCCATGCGGAGGATGCAGCACGGCAGGACACCTAAAGGAGCCTCGAAGGACATCCCAGGGAGCCTCAAAAACACCACTGAAGGCTGGCGACCTGGGTCCATCGGATAGGACCAGGAACATGGAGGTGGCACAAGGAGACACAACGGCACGACCATGAGATGAGGAGGGTGCACGGGGACAACAGATGCAGTGCACGAATGCCATACCATGCTAAGCAATGTTGGTGCGTCGGTGCTCGGTGGGCAAGCAACGGCGATGCATACATGCCAGCTTTCCTCCCAAGCCCGCACACACCGCCCCAAGCCCCACACACAGCCCCAGGTCCCCGCACGCCGCCCCAGGCACCCACACACACATCGTCCAGGCCCCCACACATCGTCCCAGGCCCCCACACATCGTCCCAGGCCCCCACACGCCGCCCCAGGCCCCCACACGCCGTCCCAGGCCCTCACATGTTGTTCCAGGCACCCACACGGCGTCCCAGGGCCCCACATGCAGCCGGTTCGCTGCAGGCTCCTTCGAACCGCACTTAGTCGGGAACACAACGATCGACTACGCCAAAGCAGCCAAAACCGGAGCGCTGTTCGGGTCACTGCAACTAGCTCGTTAGGTCCAACAGTTTGTCAACCGTCAGCCTGTGCCCGCGAAAATGACTTGCCGGCAAGCAATGGTGCACGCACGGCAGCCTGGCAGGCACCCATAATCCCTCAGTGGGGCATGTTGCAACATGCATGGATTCGTTCACAACCTTATTTGTGGACTGACGACCATGACACACATTGTCCAAGCATGTAATCGAAGGCTTGGAGTACCTGCTGTGCATGCGTCTGGAGGACGGCGGGTGGGGACGACTGGGGAGCCTGCGGTCGATTAGTCTCATTGTGTCTTGTTTGCTGCTACTGATTTGGACTACCGTCAGCTTTCTCCTGTGTGTGGCCTTGATGGTGTGGGGGTTTCCTTGGCTATCGGATGTTGCAACTGCCAGCTAGGTGCGCCAGCTTGTTGGTTGCCGGTGATGGGGCCCCGCCTGAGGTGTGGCATTGCGTGGACCTGCTAGGTAGCCGGGTAGAGGTAGAGTTGTTGGCTTTGTGGGTCACGGTACGACCGATCCTGGACATTAGCAACATGGATTCATGTACGGCACCCGTACAAACGGTACTCCCAGACGTACGGCAGTACGGCAGTACCGCACCTGTGGCCGAGTGGTTAAGGCGCCGCCCTGCTAAGGCGGTGGGGTTTCCCCGCGTGCGTTCGAATCGCATCGGGTGCGATCCACCCCAGGAAATGGTCGAGGTTTTAAGGGTAGCCCCCATGCGGAGGATGCAGCACGGCAGGACACCTAAAGGAGCCTCGAAGGACATCCCAGGGAGCCTCAAAAACACCACTGAAGGCTGGCGACCTGGGTCCATCGGATAGGACCAGGAACATGGAGGTGGCACAAGGAGACACAACGGCACGACCATGAGATGAGGAGGGTGCACGGGGACAACAGATGCAGTGCACGAATGCCATACCATGCTAAGCAATGTTGGTGCGTCGGTGCTCGGTGGGCAAGCAACGGCGATGCATACATGCCAGCTTTCCTCCCAAGCCCGCACACACCGCCCCAAGCCCCACACACAGCCCCAGGTCCCCGCACGCCGCCCCAGGCACCCACACACACATCGTCCCAGGCCCCCACACATCGTCCCAGGCCCCCACACATCGTCCCAGGCCCCCACACGCCGCCCCAGGCCCCCACACGCCGTCCCAGGCCCTCACATGTTGTTCCAGGCACCCACACGGCGTCCCAGGGCCCCACATGCAGCCGGTTCGCTGCAGGCTCCTTCGAACCGCACTTAGTCGGGAACACAACGATCGACTACGCCAAAGCAGCCAAAACCGGAGCGCTGTTCGGGTCACTGCAACTAGCTCGTTAGGTCCAACAGTTTGTCAACCGTCAGCCTGTGCCCGCGAAAATGACTTGCCGGCAAGCAATGGTGCACGCACGGCAGCCTGGCAGGCACCCATAATCCCTCAGTGGGGCATGTTGCAACATGCATGGATTCGTTCACAACCTTATTTGTGGACTGACGACCATGACACACATTGTCCAAGCATGTAATCGAAGGCTTGGAGTACCTGCTGTGCATGCGTCTGGAGGACGGCGGGTGGGGACGACTGGGGAGCCTGCGGTCGATTAGTCTCATTGTGTCTTGTTTGCTGCTACTGATTTGGACTACCGTCAGCTTTCTCCTGTGTGTGGCCTTGATGGTGTGGGGGTTTCCTTGGCTATCGGATGTTGCAACTGCCAGCTAGGTGCGCCAGCTTGTTGGTTGCCGGTGATGGGGCCCCGCCTGAGGTGTGGCATTGCGTGGACCTGCTAGGTAGCCGGGTAGAGGTAGAGTTGTTGGCTTTGTGGGTCACGGTACGACCGATCCTGGACATTAGCAACATGGATTCATGTACGGCACCCGTACAAACGGTACTCCCAGACGTACGGCAGTACGGCAGTACCGCACCTGTGGCCGAGTGGTTAAGGCGCCGCCCTGCTAAGGCGGTGGGGTTTCCCCGCGTGCGTTCGAATCGCATCGGGTGCGATCCACCCCAGGAAATGGTCGAGGTTTTAAGGGTAGCCCCCATGCGGAGGATGCAGCACGGCAGGACACCTAAAGGAGCCTCGAAGGACATCCCAGGGAGCCTCAAAAACACCACTGAAGGCTGGCGACCTGGGTCCATCGGATAGGACCAGGAACATGGAGGTGGCACAAGGAGACACAACGGCACGACCATGAGATGAGGAGGGTGCACGGGGACAACAGATGCAGTGCACGAATGCCATACCATGCTAAGCAATGTTGGTGCGTCGGTGCTCGGTGGGCAAGCAACGGCGATGCATACATGCCAGCTTTCCTCCCAAGCCCGCACACACCGCCCCAAGCCCCACACACAGCCCCAGGTCCCCGCACGCCGCCCCAGGCACCCACACACACATCGTCCCAGGCCCCCACACATCGTCCCAGGCCCCCACACATCGTCCAGGCCCCCACACGCCGCCCCAGGCCCCCACACGCCGTCCCAGGCCCTCACATGTTGTTCCAGGCACCCACACGGCGTCCCAGGGCCCCACATGCAGCCGGTTCGCTGCAGGCTCCTTCGAACCGCACTTAGTCGGGAACACAACGATCGACTACGCCAAAGCAGCCAAAACCGGAGCGCTGTTCGGGTCACTGCAACTAGCTCGTTAGGTCCAACAGTTTGTCAACCGTCAGCCTGTGCCCGCGAAAATGACTTGCCGGCAAGCAATGGTGCACGCACGGCAGCCTGGCAGGCACCCATAATCCCTCAGTGGGGCATGTTGCAACATGCATGGATTCGTTCACAACCTTATTTGTGGACTGACGACCATGACACACATTGTCCAAGCATGTAATCGAAGGCTTGGAGTACCTGCTGTGCATGCGTCTGGAGGACGGCGGGTGGGGACGACTGGGGAGCCTGCGGTCGATTAGTCTCATTGTGTCTTGTTTGCTGCTACTGATTTGGACTACCGTCAGCTTTCTCCTGTGTGTGGCCTTGATGGTGTGGGGGTTTCCTTGGCTATCGGATGTTGCAACTGCCAGCTAGGTGCGCCAGCTTGTTGGTTGCCGGTGATGGGGCCCCGCCTGAGGTGTGGCATTGCGTGGACCTGCTAGGTAGCCGGGTAGAGCTAGAGTTGTTGGCTTTGTGGGTCACTGTACGACCGATCCTGGACATTAGCAACATGGATTCATGTACGGCACCCGTACAAACGGTACTCCCAGACGTACGGCAGTACGGCAGTACCGCACCTGTGGCCGAGTGGTTAAGGCGCCGCCCTGCTAAGGCGGTGGGGTTTCCCCGCGTGCGTTCGAATCGCATCGGGTGCGATCCACCCCAGGAAATGGTCGAGGTTTTAAGGGTAGCCCCCATGCGGAGGATGCAGCACGGCAGGACACCTAAAGGAGCCTCGAAGGACATCCCAGGGAGCCTCAAAAACACCACTGAAGGCTGGCGACCTGGGTCCATCGGATAGGACCAGGAACATGGAGGTGGCACAAGGAGACACAACGGCACGACCATGAGATGAGGAGGGTGCACGGGGACAACAGATGCAGTGCACGAATGCCATACCATGCTAAGCAATGTTGGTGCGTCGGTGCTCGGTGGGCAAGCAACGGCGATGCATACATGCCAGCTTTCCTCCCAAGCCCGCACACACCGCCCCAAGCCCCACACACAGCCCCAGGTCCCGCACGCCGCCCCAGGCACCCACACACACATCGTCCCAGGCCCCCACACATCGTCCCAGGCCCCCACACATCGTCCCAGGCCCCCACACGCCGCCCCAGGCCCCCACACGCCGTCCCAGGCCCTCACATGTTGTTCCAGGCACCCACACGGCGTCCCAGGGCCCCACATGCAGCCGGTTCGCTGCAGGCTCCTTCGAACCGCACTTAGTCGGGAACACAACGATCGACTACGCCAAAGCAGCCAAAACCGGAGCGCTGTTCGGGTCACTGCAACTAGCTCGTTAGGTCCAACAGTTTGTCAACCGTCAGCCTGTGCCCGCGAAAATGACTTGCCGGCAAGCAATGGTGCACGCACGGCAGCCTGGCAGGCACCCATAATCCCTCAGTGGGGCATGTTGCAACATGCATGGATTCGTTCACAACCTTATTTGTGGACTGACGACCATGACACACATTGTCCAAGCATGTAATCGAAGGCTTGGAGTACCTGCTGTGCATGCGTCTGGAGGACGGCGGGTGGGGACGACTGGGGAGCCTGCGGTCGATTAGTCTCATTGTGTCTTGTTTGCTGCTACTGATTTGGACTACCGTCAGCTTTCTCCTGTGTGTGGCCTTGATGGTGTGGGGGTTTCCTTGGCTATCGGATGTTGCAACTGCCAGCTAGGTGCGCCAGCTTGTTGGTTGCCGGTGATGGGGCCCCGCCTGAGGTGTGGCATTGCGTGGACCTGCTAGGTAGCCGGGTAGAGCTAGAGTTGTTGGCTTTGTGGGTCACTGTACGACCGATCCTGGACATTAGCAACATGGATTCATGTACGGCACCCGTACAAACGGTACTCCCAGACGTACGGCAGTACGGCAGTACCGCACCTGTGGCCGAGTGGTTAAGGCGCCGCCCTGCTAAGGCGGTGGGGTTTCCCCGCGTGCGTTCGAATCGCATCGGGTGCGATCCACCCCAGGAAATGGTCGAGGTTTTAAGGGTAGCCCCCATGCGGAGGATGCAGCACGGCAGGACACCTAAAGGAGCCTCGAAGGACATCCCAGGGAGCCTCAAAAACACCACTGAAGGCTGGCGACCTGGGTCCATCGGATAGGACCAGGAACATGGAGGTGGCACAAGGAGACACAACGGCACGACCATGAGATGAGGAGGGTGCACGGGGACAACAGATGCAGTGCACGAATGCCATACCATGCTAAGCAATGTTGGTGCGTCGGTGCTCGGTGGGCAAGCAACGGCGATGCATACATGCCAGCTTTCCTCCCAAGCCCGCACACACCGCCCCAAGCCCCACACACAGCCCCAGGTCCCCGCACGCCGCCCCAGGCACCCACACACACATCGTCCCAGGCCCCACACATCGTCCCAGGCCCCCACACATCGTCCCAGGCCCCCACACGCCGCCCCAGGCCCCCACACGCCGTCCCAGGCCCTCACATGTTGTTCCAGGCACCCACACGGCGTCCCAGGGCCCCACATGCAGCCGGTTCGCTGCAGGCTCCTTCGAACCGCACTTAGTCGGGAACACAACGATCGACTACGCCAAAGCAGCCAAAACCGGAGCGCTGTTCGGGTCACTGCAACTAGCTCGTTAGGTCCAACAGTTTGTCAACCGTCAGCCTGTGCCCGCGAAAATGACTTGCCGGCAAGCAATGGTGCACGCACGGCAGCCTGGCAGGCACCCATAATCCCTCAGTGGGGCATGTTGCAACATGCATGGATTCGTTCACAACCTTATTTGTGGACTGACGACCATGACACACATTGTCCAAGCATGTAATCGAAGGCTTGGAGTACCTGCTGTGCATGCGTCTGGAGGACGGCGGGTGGGGACGACTGGGGAGCCTGCGGTCGATTAGTCTCATTGTGTCTTGTTTGCTGCTACTGATTTGGACTACCGTCAGCTTTCTCCTGTGTGTGGCCTTGATGGTGTGGGGGTTTCCTTGGCTATCGGATGTTGCAACTGCCAGCTAGGTGCGCCAGCTTGTTGGTTGCCGGTGATGGGGCCCCGCCTGAGGTGTGGCATTGCGTGGACCTGCTAGGTAGCCGGGTAGAGCTAGAGTTGTTGGCTTTGTGGGTCACTGTACGACCGATCCTGGACATTAGCAACATGGATTCATGTACGGCACCCGTACAAACGGTACTCCAGACGTACGGCAGTACGGCAGTACCGCACCTGTGGCCGAGTGGTTAAGGCGCCGCCCTGCTAAGGCGGTGGGGTTTCCCGCGTGCGTTCGAATCGCATCGGGTGCGATCCACCCCAGGAAATGGTCGAGGTTTTAAGGGTAGCCCCCATGCGGAGGATGCAGCACGGCAGGACACCTAAAGGAGCCTCGAAGGACATCCCAGGGAGCCTCAAAAACACCACTGAAGGCTGGCGACCTGGGTCCATCGGATAGGACCAGGAACATGGAGGTGGCACAAGGAGACACAACGGCACGACCATGAGATGAGGAGGGTGCACGGGGACAACAGATGCAGTGCACGAATGCCATACCATGCTAAGCAATGTTGGTGCGTCGGTGCTCGGTGGGCAAGCAACGGCGATGCATACATGCCAGCTTTCCTCCCAAGCCCGCACACACCGCCCCAAGCCCCACACACAGCCCCAGGTCCCCGCACGCCGCCCCAGGCACCCACACACACATCGTCCCAGGCCCCACACATCGTCCCAGGCCCCCACACATCGTCCCAGGCCCCACACGCCGCCCCAGGCCCCCACACGCCGTCCCAGGCCCTCACATGTTGTTCCAGGCACCCACACGGCGTCCCAGGGCCCCACATGCAGCCGGTTCGCTGCAGGCTCCTTCGAACCGCACTTAGTCGGGAACACAACGATCGACTACGCCAAAGCAGCCAAAACCGGAGCGCTGTTCGGGTCACTGCAACTAGCTCGTTAGGTCCAACAGTTTGTCAACCGTCAGCCTGTGCCCGCGAAAATGACTTGCCGGCAAGCAATGGTGCACGCACGGCAGCCTGGCAGGCACCCATAATCCCTCAGTGGGGCATGTTGCAACATGCATGGATTCGTTCACAACCTTATTTGTGGACTGACGACCATGACACACATTGTCCAAGCATGTAATCGAAGGCTTGGAGTACCTGCTGTGCATGCGTCTGGAGGACGGCGGGTGGGGACGACTGGGGAGCCTGCGGTCGATTAGTCTCATTGTGTCTTGTTTGCTGCTACTGATTTGGACTACCGTCAGCTTTCTCCTGTGTGTGGCCTTGATGGTGTGGGGGTTTCCTTGGCTATCGGATGTTGCAACTGCCAGCTAGGTGCGCCAGCTTGTTGGTTGCCGGTGATGGGGCCCCGCCTGAGGTGTGGCATTGCGTGGACCTGCTAGGTAGCCGGGTAGAGCTAGAGTTGTTGGCTTTGTGGGTCACTGTACGACCGATCCTGGACATTAGCAACATGGATTCATGTACGGCACCCGTACAAACGGTACTCCAGACGTACGGCAGTACGGCAGTACCGCACCTGTGGCCGAGTGGTTAAGGCGCCGCCCTGCTAAGGCGGTGGGGTTTCCCGCGTGCGTTCGAATCGCATCGGGTGCGATCCACCCCAGGAAATGGTCGAGGTTTTAAGGGTAGCCCCCATGCGGAGGATGCAGCACGGCAGGACACCTAAAGGAGCCTCGAAGGACATCCCAGGGAGCCTCAAAAACACCACTGAAGGCTGGCGACCTGGGTCCATCGGATAGGACCAGGAACATGGAGGTGGCACAAGGAGACACAACGGCACGACCATGAGATGAGGAGGGTGCACGGGGACAACAGATGCAGTGCACGAATGCCATACCATGCTAAGCAATGTTGGTGCGTCGGTGCTCGGTGGGCAAGCAACGGCGATGCATACATGCCAGCTTTCCTCCCAAGCCCGCACACACCGCCCCAAGCCCCACACACAGCCCCAGGTCCCCGCACGCCGCCCCAGGCACCCACACACACATCGTCCCAGGCCCCCACACATCGTCCCAGGCCCCCACACATCGTCCCAGGCCCCCACACGCCGCCCCAGGCCCCCACACGCCGTCCCAGGCCCTCACATGTTGTTCCAGGCACCCACACGGCGTCCCAGGGCCCCACATGCAGCCGGTTCGCTGCAGGCTCCTTCGAACCGCACTTAGTCGGGAACACAACGATCGACTACGCCAAAGCAGCCAAAACCGGAGCGCTGTTCGGGTCACTGCAACTAGCTCGTTAGGTCCAACAGTTTGTCAACCGTCAGCCTGTGCCCGCGAAAATGACTTGCCGGCAAGCAATGGTGCACGCACGGCAGCCTGGCAGGCACCCATAATCCCTCAGTGGGGCATGTTGCAACATGCATGGATTCGTTCACAACCTTATTTGTGGACTGACGACCATGACACACATTGTCCAAGCATGTAATCGAAGGCTTGGAGTACCTGCTGTGCATGCGTCTGGAGGACGGCGGGTGGGGACGACTGGGGAGCCTGCGGTCGATTAGTCTCATTGTGTCTTGTTTGCTGCTACTGATTTGGACTACCGTCAGCTTTCTCCTGTGTGTGGCCTTGATGGTGTGGGGGTTTCCTTGGCTATCGGATGTTGCAACTGCCAGCTAGGTGCGCCAGCTTGTTGGTTGCCGGTGATGGGGCCCCGCCTGAGGTGTGGCATTGCGTGGACCTGCTAGGTAGCCGGGTAGAGCTAGAGTTGTTGGCTTTGTGGGTCACTGTACGACCGATCCTGGACATTAGCAACATGGATTCATGTACGGCACCCGTACAAACGGTACTCACAGACGTACGGCAGTACGGCAGTACCGCACCTGTGGCCGAGTGGTTAAGGCGCCGCCCTGCTAAGGCGGTGGGGTTTCCCGCGTGCGTTCGAATCGCATCGGGTGCGATCCACCCCAGGAAATGGTCGAGGTTTTAAGGGTAGCCCCCATGCGGAGGATGCAGCACGGCAGGACACCTAAAGGAGCCTCGAAGGACATCCCAGGGAGCCTCAAAAACACCACTGAAGGCTGGCGACCTGGGTCCATCGGATAGGACCAGGAACATGGAGGTGGCACAAGGAGACACAACGGCACGACCATGAGATGAGGAGGGTGCACGGGGACAACAGATGCAGTGCACGAATGCCATACCATGCTAAGCAATGTTGGTGCGTCGGTGCTCGGTGGGCAAGCAACGGCGATGCATACATGCCAGCTTTCCTCCCAAGCCCGCACACACCGCCCCAAGCCCCACACACAGCCCCAGGTCCCCGCACGCCGCCCCAGGCACCCACACACACATCGTCCCAGGCCCCACACATCGTCCCAGGCCCCCACACATCGTCCCAGGCCCCCACACGCCGCCCCAGGCCCCACACGCCGTCCCAGGCCCTCACATGTTGTTCCAGGCACCCACACGGCGTCCCAGGGCCCCACATGCAGCCGGTTCGCTGCAGGCTCCTTCGAACCGCACTTAGTCGGGAACACAACGATCGACTACGCCAAAGCAGCCAAAACCGGAGCGCTGTTCGGGTCACTGCAACTAGCTCGTTAGGTCCAACAGTTTGTCAACCGTCAGCCTGTGCCCGCGAAAATGACTTGCCGGCAAGCAATGGTGCACGCACGGCAGCCTGGCAGGCACCCATAATCCCTCAGTGGGGCATGTTGCAACATGCATGGATTCGTTCACAACCTTATTTGTGGACTGACGACCATGACACACATTGTCCAAGCATGTAATCGAAGGCTTGGAGTACCTGCTGTGCATGCGTCTGGAGGACGGCGGGTGGGGACGACTGGGGAGCCTGCGGTCGATTAGTCTCATTGTGTCTTGTTTGCTGCTACTGATTTGGACTACCGTCAGCTTTCTCCTGTGTGTGGCCTTGATGGTGTGGGGGTTTCCTTGGCTATCGGATGTTGCAACTGCCAGCTAGGTGCGCCAGCTTGTTGGTTGCCGGTGATGGGGCCCCGCCTGAGGTGTGGCATTGCGTGGACCTGCTAGGTAGCCGGGTAGAGCTAGAGTTGTTGGCTTTGTGGGTCACGGTACGACCGATCCTGGACATTAGCAACATGGATTCATGTACGGCACCCGTACAAACGGTACTCCCAGACGTACGGCAGTACGGCAGTACCGCACCTGTGGCCGAGTGGTTAAGGCGCCGCCCTGCTAAGGCGGTGGGGTTTCCCCGCGTGCGTTCGAATCGCATCGGGTGCGATCCACCCCAGGAAATGGTCGAGGTTTTAAGGGTAGCCCCCATGCGGAGGATGCAGCACGGCAGGACACCTAAAGGAGCCTCGAAGGACATCCCAGGGAGCCTCAAAAACACCACTGAAGGCTGGCGACCTGGGTCCATCGGATAGGACCAGGAACATGGAGGTGGCACAAGGAGACACAACGGCACGACCATGAGATGAGGAGGGTGCACGGGGACAACAGATGCAGTGCACGAATGCCATACCATGCTAAGCAATGTTGGTGCGTCGGTGCTCGGTGGGCAAGCAACGGCGATGCATACATGCCAGCTTTCCTCCCAAGCCCGCACACACCGCCCCAAGCCCCACACACAGCCCCAGGTCCCCGCACGCCGCCCCAGGCACCCACACACACATCGTCCCAGGCCCCCACACATCGTCCCAGGCCCCCACACATCGTCCCAGGCCCCACACGCCGCCCCAGGCCCCCACACGCCGTCCCAGGCCCTCACATGTTGTTCCAGGCACCCACACGGCGTCCCAGGGCCCCACATGCAGCCGGTTCGCTGCAGGCTCCTTCGAACCGCACTTAGTCGGGAACACAACGATCGACTACGCCAAAGCAGCCAAAACCGGAGCGCTGTTCGGGTCACTGCAACTAGCTCGTTAGGTCCAACAGTTTGTCAACCGTCAGCCTGTGCCCGCGAAAATGACTTGCCGGCAAGCAATGGTGCACGCACGGCAGCCTGGCAGGCACCCATAATCCCTCAGTGGGGCATGTTGCAACATGCATGGATTCGTTCACAACCTTATTTGTGGACTGACGACCATGACACACATTGTCCAAGCATGTAATCGAAGGCTTGGAGTACCTGCTGTGCATGCGTCTGGAGGACGGCGGGTGGGGACGACTGGGGAGCCTGCGGTCGATTAGTCTCATTGTGTCTTGTTTGCTGCTACTGATTTGGACTACCGTCAGCTTTCTCCTGTGTGTGGCCTTGATGGTGTGGGGGTTTCCTTGGCTATCGGATGTTGCAACTGCCAGCTAGGTGCGCCAGCTTGTTGGTTGCCGGTGATGGGGCCCCGCCTGAGGTGTGGCATTGCGTGGACCTGCTAGGTAGCCGGGTAGAGCTAGAGTTGTTGGCTTTGTGGGTCACTGTACGACCGATCCTGGACATTAGCAACATGGATTCATGTACGGCACCCGTACAAACGGTACTCCCAGACGTACGGCAGTACGGCAGTACCGCACCTGTGGCCGAGTGGTTAAGGCGCCGCCCTGCTAAGGCGGTGGGGTTTCCCCGCGTGCGTTCGAATCGCATCGGGTGCGATCCACCCCAGGAAATGGTCGAGGTTTTAAGGGTAGCCCCCATGCGGAGGATGCAGCACGGCAGGACACCTAAAGGAGCCTCGAAGGACATCCCAGGGAGCCTCAAAAACACCACTGAAGGCTGGCGACCTGGGTCCATCGGATAGGACCAGGAACATGGAGGTGGCACAAGGAGACACAACGGCACGACCATGAGATGAGGAGGGTGCACGGGGACAACAGATGCAGTGCACGAATGCCATACCATGCTAAGCAATGTTGGTGCGTCGGTGCTCGGTGGGCAAGCAACGGCGATGCATACATGCCAGCTTTCCTCCCAAGCCCGCACACACCGCCCCAAGCCCCACACACAGCCCCAGGTCCCCGCACGCCGCCCCAGGCACCCACACACACATCGTCCCAGGCCCCCACACATCGTCCCAGGCCCCCACACATCGTCCCAGGCCCCCACACGCCGCCCCAGGCCCCCACACGCCGTCCCAGGCCCTCACATGTTGTTCCAGGCACCCACACGGCGTCCCAGGGCCCCACATGCAGCCGGTTCGCTGCAGGCTCCTTCGAACCGCACTTAGTCGGGAACACAACGATCGACTACGCCAAAGCAGCCAAAACCGGAGCGCTGTTCGGGTCACTGCAACTAGCTCGTTAGGTCCAACAGTTTGTCAACCGTCAGCCTGTGCCCGCGAAAATGACTTGCCGGCAAGCAATGGTGCACGCACGGCAGCCTGGCAGGCACCCATAATCCCTCAGTGGGGCATGTTGCAACATGCATGGATTCGTTCACAACCTTATTTGTGGACTGACGACCATGACACACATTGTCCAAGCATGTAATCGAAGGCTTGGAGTACCTGCTGTGCATGCGTCTGGAGGACGGCGGGTGGGGACGACTGGGGAGCCTGCGGTCGATTAGTCTCATTGTGTCTTGTTTGCTGCTACTGATTTGGACTACCGTCAGCTTTCTCCTGTGTGTGGCCTTGATGGTGTGGGGGTTTCCTTGGCTATCGGATGTTGCAACTGCCAGCTAGGTGCGCCAGCTTGTTGGTTGCCGGTGATGGGGCCCCGCCTGAGGTGTGGCATTGCGTGGACCTGCTAGGTAGCCGGGTAGAGGTAGAGTTGTTGGCTTTGTGGGTCACGGTACGACCGATCCTGGACATTAGCAACATGGATTCATGTACGGCACCCGTACAAACGGTACTCCCAGACGTACGGCAGTACGGCAGTACCGCACCTGTGGCCGAGTGGTTAAGGCGCCGCCCTGCTAAGGCGGTGGGGTTTCCCCGCGTGCGTTCGAATCGCATCGGGTGCGATCCACCCCAGGAAATGGTCGAGGTTTTAAGGGTAGCCCCCATGCGGAGGATGCAGCACGGCAGGACACCTAAAGGAGCCTCGAAGGACATCCCAGGGAGCCTCAAAAACACCACTGAAGGCTGGCGACCTGGGTCCATCGGATAGGACCAGGAACATGGAGGTGGCACAAGGAGACACAACGGCACGACCATGAGATGAGGAGGGTGCACGGGGACAACAGATGCAGTGCACGAATGCCATACCATGCTAAGCAATGTTGGTGCGTCGGTGCTCGGTGGGCAAGCAACGGCGATGCATACATGCCAGCTTTCCTCCCAAGCCCGCACACACCGCCCCAAGCCCCACACACAGCCCCAGGTCCCCGCACGCCGCCCCAGGCACCCACACACACATCGTCCCAGGCCCCCACACATCGTCCCAGGCCCCACACATCGTCCCAGGCCCCCACACGCCGCCCCAGGCCCCCACACGCCGTCCCAGGCCCTCACATGTTGTTCCAGGCACCCACACGGCGTCCCAGGGCCCCACATGCAGCCGGTTCGCTGCAGGCTCCTTCGAACCGCACTTAGTCGGGAACACAACGATCGACTACGCCAAAGCAGCCAAAACCGGAGCGCTGTTCGGGTCACTGCAACTAGCTCGTTAGGTCCAACAGTTTGTCAACCGTCAGCCTGTGCCCGCGAAAATGACTTGCCGGCAAGCAATGGTGCACGCACGGCAGCCTGGCAGGCACCCATAATCCCTCAGTGGGGCATGTTGCAACATGCATGGATTCGTTCACAACCTTATTTGTGGACTGACGACCATGACACACATTGTCCAAGCATGTAATCGAAGGCTTGGAGTACCTGCTGTGCATGCGTCTGGAGGACGGCGGGTGGGGACGACTGGGGAGCCTGCGGTCGATTAGTCTCATTGTGTCTTGTTTGCTGCTACTGATTTGGACTACCGTCAGCTTTCTCCTGTGTGTGGCCTTGATGGTGTGGGGGTTTCCTTGGCTATCGGATGTTGCAACTGCCAGCTAGGTGCGCCAGCTTGTTGGTTGCCGGTGATGGGGCCCCGCCTGAGGTGTGGCATTGCGTGGACCTGCTAGGTAGCCGGGTAGAGCTAGAGTTGTTGGCTTTGTGGGTCACTGTACGACCGATCCTGGACATTAGCAACATGGATTCATGTACGGCACCCGTACAAACGGTACTCCCAGACGTACGGCAGTACGGCAGTACCGCACCTGTGGCCGAGTGGTTAAGGCGCCGCCCTGCTAAGGCGGTGGGGTTTCCCGCGTGCGTTCGAATCGCATCGGGTGCGATCCACCCAGGAAATGGTCGAGGTTTTAAGGGTAGCCCCCATGCGGAGGATGCAGCACGGCAGGACACCTAAAGGAGCCTCGAAGGACATCCCAGGGAGCCTCAAAAACACCACTGAAGGCTGGCGACCTGGGTCCATCGGATAGGACCAGGAACATGGAGGTGGCACAAGGAGACACAACGGCACGACCATGAGATGAGGAGGGTGCACGGGGACAACAGATGCAGTGCACGAATGCCATACCATGCTAAGCAATGTTGGTGCGTCGGTGCTCGGTGGGCAAGCAACGGCGATGCATACATGCCAGCTTTCCTCCCAAGCCCGCACACACCGCCCCAAGCCCCACACACAGCCCCAGGTCCCCGCACGCCGCCCCAGGCACCCACACACACATCGTCCCAGGCCCCCACACATCGTCCCAGGCCCCCACACATCGTCCCAGGCCCCCACACGCCGCCCCAGGCCCCCACACGCCGTCCCAGGCCCTCACATGTTGTTCCAGGCACCCACACGGCGTCCCAGGGCCCCACATGCAGCCGGTTCGCTGCAGGCTCCTTCGAACCGCACTTAGTCGGGAACACAACGATCGACTACGCCAAAGCAGCCAAAACCGGAGCGCTGTTCGGGTCACTGCAACTAGCTCGTTAGGTCCAACAGTTTGTCAACCGTCAGCCTGTGCCCGCGAAAATGACTTGCCGGCAAGCAATGGTGCACGCACGGCAGCCTGGCAGGCACCCATAATCCCTCAGTGGGGCATGTTGCAACATGCATGGATTCGTTCACAACCTTATTTGTGGACTGACGACCATGACACACATTGTCCAAGCATGTAATCGAAGGCTTGGAGTACCTGCTGTGCATGCGTCTGGAGGACGGCGGGTGGGGACGACTGGGGAGCCTGCGGTCGATTAGTCTCATTGTGTCTTGTTTGCTGCTACTGATTTGGACTACCGTCAGCTTTCTCCTGTGTGTGGCCTTGATGGTGTGGGGGTTTCCTTGGCTATCGGATGTTGCAACTGCCAGCTAGGTGCGCCAGCTTGTTGGTTGCCGGTGATGGGGCCCCGCCTGAGGTGTGGCATTGCGTGGACCTGCTAGGTAGCCGGGTAGAGGTAGAGTTGTTGGCTTTGTGGGTCACGGTACGACCGATCCTGGACATTAGCAACATGGATTCATGTACGGCACCCGTACAAACGGTACTCCCAGACGTACGGCAGTACGGCAGTACCGCACCTGTGGCCGAGTGGTTAAGGCGCCGCCCTGCTAAGGCGGTGGGGTTTCCCCGCGTGCGTTCGAATCGCATCGGGTGCGATCCACCCCAGGAAATGGTCGAGGTTTTAAGGGTAGCCCCCATGCGGAGGATGCAGCACGGCAGGACACCTAAAGGAGCCTCGAAGGACATCCCAGGGAGCCTCAAAAACACCACTGAAGGCTGGCGACCTGGGTCCATCGGATAGGACCAGGAACATGGAGGTGGCACAAGGAGACACAACGGCACGACCATGAGATGAGGAGGGTGCACGGGGACAACAGATGCAGTGCACGAATGCCATACCATGCTAAGCAATGTTGGTGCGTCGGTGCTCGGTGGGCAAGCAACGGCGATGCATACATGCCAGCTTTCCTCCCAAGCCCGCACACACCGCCCCAAGCCCCACACACAGCCCCAGGTCCCCGCACGCCGCCCCAGGCACCCACACACACATCGTCCCAGGCCCCCACACATCGTCCCAGGCCCCCACACATCGTCCCAGGCCCCCACACGCCGCCCCAGGCCCCCACACGCCGTCCCAGGCCCTCACATGTTGTTCCAGGCACCCACACGGCGTCCCAGGGCCCCACATGCAGCCGGTTCGCTGCAGGCTCCTTCGAACCGCACTTAGTCGGGAACACAACGATCGACTACGCCAAAGCAGCCAAAACCGGAGCGCTGTTCGGGTCACTGCAACTAGCTCGTTAGGTCCAACAGTTTGTCAACCGTCAGCCTGTGCCCGCGAAAATGACTTGCCGGCAAGCAATGGTGCACGCACGGCAGCCTGGCAGGCACCCATAATCCCTCAGTGGGGCATGTTGCAACATGCATGGATTCGTTCACAACCTTATTTGTGGACTGACGACCATGACACACATTGTCCAAGCATGTAATCGAAGGCTTGGAGTACCTGCTGTGCATGCGTCTGGAGGACGGCGGGTGGGGACGACTGGGGAGCCTGCGGTCGATTAGTCTCATTGTGTCTTGTTTGCTGCTACTGATTTGGACTACCGTCAGCTTTCTCCTGTGTGTGGCCTTGATGGTGTGGGGGTTTCCTTGGCTATCGGATGTTGCAACTGCCAGCTAGGTGCGCCAGCTTGTTGGTTGCCGGTGATGGGGCCCCGCCTGAGGTGTGGCATTGCGTGGACCTGCTAGGTAGCCGGGTAGAGGTAGAGTTGTTGGCTTTGTGGGTCACGGTACGACCGATCCTGGACATTAGCAACATGGATTCATGTACGGCACCCGTACAAACGGTACTCCCAGACGTACGGCAGTACGGCAGTACCGCACCTGTGGCCGAGTGGTTAAGGCGCCGCCCTGCTAAGGCGGTGGGGTTTCCCCGCGTGCGTTCGAATCGCATCGGGTGCGATCCACCCCAGGAAATGGTCGAGGTTTTAAGGGTAGCCCCCATGCGGAGGATGCAGCACGGCAGGACACCTAAAGGAGCCTCGAAGGACATCCCAGGGAGCCTCAAAAACACCACTGAAGGCTGGCGACCTGGGTCCATCGGATAGGACCAGGAACATGGAGGTGGAACAAGGAGACACAACGGCACGACCATGAGATGAGGAGGGTGCACGGGGACAACAGATGCAGTGCACGAATGCCATACCATGCTAAGCAATGTTGGTGCGTCGGTGCTCGGTGGGCAAGCAACGGCGATGCATACATGCCAGCTTTCCTCCCAAGCCCGCACACACCGCCCAAGCCCCACACACAGCCCCAGGTCCCCGCACGCCGCCCCAGGCACCCACACACACATCGTCCCAGGCCCCCACACATCGTCCCAGGCCCCCACACATCGTCCCAGGCCCCCACACGCCGCCCCAGGCCCCCACACGCCGTCCCAGGCCCTCACATGTTGTTCCAGGCACCCACACGGCGTCCCAGGGCCCCACATGCAGCCGGTTCGCTGCAGGCTCCTTCGAACCGCACTTAGTCGGGAACACAACGATCGACTACGCCAAAGCAGCCAAAACCGGAGCGCTGTTCGGGTCACTGCAACTAGCTCGTTAGGTCCAACAGTTTGTCAACCGTCAGCCTGTGCCCGCGAAAATGACTTGCCGGCAAGCAATGGTGCACGCACGGCAGCCTGGCAGGCACCCATAATCCCTCAGTGGGGCATGTTGCAACATGCATGGATTCGTTCACAACCTTATTTGTGGACTGACGACCATGACACACATTGTCCAAGCATGTAATCGAAGGCTTGGAGTACCTGCTGTGCATGCGTCTGGAGGACGGCGGGTGGGACGACTGGGGAGCCTGCGGTCGATTAGTCTCATTGTGTCTTGTTTGCTGCTACTGATTTGGACTACCGTCAGCTTTCTCCTGTGTGTGGCCTTGATGGTGTGGGGGTTTCCTTGGCTATCGGATGTTGCAACTGCCAGCTAGGTGCGCCAGCTTGTTGGTTGCCGGTGATGGGGCCCCGCCTGAGGTGTGGCATTGCGTGGACCTGCTAGGTAGCCGGGTAGAGGTAGAGTTGTTGGCTTTGTGGGTCACGGTACGACCGATCCTGGACATTAGCAACATGGATTCATGTACGGCACCCGTACAAACGGTACTCCCAGACGTACGGCAGTACGGCAGTACCGCACCTGTGGCCGAGTGGTTAAGGCGCCGCCCTGCTAAGGCGGTGGGGTTTCCCCGCGTGCGTTCGAATCGCATCGGGTGCGATCCACCCAGGAAATGGTCGAGGTTTTAAGGGTAGCCCCCATGCGGAGGATGCAGCACGGCAGGACACCTAAAGGAGCCTCGAAGGACATCCCAGGGAGCCTCAAAAACACCACTGAAGGCTGGCGACCTGGGTCCATCGGATAGGACCAGGAACATGGAGGTGGCACAAGGAGACACAACGGCACGACAATGAGATGAGGAGGGTGCACGGGGACAACAGATGTAGTGCACGAATGCCATACCATGCTAAGCAATGTTGGTGCGTCGGTGCTCGGTGGGCAAGCAACGGCGATGCATACATGCCAGCTTTCCTCCCAAGCCCGCACACACCGCCCCAAGCCCCACACACAGCCCCAGGTCCCCGCACGCCGCCCCAGGCACCCACACACACATCGTCCCAGGCCCCCACACATCGTCCCAGGCCCCCACACGCCGCCCCAGGCCCCCACACGCCGTCCCAGGCCCTCACATGTTGTTCCAGGCACACACACGGCGTCCCAGGGCTCCACATGCAGCCGGTTCGCTGCAGGCTCCTTCGAACCGCACTTAGTCGGGAACACAACGATCGACTACGCCAAAGCAGCCAAAACCGGAGCGCTGTTCGGGTCACTGCAACTAGCTCGTTAGGTCCAACAGTTTGTCAACCGTCAGCCTGTGCCCGCGAAAATGACTTGCCGGCAAGCAACGGTGCACGCACGGCAGCCTGGCAGGCACCCATAATCCCTCAGTGGGGCATGTTGCAACATGCATGGATTCGTTCACAACCTTATTTGTGGACTGACGACCATGACACACATTGTACATCTGCAAATTCTGACTCGTCTTGGCCAATCCCTTCCCCGCTCGGTCTGCACATTCTGACTACTCGTCCTTGTGGTGCACTACAGGGTTTGTGCACCGGGACGTGCGCTGGCCCAACCTCATCAGGCTGCCGGCGCAAAAGCGGTACCTCCTGTTAGACCTCGAGCACGCCGGCCGGGTCGACGAGGACTGCAGCCAGTCGCCGTTTCCGCTGCGGCACTGGGGCAATGACATCCTGGCGGACGGCCGCACCTACACCACCGCCTCCGACCTGAAGATGCTGGCGCAACAGCTGCTGGCGGGCCCGCTCCGTTTTGCGCTCAGCGAGGCGGGGCTGAACCTGCGGGAGCGCCTCAGCCGCGGAGAGGTATCGGCGATGGACGCCCTGGAGGACAGCTGGTTCGCCTCGATAACTGGGCGCGGATGAGCTGCGGCCGCGCTCTTGTGTCACAGGCGGTGCGAATGTAGGGTGCTCCGTCCTGCTTCTGCGTGTGGGCCCTACCTGGCCACGTGGAGAGGGATCTCTTGCAGTCTTACATGCCGAACGAGACGAACGGAACCCAGGGGAGAGTCTCAGCTTGATTTGGGATGGGCGGCTGTAGGGGCGAAAGTGCGCTCCGCGATGGAGTGCATGATGGGAAGGTGTCGTTGTGCATCGTACGGCCGTGGAATTTTCCGAGGGCTTCCCTGACCGGACGACGTACATCCAACAAGGGCTTCTCACGGTGGACATTCACTACCGGATCATGCAAGGCGGAGATAGATATGCATCCGCTGCCCTCCGGCCCTAGTGATTGATTGCTGCGACTTTCAGAGCTCTGGAAGTCGCTACATGCCACGACGGGGTCCATGAATTCGGACGGTTAATGCAACCGTGACAAGGTTGACCCATAGCTCCGACGACCGGGCGATTCGGGCAATGCAGACGAGCTGCCGAAGGAGAAGGTATAGGTCAGAAGAAGCAAGGATGGCACCTGCCGTTGGAAGGATAGCGACTGCGCGCGGGCGCGTGGCGGCGGCGGCGGGGGGGAGGGAAGGGAACAGAATGGGACGTTTGGGAGATGATATGAACCGCCAGGTTCGGGGACGTGAGCACGTAATTGATGGACGGACGGGGAATGAACGGACGTGCAATGAATGGTCGATGGACGGACGGACGGACGGACGGACAGATGACAGACGACCTGTGTGAAGATGCGACAGTGTCCGGATCCTGAGATTCACTGACTGGGAAAACTGGGCAAGGGTGGGCCGAGGTGCTGGCGGACCTGGTGGGGTGAATGTGACTTCCGCGGGGTGCATGGCTTGGGAGGGTGCATGACTTGAAGAAGTCGGACGACGGCGCGGGGGCGCGGCAGGGACGGGGCGGAGAGGACCGCGGGGGGAACCGCGGGCGATGGGGGTCGCATCGGCCCACACCTGGGGTCGCTCGGTGGCCCTGGCGGTGTTGTTGGCGGTGGCGGTGGCGAGGAGGAACGGGCGAATAGCCACGGTGGCTGGGATGTTGCGGATCGTCCTCGAGCGATGCTGTGTGGACTCCTGACGTGGGGCAGGGGGGGCGGCGGAAAGCTGGGGTCTGGGAGGAAGCTGTTTGAGTCTTCGGTTGGGGGCTGGGGCGATGGGGGAGCTGGGGCGAGGTTCGGGACCCGACGTCCGCCGCATGGCCTCCTTCAGTGGAGACATCCGTCAGCCGGTGCAGCCGGGGAGGGCGGGAAAGGGGGGAGGGGGCTTGAGGGCCGGTTTGCGACGTCGCATTTCAGCGGCGACATCGACCTCCTGGAGGACAGCTTTATCCAGTCGGTGACGTTTTGCGGTTTCGCTATCGTAAGTGGACGTAGGGGGGGAGGACGGCGAGGGTGGGGAGGGGCCGAGCCCCGTTGCTGAGCCCCGTGGCCGAACCCCGCAGCCGCCTAACCGAGTTGGGGTTTGGTGGAGAGACGATTCGGCCAGGCGTCCCCACCCGTTGGTCCGCCCAGCGATGCCGGACTAGTTGAACGAGGAAGGCCAACCATCGATTGGCTCCCTCCCTCCAAGCTCAGCGGGGGTTTCGAAGGGGTCCTTTTTGAGCAACGGCGCAGTGCGCGTATCAAAGGGGGCCCCGGGATGAGGGAGGACGGTCCTCGCTCCCATACCTGGCAGGACCGTGCACGTCCGATCGTCGGGGGCTGGTTGTTTCGTACGTCACCGTTGGACCTCCCGATTGTTCCAATGATCCACCGGCCGGTGTTGCGTGGTAGGAGGATTACGGTCTCCGCCCCGCAAGCTGCAGCCCCTGGCACCCGGGATGTTGCGGGTACGGTAGGTGGTACATCATTTGGTGTGCGGGGTAATTTGCCTCCACGGCGATGTCTCCACGGCGATGCACCGCTGGAGGCTGGAGTGGGGAAGGACTTGAGGACCGAGGAAGGGCTGAGGGAGCCCACCGGGGAAGCGGAGCAACGAATGTGAGCGTGCGGCGGCAGCATGCGTGTGTAGGGCCGAAGGGTGCTCGAAGGATGGCGAAGGGGTGGCGGCAGGGGGCCCGACGCCGAGCAGATTTGCGCCCTTCGGCGGCGTGACTTGGATGGCAGCGTGCTCTGCGGCATGCAGGACACTGTGCACAGCCGCTGCCGCCGTGCGGTGACGATTGATGCGTCACAGTGTGAAGGCAACGCGGCCGTGAGGTTTCAAGATTGTGATGTTGGTGTGATGTCATGGTGTGTGTGTGTGCATGGAAAGGACGTGATGGTAAGGGCAGCCGTGGAGCAATGGATTGGCTGGCTTGTGGCCCGTGTGTCGGCAGAGAGCTGGCCCTGCGTAGCTTCGATGACGTGGTTTCTTTCCGGAAAGAAGTTTTGCAAACACGAGCTGCTCGTGAGACGGAGGTTGATGCGACGTGGTCTACGCCAAACTCATACAGTACAAATCTTGGCACCTGTACGGATCGCTCCAGAGGACCCATGGGTCGGCGCCCGCGACCCACAGCTCCCGCGGCGTGTACGTCGCGAAGCCCAGCGGCCGCTGCGGGTGGCCCACGTGCACTGAGAAGGCGCAGAACACGAGGCGGGCCGCCAGGCGGCAGGCGTCCAGTCGCAGCTGGAGGTGGTCGTGGTAGGTGTAGCGGGCGAGCTTGCCGGCCAGTACGGCACCCAGCAGCAGGCCGTGCAGGCCGTACGCCTGGAGCGTGGCGGCGAGGCTCATGGACTCCAGCTTGCCGCGCCAGTTCTTGATGACCTGTGGGGTGTGTGGGGTGTGGGGGGGATGGGGACAGGGGGAGGTGGGGGAGAGACTGGGAATGCGGGCCGTGACGGAGGGATGGAGGGGTGGGAAGAGCAGCGCGGGATGGTGAACCGGTTTCGGGTTCAAGTCCGAAGCGTTTCCTCGAGGCTTCGCATCTCTTAGGCTTACTCCGCCCACGAACCACCTCGCCCCCCCTCCCTCTCGCCCCCCTCCCCTCCCTACCTGGTACGGCCCCAGCAGGGTGTCCAACGTGTCGTTCCAGGCGGTGGCCGCCCCGCCCCAGTTCCCGAAGTGCGCGTGCACATTCCCCAGCTCGTGCATTGCCAGCACCATGTAGCCCTTCTCGTTGCGCCGCTTGAGCACCTCGATCACCTGGGGGGGTGGGGAGGGCAGGGCAGGGGAGGGGCAGCGGGGCAGCGGGGCGAGGGGAGGCGGGGCGGGTTTGCGGGGGAGGGCGCAGGCGCCTAGCTGGCTGGCGAGCAGTTCTTTCTTTCCGGGCCGCCCGTCATCCGCTGCTGCGCCTTCAGTCCGCCCGCGCTACAGCAGCTCTCCTCCTGATACACCAATACACACCCTGTACGGTGCTTTAGGTGTTCACTGCGACACAACTTCCGCTTCCAAGTATACCTCCTTTCCTAAACACGCTTCCACGGCGACGTCGACCAACCGGACGACAACTACACTCCAATCGGCGACTTGCCGCGGCTCCGCTGCCTTTAATAACACGAGGGGGCAGGGGGGGAGATGGAGGTGGTATGGGTGTAATCCGGGCCCCGTGGTGGGGTTGGATACGGTTTGAGGTACCTGCGACGCAGTCCAACCCTCCCACAGCGGGCCCGAACCTCCCCTCCCCCACACGGCCGCCTCCCCTTCCCTCCCGCGCATCACCCCCCCGACCCAGGACACACAACCACCCACAGGCCGGCGCGGCACGTTCGCATTGTCGTACCTTGTCGTACTCTGCGGGGATGCGCATGAGCTCCGGCTGGCTGGCCTTGGTCTTGTATGTGGACGCGGTCCGGTAGGTGTAGGCGGCGCTGACGAGGCTGGCTCGGTCGCGGCCCCCGAGCAGGGCGAGGCTGCTGGAGGCGGTGCTGGGCCGCGCGTCGCCCAGGCCGGTGCCCAGGCTGCTGCGGCGACCCACCATCGTCGTCTTGCGCTTCTTGCGCACCTTGTGGCCCATGCCCTGGGCCATGAGGGACGTCTCGCCCAGCCGCTCGCGGACCAGCGTGCGGACCTGAGAGGCGGGGCGTGGGTGGACGGGCGGCGCGGGCGGGGGGGGACTGTTGGTGGGTCTGCTGCCCCTTGCCCCCGCCCCCGCCCCTCCCCTTGCCCTGGGGCGGCTGCCGCCTCCCGCTCCTCTCCACCCTCTCTGTACTCCCCCCCGCCCACGGGATTTTCGTCCTCCCCCTTCAATACATCACGGGTGTGGCCGCCAACTCCCGTCGCTTCCGACGCGTTGCCGCTCAAGTTGAAATGGTCTGGGTCCAGCGCCTGCGCACCCTACGTACTGCTGGCCAGCCCGGCCTCAACGTTGCCTTCGAAGCGCGCACCGTCGCCGCCGACCTCCCCAACGTCCCCTTCGGCGCCGGTGCCCTCCCGCCTGCCGCCGGCGAACATCGCAAGCGCTGGTATGCATGCCGCGACATCCGGCGCCGCCTCCTACACCTACGAGACCTCTGGCAGGCCCATGGCCCCCTTCCCACCTCCACCTTCCAAGCCTACCACATCCGCACCCTCCACCTCCTCCACGCCTACGCCACCCACTTCCCCGCCGCCCATTTCAGCCTACAACCGGAGTTCCTGGCCGCCCTCATCGTCCCCCTCGTACTGCCATCGACGCCCGCACGCGCCGCGCCGGGCCCCCTGACCTCTCCGCCAAGCTGTGGTTGCCCAACGCGCTGCGCCAGCTCCTCCCCGTCACCGCCGTCCACGCGGCCCTGCAAGACCCCGCCGTTGCCTCCGCCCTCCCCCTCGGCACCCCCCGCCCCGCCCTCCACTGGACCGCCGGCGTCCCGCTGCACCGCCTCTTCTGCAACTACGCCCATATGGCCCGCAATCTCACCCACGCCGATTATGCCCGCCTCGTCGACCCCGCTCGCCCCTGCGCCTGCCACCGCTTCCCCGCCCTCTGTCCCCCCGGCATCCCCCACGTCATGTCCACCGTCCCCTACACCGCCCCACCACCTGCTCTGGCGCCCTTCTGGGACAAAGGCGCCCGCTACCGACCCCACCAGCCCGTCCCCGCCCGGGCCGCCCTCCTCGCTGACGTACGTGTCCACGCCCACACCCACGCCACTCGCCTGGCCGCCCGCTCCGGGCTGTCCGGCGCCGCGCTGAGGTTGGCCCGATGGCGCGCTTGCGGGCCAGCACCGCCGCCAGCCGCCGCCGCTGCTCCGCCTCCAGCCCGCGGACCTCCTCCTCCTCCTCGTGCGCAGCGGCGGCGGCGCCAGAAGCCCACCTGCGCGGCCGTTAGCGCCGCCTCCGCCTCCGCCACCGTCCACTTTGGCGGCGGCGGCGGCGGTGCCGTGCCCGGCGGTGCCGTCGGCGGCGCCGGCGTGGTCGGCCGCAGCAGCGGCGCCCCCGGCTGCGCCGCCGGGTCGTCGATCGATATGAGCGGGAAGATCTTGGAACGGGCCTTGACCCACCAGGTCGGCTGGTCGGCCACAACGGCGGCGTTGCCCGGGTTGCCCTTCCGTACGGCCGCCTCCAGCATGCGGACCACCAGCTCCACCCACCTGGCAGGTGCACGTGCACGTAAACTTGGGGTCGCATGTGGGGTCGCATGTGGGGTCGCATGTGGGGTTTGCATGTGGGGTTTGCATGGATTGAAAATGGATTTCCTGGGATTGCGTGGCGCGCATCTCCCACAACTTGTAACTTTGTTCCATTCTTTTGTAAGCCCACCCACCCAGCATTCACCCACCCACCCAGCTCCAATCCATCCACCCACCCACCTGGGGTGCTCGCTGGCCGCCTCAAAGCCCAGCGAGGGTTGCGCTCTTGCGCATGGGCTGGAGTGAGTTCTGCTCTTCAGCAATTCGCTTGCACAGTACAGTGTCGTATCCCAATGCCGAGCCAGCCCCCTCGGCAGCCGAGGATTCCATTCTCATACATGGTGGAAGTCCGTTTTGCGGCTTGTAACATGAGGGGGTGAAGGCTCGCGGAAGGTACGACGCGTTATCCAGTTCCCACAGATTTGAACTGTGGTACAACTATTGTACCGAGCATAGAAGCCACCTCGGTTGCAATCTTTAATAGAAAAGTGAAGTCTAAACGGAGCTGAAACCGTAGCGTCGCACTGCCCAGGCCACGAGAATTGGCCCTAGGAAGGCTGTGCAACTGTGTCCCTACACCGTCGTGGTTCATTTGATTTGCATTTTCAACTTCATGGTTATTCGAGATGGTTAGCAAGCAGCGGGCTTGCGAGGCCGTGAGCGCATTGGCGACGGGCAAAGAAAAAGGCACGCTGCTAGCTTTTCTGGAAACGCGGCCTGACGACGTTCTGGCTCGATGGCGGATTAGTGATGCAGATACTGACGAGACCATTTGGGGCTTTGTGGAGGCGATGGCCAAAGGTGCGTTGCTGAGGATGAAGGGTCCTTGCTACGGGACTGCGCATCTCGTAGGTGTGTGTGTGCAGCACGACAACAAGATTTCTGGGAGTTGCCGACCGCATTGCATAAGCGTTTGAGTACGTGTGGACGTTCTTTGTTTTGCAGTAAAAGATCTCACAGGCGAATTCCACTGACTTGTTTGTTAGGCGTCTTTGCTAAACTTAACCGGCGCCTAGCAAAGCCTAACAAACGGCTGTTTCCAAAGCCGTTTGTTTGCGTGCCCCGAAACCATCCTTTCGCGCTGTATTCAGCGCCATTCCACGCAGACATGCATCTTTTAAATTATATATCAAATGAGGAGGGAGGTCTTGAAGGCGAGGGGAGGCTGGGCCGCCTGGGCCTCCTGCCATGAGACATCGGCGTCGGGGCGACGCTGCAAGGGCTGCTGCATAGTTGCAGTATAGAAACTATGAAGTTGACTGGGCATGGCAACTGCGGGAAGGGGCGACGGCAAGGTGTTCGGCGTCATTGTAGAAAAAGTCAACGTCTCGGGCCGTTGAGCAGTCCAGGGCGTAGACATAATTTGGGCTGATGATAGGCAGCAAGTAGAATTCAAAATAGAGCTGAAATTTTTTACGCGCTTAAAGTTAACAAGATTTGTTAAGTTTATAGGCTGGTCGGAGGGGCCTGTAACTTTTATGCAGTTAACCGGCTGCTAACAAGGCCCCTGTTTCCACAGGGGCCCTATGTTCTTCGCCTTCCCGCTCGTCTCCTGCATTCCTTTTGCACTTATATCATTTTCATTATATGCAGATGGCTTGCAGCTAAACGGTTTGTGAAAAGGCGAGTCCCCGGCGGAGAATTTTCGAAATTTGCCTAACAAACAAGTCAGTGGAATTCGCCTGTCAGCATTTTGTGGGATACTTCGGGTATAACGCGGGAGTTTGGACTCAACACTTTAGCAAAGCTGCACTAGCGGTACTTACATTTCCAATTACGTTTCAAGGGCAGTGTGGAAACCCTTCCTATCGCATAGCTGTTTGAACGGCGGTGCACCAAGTGATGGTTCTCTTGCAGACGCGGCGGCTGGCGCTGGTCCGAGCAGCGCGGCAGCTACCGGTAAGCTTCAGTCGAACATGCAGCTGCGTTGTCCTGTTTTGGCCTTCCTTTTGGCATTGAGGATAGCCATGGTCCCGCACAGCTGTGCCCACAGCGGCAGAGGGAGCGTATTGGGGTACTTGTTTGCCCGAGACCCTGAAGCTGCATTTTGGCTTGGATCCGTAATGCCTACCCCTGCTGTGGGAAACAGTAGCGATTGTCCAGGTTCCTCTGCAAACCTGGTACCTTACGCACGAAGTTTACTTGCAAACGTTCGAGCGTTACGTTAGGGCCTTTGCTAAACTTCACTCAGGCCAGTTGCGTGTACAGAGGCTCTTTCACCGCAATCACCGCACACCCCCCCCCCCGCGCACCAGACCGCACCCCACCCCGCGCACCAGGCCGCATCGAGTAGGGGTTAGTGGCTTAGGGCGGTGGGGTGCCACGTACGCGGAAGAGCTGTCGTTTCGCGTCTGTTCATGTCGGGCCTTACTGTTCGGAGCACAGAAATGCAGGGACGGGGCGACAAGTTGGCCCCCGTGCGTGCGACTGTCCGACAGGCCGATTTGGGTCCTCCCCGTGTCGGGGCTGTTGGTTGCACGCGGCACTCACAAGCTGCAGTCTCAGGAGGGACCCTCCTCATCCCAGCCAGTCGTCTAGGCAGGGCACAGCCCTTGCGGTCAGGGGGAACAGGTCATGTGTGCGATCCTCGAGTCTGATAGTGGCCATTCTTAATGTGAGGAAAGCAACATGCACACGTACATGTACAGTTATCTATCACTGTTTTTTCGTGTCGGGTCGTACTGTTCGGAGTATAATTATGTATGCGCACTTACCTGCATCTCGGTATTGATCCTCCCGACGGTATTGATCCTCCCGACCGTGTGGTGTCCCACGGCAAACATGGCCCTGGGTGCCACGTCCGGCCAACGTGCCCCGGCAGGCGGACCCGACACCAGCCGAGAGTTTATCCAGCGTGTCCTTATCCAGCCGAAACTTTGGGGCGCGACTGGTGTTGGCCAGCTGGATGAAATACGCGGGTTCCTGGACCAGCCACTGGGGGCCAGGCTGCCGGTGGATGGTGCCTATGCGCGAGCCATTATGATGGAAAACAGTCAGCTGCAGTGGTACGCGGAGGCGGAGCATGGGGATGAGCTTGCTGCAAATGCACGCGAACTGCGTCATATAACGACAGCCGCGCTAACTGGCTTGGTTAAGTCCCCGGAGGGAGGGTCAGAGGACATGAAGTCCTTCACCATCCGCCTGCTGGTGGACTGCCCGCTGCTGATCGCCGCGCGGAGCCTGGGTCTGACGTTCCGGATCAACCGCAACACAGCAGACAAGTTTGGTGTAACAGGTGCGTGGGTGGGTGGGCAAGTGAAATCGTGTATTACGTCCATTTATACTCTTTGTTTATACGGTATTCACAGGTCGATATTCTATTTGTATGCAGGGCATCAGCTTCGTCCCGACTTCCTCTTCTGGGTGTCCAACGTTCTGCTCTTCAAGGGGGAGGAGAAGGCGGACGCCTCACAGCTGGAGGTGGGTGTCTGCCTCTCCCTCGCCAGACTCTCCCGACCCTTCTACCCTGCACCGTTTGTTTCAATGGGCACTGACTGCTTTGCCAGCTAAGGGTTGTCTAATCATTTTTGGGAGGTGTGGATGGGATGGCACAGGGGCCAGGGGGGAATCCACGCATCTGGCATCGAACCGAATTTCACTTGCCTGTATATTACGGCCCGCATTGTTGTGCTTTCACACACAGATCGCTGTTGACGAGTTGAAGACGAAGATGGCGTCCTCGTGGTATGTAGCTAATCGCCCGCGAAACACCCTCGTTGACACTGCCATTCTGCAACTCCTCACGGACACTTTTCACAAATTGTGGAAAGCCCGTTCACCTGACTTCCCTCTTTGGCTCTGTGATAACTCTGCTGAAGTCATCGGTATGGTGCATCGTTACAATGCCGCACAATTGCCGGTCTTCACCCATCCTCCACTTCCCTAACCCCGTTTCGGCTCTTACCTCGTTCAGCAGGTTTGCGGTGTGCCAATGGGTATCTCCCCGGCTCCGTACATTGCCAATTTATTTCTTGCCTGGTACAAGTACCGGTTCCTCTCCCAGTTCTACCTGCCGAATGTTTCCGAGGCGGCTAAGCAATCTTACTGGCTTTCCGCTGGACGAAACTATATCTGGATGGCTTGTTTTCCCTTTGCTTTGCCATGCGCATGTTCATTCACTCCCTGACTGTTGGGATAGCCCAGCGAATCAACCCGATTCCCTGGGTTTGCATGGTCTCTATCCGCCTGAACTTGACATTCCCTATCAAACGCATTTGCATTTACCCGATGGCCAGGTCCCGTTCTTGCACATCCTGCTAGTTCAGTCTGTGCGCAATGGGCGTAATTGGTACGACACCCGCTTGACACCCGCTGGTACGATATGCGGGATCAACCTGCATTTCATGATGTTCGCCTCTCCCGCTTCGTACATGCTTCGTCTTGCGTTAACGAAGCGGCCGAACGCAACATTTTTATTAGCCAGTTCCGTCGGTTGCAACGCATCGGTACTGATGTCCATGACTTCGCCACAACTGTGGCTGCCCTTCTGCGTACCCTCATAACCCAACAATACCCTCCTCGTCGACTCGACCTGCAGTGTCCCAGTTGTTTTTAGTGCAACGACGTCAGGGACTCAATGTCATGGCTAGGATTCGGGAACGCCTACAGGTTCAGCTTAGTTCCAACACGTAGTAGAAAATACTCGGGCCCCCAAGTACTACCTTGGTTACTGCGCGGGACGGCGGGAGCCAGTGATTGCCCCGTCCCGCGCCTCCCATGCCTACCCACGTCCTCGTATCCTTTGTTTTTTCTTTTGCCGTCCTGCAGTGCTTTTAACCCCAAATATTATAAGAGTATTCCCGATCCGTCAGGCATTCTGTCTTGCAATTGTTCTCTCCCAGTCCGCGTACGACACCCACTGCTTTCTCGGACTTGTCGGTACATCGATATCAGTTCGTCCCGTCCCAGGTCCATTCATATTAGGTTTTAGGTCACGACGCATAACCTTGCATGCTACTTGTCGTTTTTTATCTTCTTGTTTCCTCAAGAAACGCATTCCTCCCACGTCATGTGTCCCTCCCTTCCCCTTGCGCGTCGCGGCTGCCTGCTTCCGGCCAGGTGAGTGTTGTGTTGATCTTGACAGCCGTGGTTGGGGTATACTCGGGTCTGGGGGTTTCGGGCGGTAGGTACAATCGCATATCAGCGCAGCGTTTCGGACTAATCAGTCACAGCGATTCTTTTTACTTGGTGTTGGCAACACCGACGCCTACGCCATCGTCGTCGCTGGCGATCTATGGTACTGTGCCAAATTTTCCGGTCGAACCGTCGCTCTGGCAGCAGCGCACTTTGAAAATGTATACCAATTTCCTATACCCCGCTGCAACTCCCACCCTCCGCTCAAACGGTGTGCATACTTCCCTCGCCAGTTTGCGACTCGATTCATCAATGCAAGCATTCTCTCGTGCAGGAACCCAGCCCAGCTAATAGGTGTCAGCATGCCCTGCATGTTCGCGTACGCGGCCGCTGGCTCTGCGATGCGGTTCTTTGCGATCACGAGGTGAGCCGGCTGCAATTCTTCTATTGTGCGTGTGCTCAACTTGCTTGCCGACTTGAAATCAAAAATGCATGCGTGCCCGTCCCTATGTAGAAGCGGCGGTGCAGTGGACGTGGCGCCCATCAGCACCTGCCTGGACATCAGTGAACCGATTGGCCGCATCCGGGCCGTGCACTACACCCTCAAGATCCTGGGGACGCTGGCGGCGTACGCGCCCCTTGCACCGCGAGTCACGTTGGCCCTTGGTGGCGTGATGAAAGTGAAGGATACCTCTGGCATCTGCCTGCGCACCTTGGAGATGTTCCCCGGTGCGTCTCCACAAAGTGGAGCGAGCGCGTGAGGAAGTGGTGGAGGATAAAGCTGGAAGCTGCTACACGGCCGGGGCGCGGGGCCTCGTCTAGCAAGTGTGAACGGTTGGCGGCGGGAAGCCTCAAGTATGATAGGGGCAAGGGCAAGGTCGGAGACTTGCGGGAAGCCAAAAGCACTGGAAAGTGTTGCGGTCTTCCTGCGTCACTGTTAAAGGACGTGTGGGTGGGTGACGTGACACATTCTCACCCCTCCTCTTTCACAGACTTCGTGCGGAAGTCTGTCAACCTCACTGCGGAGAGCGGCTTCCTCATGGACTACACGGCGTTTGTGGTAGGTGACATGTTCGTAGGGTGGTGGGGGTTTGAGAGAGCCCGTGCGGGTGTTTAACTGGCCAAACACAGGGCAGAGCGGTGGGTGCCCTCGAGATGGTTCAGCGGCCAGGATTGCATGTTGCGGCCGGGGTTGTTCTGTACCACGTTGGCATGTCTTTTCGACCACCTTCGGCTCGGCCCTACACCACCCGTGCATGCGTGTAGGAGATGTACACCGCCATTGCCCGCGTGCGCTGCCCCAACCTGGTCCGCCTCCACAACGGCAGCACGTCCCCGCACCGCGGCAACACGGCCCCGCACGGCGGCGGCACAAGCCTGCACGGCAGCAGCATCTACCTGAGCGACGACGGCACGACGATGGTGCTGCACCTGGGGCCCGTGGGGGTGCCGCAGTCTGGACCCCCCACGGACGAGGCCAACCTGAAGCAGGTGGTCCGGGACGTGCTGACGGGGCTAGCGACGCTGCACGCGGCAGGTGAGGTGGGAGCCTCAGTGCACATGGCGTGCTGCATGTATCTGGGCATGTGTCGATGTCATCATTCCCACAACGGGGGCATACCGCTAGACAGGGAGCCTGCACTGGCTAGCCGCATGGGGCCAAGGCAAGCGCCTGGCAGGAAAGGGCCTTCGACGGCGCCGTCGGAGCCGTGCACTCTCGACCCAGATACGGTAGCTGATGCTGGTTCCCTGCTTGCAGGCTTCGTGCACCGGGATATCCGGTGGCCAAACGTGATCTGGCTGCCACCGGCCTCACAGTCGTCGCCCGTCGGCTCGCTGGGCACCTATGTGCTGATTGACCTGGAGCACGCAGGCGAGTGCGAGTGCGGGGTACCGTACATATGTGGCCTTGCTGTGGAGTGTGGGGTGCGTACCCATTGGTGTGTGAGCTTCACCGCTAAACTGCTGCGCATGCTTTCCACATGTGCAACTACCCGACAGCGTGCGCCGACTGCACCGTGGACTTCCGTGAGTCAGACCTCCAGTTGAACTCGTGGAAGGGCCTCAACCTCCTGGACCCGGCCACGGGGCGCTACACGCGCGAGTCAGACCTGTGCCTGCTGGCGGCGACGCTGATGGGGCACCTGAAGTTTGTGCTCAGCGACAGCGGCCGGCAGCTGCGGGAGAGCTTGGCCAACCGGCAGGTGACCAGCGCTGAGGCGGCGCTGCAGCACGCGTGGCTGGCAGTGGCAGCGACGTGACGACGTACGAGGCGTATGCCGACCGGTACCCCTGACCAGCCGACTCGCTGACCCTGCCCTGCATGAGGTAGGAGGTGCAGCGATGGGAGCTCAGCAAGGCACCCCACCGAGAAGCGGGGCAGGCAGAGCAGGGGAAGCTATGGGTGCTCCCCGCGGAAGGGTGATGGTGGCGGTGGTGTGCTTGGATACGAGCTTGGCGGCGGGATGGTCGCGTCATCAACAGCAGGGCACATCGAGAGCAGGTGTGGGTAGGGCTCTCGACTCAGCGTGGAATTGCGCGGGAGGACTGACCCGCCTTGGGTCGACAGAAGCATTGGCCAGGCGTGGGCAGAGCGCCCCTCTGGGCGCGTGGCAGCAGCAGGGGTTCAAAAGAGGCGGGGCAGACGCGCTGTAATAGTGGCCCCTGCGCAGGGGCGCAGCGAGCCGTGTCTCGCTGCTGATTGTGTGTTGGTTGAGAGGGCGGCAGGCGGGCACTCGGCTGGCTGGGCAGATCACATGCTTTTCGCGGGGTTTCGGATTTCATTAGCGGGGGCGTGTAGACCTGGAATGAACACTGGTGGCAGCAGTCCGGCCGGAAAGGCGGACCCGGCTGCTATTGATGTCCGCCTGTCGCAACTCATGACATGGCGCCATGCAAGGTCCCGTCCCATGGGTCAAGCATAGGTCGTGCCCTGGGCCGGTGCGCACACACATAACGGCCTTTCGGTTTCCAAGGACCGACTCGAATTACACGTCGTCGCGCTGGCGCTTGCCCTTTACACGGACGTGGCCTTTGCGGGTTTTTTACTTGCCAACGGTTTCTCATCTCGCAACACACATGTAACCGTGCAGCCGCTCCGGACGCAAGGCAGCTCCACACCAGGCATCGCCTGTCCGGCCTTCACTGCAGTCGTCCTCCTCTTCATCTATATCACCCCATCAGGCCCCCCCCCCGCCTGGCAAAGTGCCCCAACCACACCAACCATGCCAACCGCACACTAAGCGCCTCGCGTCACACGCAGCGCCGCCCTCCCCCCTGCCCTTATTAATCCCCCTCCTCCGCCTCCCCAAACATCAACGTAATAACAAAGCCTTCTCAGCAGTTTGCACCGCCGTCCCCGCCCGACCAGTCAGACTGCCCCATATGCCACAACCCGCCTGCACCCGCCCCCGCGTGCGCGCCCGCCCCAACTGCCGGAGGAACGCCACTCAGAACCACACCGCCCCGTCCGTACACCCGTCCTTCCGTTCATCCATCCATGCCTGCAAGCCAGCCGACACAGTAGATAGTGGGCAGCCAGCGGCAGCCAGCTCCCATCGACATACCAGGTTACCAGCCCAGCGTGCGGCTCCGTGGGGGTCCTAGGGACACCCCGACCCCGTCGTCACGGGCGCTCCCACCGATACCGTGATGGATGTCCTGCAGTCGGCATCCGCCACGTGACGGACGCCGCCAGGTTCCGAAGAACCCGACGCCCGGGACGCCCCCCGTCAGTCGCTTCAGACCCTCCCACCCCCGCCGACGCAACGGAGCGGGGCCGACAAGAAGTCGCGGCCAGGCAACAACCACCAGGGGACAGGTATGTGCAACCGGGCGCGCGTGTGTGTGCCACTGAAGAACTGAGCCGCGTGTGCATATGGGCCCCGCATGAATGTAGTGTGTAGTGTGTGGTGCCGGGACCGCTCCGACCCAATTCCAAATTACCCTTGTCAGGGGGCGGGCAGTCCTCATGCACACGACATACGACCACGGGCAGATCACACATCTCTCGCATGCAATGAGTACGCATCAGGATACAGTATCGTGTGGGCGGCAGCGATTACGAATTGCGTTTGTGCATGTCTCGTGTCCAAGGTGAGCGTGCACACATCGCGACCCCTGCAAGGTGCCGCACGCTGCCACCTGACTGTAACAATCACCGGTACAAGCGCTTTTGCCCAGCCATATTCGCGCAGATTCTCTTGGCATGTCCCTGCCCATCCCAATAAGCTATAGCTACAGCGCACGGTGGTTCCCAAGGGTCGTTCTCAGCGCTCCGTGCAGTCACGATGCATGTGTACGGCATCCGATGTACGGCATCGCGTGCCGCGGAAGTTCGGGTCTTGCACTGGCGACACCCTCAGTGCAAGCTTCACTTGCCACACGTGTTCCAGTGCGTGCATGATGCGCACGGATCAGGTCAGCACTACCTCAGCTCACACTCGCACCTGTCATCCCAAGCAGCAGTGAGATTTTAGAAGTAGGGTGTCGGCTTTCACAAAGCTGTGAAAATGAGCTCAGCCTCCCATAGCACGGGGCGGGGTTATGAGCGCTGGCGTGGCGTGCCTAGGGGGAGCGGTGAGAGGGGAGGAGAAGGAAGCGAGGCACACCGCATGACTGTCCAAGTATGGCAGGAGTCTGCCGCGGCGCTCTTCTTGTTAGCGCACTGCAGCACTGCGAGGCGGTTTTCGCAAAGTCACGAACGGTATATAAGCCTAGCCCCTTCTCTTCTCTCTCCGTCGCACCGTGTTGTACTGTAACGTACAACACACGAACCCGACCCTCCCTACGCTTCCATGTATTCCGCTACACGCTACATGTCACATGAAGCTACGGTGACAAGCGTGTGGTTTTCATCGATCTACATGAACAGGAGAATGCGTTTTACAAGTAGGGGGTCGGCTTCCTTGAAGCCGGAAAAAGGGCGGGGCAGGGCCAATTCTCGTGGCCTGGGCAGTGCGACGCTACGGTTTCAGCTCCGTTTGGACTTCACTTTTTGGGCGGGGCCCCAGCGCGAAGCGCGTTCGGGGGCCCCCGCCCCCTAGGATTGCCCATGTCCGTGTGTGTGTGTGTGTGGGTGTGGGTGTGGGTGTGTGGGTGTGGGGGGGTGGGGTGGGGGGGGGGTGTAATGGCAAAACGTTCATTATCCGCTAAACTAATTCGCAATGTTTGTCATATTAATTGTCCTTTATTGCAAGGTATTCTTGGTTTGGCTGAAAAAATTCTTTGCGCACAAACGGTCAAAGTAAAGCTCCTCGGTCTCCATGGACCCGAGTCAGCATCCCAAACCCGAGTCAACCCGAGTCAACATCCACCCAACGCCTCTCGCGCTCATGTTTGATGCAACAGGTTCCGCGTGATGAATACTTGGATTAAGAATGGGCGGCGTGTGCAAAATTGAACTTCCATAGTGTTCTGATGTTTGAACATCAAGATGCCACCAACACCAAGATTTACCTTTCTGTTCTGTCAGGTGAATACAATTCAACATTATGTATTGAATCAAAGTTTCAAGATGCAAAGGGATAGCATACCGAGTACCAACGAGTTCTCCAGTTCCGATGGCCGAAGTCCGGGTCTCTTTTCGCACCCTGTTTTTGCCTTACATTTGCTATGTAACTATTGATAGCAAACTTTAGAGGTTCACGTCTGCTGCGGGCGTGCAACTGAAGGGTTGCATGCCTGCCGACGGACCAAACAACTACAGTTTCACGGCAAAACAAGGATGCTTCAAGCTTGCTTTGTGATCATCTGCTTGAAAGACGGATGTGGTAGTGCAGAGGCGACTATCGTTACCATAGTGCCGATACGGTGACCGCCGTCGCCGGCGGCGCGTACTGCAGGATGGTTTCGGGGCTGCCAACGTGTTTGGGCTTGGTGAATCTATGCACGCCGATCCCCCTTCAACATCAACGACACCCCCAATGGCAACCTTTCACTCTCTCACACTGTTGCGCGGTAATAGAGTTTTCCTTCTAAAGCAAGCGGCCTGTACGGATTATAGGGGGCCCCGCCCTTTTCCGGCTTCGAGGAAGCCGACCCCTACTTGTCTATTAAAGACTGCAACCGAGGTGGCTTCTATGCTCGGTACAATAGTTGTACCACAGTTCAAATCCGTGGGAACTTGGTTGGTTGGTTGGTTGTTACATGTTGTACAGGCCTTACGGCTATAAACATGTGTACGGTCATCCGTCAAAGGGCGCACAAAAAGACCAAAAGAACAAAAGGTAGCAGAGTCTCTCGTCTCTGCAGCTTTTCCTTCCGCAACTTCTGCACCTGATATAAGAAGTGACCAAGCTTGCACTGGTCAAACAAAAACATGATTCCGAACATATCCGAGTCATCAGGGAGATCCACCGCTCGACGTAGCGGTTCGTAAACCGGACATTCAATTAGCACGTGTAGCTCGTCCTCTACCGCTCCACTATTGCAAACCCGGTGTAACACAGCGCGGCCAAAGGCTTCTCGAGATGCTGTGCAGGGTCATTGTTAGGGACTTATACTGTAACCCAGCGTTACACCCGGCACGTCCGTGTACTGCGCGGCGTGCGCCCGTGCTAACCGCGATACCTCCAGATCCCAACGGCCAAGCCGGAATCGCATTAGCGCCATGTGATGCTTCCTCGGCATACCAGACGTCATATGGTCCAGCTTTCGCTTGTGATCGATCGGTGTGTACGCAAGGCCCATCCAGTTCAGGTAACGACATGCTGTCACGCCCGGCCCCTGCACTCCGGCCCTATCGGTGTACTCAGGGGGGCCCTGGGATCCTGATCCAGGCAATCAGCAGACCAATCGCAGAGCAGTCTGCGCCGAAATCCTAAGAGCAAATCTCCAAAAGGGATATCTAGCGCAACAATGGCCTTTGCCTTGGCCTCCGCACCGAGCGCCTCCTCCACATGCGCCTTATAATCGAACCCCAGGGTTTCGAAAATCCGAAGTACCTTCCCCGCCCAAAAGTATTCATGCTCGTTAGTCATATGGTCCGACTCCAGCCATGCCTTAATGTCCTCCTCAAGCACAGCCCTGGCAAGCGAATTTGGCTGTTTGACTAGCCGCTTCCAAAAGCCGAACACCTGTTGAGCCCAAAAGTAGTGCAGCGGGAGCTGTGATGTCTCCGCAAACAAAAGCCTGTTTGGGGGTAGGCTTGCGCCAACCACCTTTCGCAGAAAGATCTTCTGAACCTCCACCATCGGGTCAGCCATGGCTTTTTCGAAAACGCCAGCCCTGCTACCCGCATTCCTGACCCAACCTCCCCACTTTTTCACGCGTGCGGAGCCCTCCTCGGATAGGCCCGTGCCAGCGCGTTGCCCCCACCGTAACCACTCCCTCACTCGCTGCCGCCCTCTTGTTCCGAGCACTTCACGTATCGCGTCCGGGCCCCAGACTTCGGCTCCATATGAGAGCAAGGATCTAACCTGAACGTCGAAACAACGGAGCGTCAGGTCTGGTGCCCAAATCCGATTTGCCTCCAGCTTACGCATCAAAGAGAACACTGCTCTGCGCCCAACATCACAGATTTCCATGCGACAAGAATCGAACGGGAGATTGCTACCGTAATGCAAGCCAAGGTATTTCGCGCGCTCAATGACCGGAACGGCCTGGCCGGCAAACCTGAGTTGCCTAGCGCCCTCCGTAAGCTGTACGTGCTGGTTCTGGGTACCAGCAAACACCAGCAGTTCACACTTGTTCACATTCAACGACATACCAAAAGCGTCACAAAATTCTGCCAACCTATCCAACAGGAATTGCATACGAGAGGCATCCATTGCAAACATTGTGAGATCGTCCGCGTACAGCTCCGGCACTTTCCTCCCCCGGGCGACTGGAGCTCTGCCCGTCGGGTTCCGGCGCTCATGTTCGTCGATGTAATCCGCAAAGGCCTCGATGAACATACCAAAAAGAACTGGGCTCAGGGGGCAGCCCTGTTTCACACCTTGGTCGGAGTTGAACGCTTCGCCACGCTGGCCGTTCACCTTCACTCGCAGCTCTACCTTGTCGTAGGATCGCCGTAGGGCATCCAGCATCTTGCCGGACAGGTCACGTTCTTTTATCCGTTCCCAAAGGAGCTCACGGTCTACGCGATCAAAAGCCTTCTCGAAATCAATCTGACAGATCAACAAACCGCCTTGCCCAGGTCTTGCGTACCGTGTTATGAAATGGCGAAGCGTAAAAAAGATGATGTTGGGTACCGATACCCTGGCGGAACCCAGCTTGGCACCAGTGTCGTACTGGTGTTTCGACGGGTTCTGCCTCCGCGAACTTAGCAAAGCGACGCTCGAGCACTGACGCGTAACATTTAGCTAGCACTCCACCAACTGCAATCCCACGGTAATTGTTGCAGTCCGTAGCGTCCCCCCCGTTGCGCTTGTATACCGGGAACTGGATAACGCGTCGTACCTTCCGCGAGCCTTCACCCCCTCATGTTACAAGCCGCAAAACGGACTTCCACCATGAATGAGAATGGAATCCTCGGCATTGGGATACGACACTGTACTGTGCAAGCGAATTGCTGAAGAGCAGAACTCACTCCAGAACTCATGGCCAGCCCATGCGCAACCCCCGCTGGGCTTTGAGGCGGCCAGCGAGCACCCCAGGTGGGTGGGTGGATGGATTGGAGCTGGGTGGGTGGGTGAATGCTGGGTGGGTGGGCTTACAAAAGCATGGAACAAAGTTACAAGTTGTGGGAGATGCGCCCCACGCAATCCATTTTCAATCCATGCAAACCCCACATGCAAACCCCACATGCGACCCCACATGCGACCCCAAGTTTACGTGCACGTGCACCTGCCAGGTGGGTGGAGCTGGTGGTCCGCATGCTGGAGGCGGCCGTACGGAAGGGCAACCCGGGCAACGCCGCCGTTGTGGCCGACCAGCCGACCTGGTGGGTCAAGGCCCGTTCCAAGATCTTCCCGCTCATATCGATCGACGACCCGGCGGCGCAGCCGGGGGCGCCGCTGCTGCGGCCGACCACGCCGGCGCCGCCGACGGCACCGCCGGACACGGCACCGCCGCCGCCGCCGCCAAAGTGGACGGTGGCGGAGGCGGAGGCGGCGCTAACGGCCGCGCAGGTGGGCTTCTGGCGCCGCCGCCGCTGCGCACGAGGAGGAGGAGGAGGTCCGCGGGCTGGAGGCGGAGCAGCGGCGGCGGCTGGCGGCGGTGCTGGCCCGCAAGCGCGCCATCGGGCCAACCTCACAAGGTGCGGGGCGGGGCGGGGCGGGGGGTCCCGGGGACGGGGGGGCCCCGGAGCGGGCCGGGGTTTCACAAGCGACCTACAAACGCGGCCCAGTTCCTTCTCAACTCAGCTCTTTTTCTGCATTGCACACCGGTGGTGGCGCGGTTGCCTAGTTTGCCGTGCCGCCTGCCTGTCTGGTGAGTTTTGTCAGGTATTTGGTGAAGCATGTCCGTCCCTGGGCTGGGTGGGGCGGGTTCGTTCTCCAGACACGCGGCCAACACACGCGGCCGACACACGCGGCCGACACACGCGGCCATGTAATCGAAGGCTTGGAGTACCTGCTGTGCATGCGTCTGGAGGACGGCGGGTGGGGACGACTGGGGAGCCTGCGGTCGATTAGTCTCATTGTGTCTTGTTTGCTGCTACTGATTTGGACTACCGTCAGCTTTCTCCTGTGTGTGGCCTTGATGGTGTGGGGGGTTCCTTGGCTATCGGATGTTGCAACTGCCAGCTAGGTGCGCCAGCTTGTTGGTTGCCGGTGATGGGGCCCCGCCTGAGGTGTGGCATTGCGTGGACCTGCTAGGTAGCCGGGTAGAGGTAGAGTTGTTGGCTTTGTGAGGCACCGTACGACCGATCCTGGACATTAGCAACATGGATTCATGTACGGCACCCGTACAAACGGTACTCCAAGACGTACGGCTGTACGGCAGTACCGCACCTGTGGCCGAGGACGGCGGGACATGCATGAAATCGTTTACACTGACTGAAAGGCATGATCGTATGACACATATGTTGAACGCCTCAGCAGGCCCCACGCAGGCGTCATCGGAGAAACGTCTGCGGCGCGATCATAACGGAGCAGTTAGGCACCAGTGCCACTACCGCGCCGTCAAAGAGAGGGGACATTACGAGGGGCCCGAGCCGCCAGCACAATCAAACAACCACCATGGCGCACCTAGCGGGGCATCACTTTCCGAGGAGCACGAGTGACGCACCATCTCAAACGGATGAAGCGCGAGGTACAGTCCCCGTCCCCCGGGTGGCACCCGCACCCGCCCCCTTCCCGTCCTCACCCGGGCACCCACACAGGGCCCCCCCAACGTCTGCCACCCCGCACCACCCCAGATGCACACCGTGCCGCTCACGCTGGAGGGCTCTCCAGTGATGCTTGCCTGGCCCCTGATTGTGTGCAACAGAGGGATGCTCACCCCACCGACTCAGCACCCTGGCCCCAGGCGAGCGGCGAACCCAAGGGCCGGCCCGCAAGCCCGCACCGAACCCAATGCGCCGGATCTCGGGGAGCGAATGCTTTCGAAGGATCCTCATTCCTTGAAAAACGGACCTACACACCCAGGAACCCTGGAAGCCGCAAGACGGGATGGAACAGGCCCACGAATGGACACACACCCACGACGTCGGAACCCCAGCCGGACGAATCCAGGCGAGGCCCTCTGACCACCAATCTCAGAGATCCGGCCCGTAACGCCTCATGCCGGCGTGGCCTGGTGGATGGCACATGACTGCTAGGTGCGGCCCAGCGCGCGGGCGAAAGGCTAACCCATCACGTGCACGTGCGGCTGCGCTTGGGACCTCTTACGGCTTCACCCCTCTTAACGCGAGTTAGCGACGCTCCGTCCAGCTGGTGGTTGGGGGGAAGGGCGCGGCGGCCGAAAGAAACCGATCCCAACCCTCCGAAGATCCCAACCCTCCGAAGATCCCAACCCTCCGAAACAACGTACAGCCGCAGCAATAGGACACGACCCCCTTGGTAGTCCGACCCCTGTGGTGCCCCGCCCGAGTCCCGCCCGAGTCTGTAACGTTGCCCTGCAGACCCGGCGGGCAGCAACCGCCACCCAGCGTTCCTTTCAGGCGCTGCCACGCTACAAGCTGTCCAGCCAGTCATCCAGGCTCTTCGCCGGCTGTTGCTGGCGCTGCGCCGACGACGGCAGCACCGCCCGGCTCGACGCTGCCGATGGCAGCGTCACGGCGGCCGGCTGTATCCCCGGCCTCAGCGGGATCTGCAGGGGAGCCATCGAGGGGTGCAGCCAGACACACATCGTACACGTTTCAGGCGGGTCTCCGGCTAAAACACACATCGTACACACAGGCACGCCTCGTATCACGGGCCGGGCAGGCGCGACGGGGTTGATAAGGACCGGGCGCGACGGGTTGAGACTCATAACACCTAACGGACGCATCACGTGGACCTCGGCTTGTGCTCGGCAGGAGGGCGCCACTGCCACGTGCCACTGCCAGCCTCCACAGCGTTTCCGGCGCGTCTAAACGTCATGCGACCAACATCGTCACACTCCACCCACCGCCTTGGTCACCGCCGCCGCTGCTGAGGTCCCGGACGTCGCAGTCGGCTTCCGCGGGTCGGCGGCTGCTGCCACCGGTAAGCCCAGCAGCAGCCGTAGCTCATCATCCACCACTTCCGCTCCTCCTCCTCCGCCGGCGCCGCCACCGGTCCCATGCCCCACCGCAGCTGGCGCCTGGCGTTGGCGCTGCGCGAGCGGCGGCGGCGGCGCAAACACCCCGGGGCCACCGCCTAGCCTGGGGCCAGCCGCCGCCGGTGCGAGCGGCCCCGCTGCTGGCTGCGCTGACGGGAGCCCTGCCGTACTCGGCCCTGCGGACCCGGGCTTCGCCAACCCGGCTGTCGACATATGGATCGCGGGCGCCACCGCTGCAGCCGCCACGCCTGACGTGCCGGACGGTCCCAGTCGTACGGTGAAGCCGGCGCTGGGCGCCAGGAGTGACGAGGTGGGGCCCGGACCGGAGTAACCGCCAGGCAACTGCACCGACGGCACCGTGATGGGGGCGGTGAGGGCGCTCGTGGCGCTAGTGCTAGGTTGTGCGTTAGGGCCAGGCAACGGGCCCGCAGGCTGGGGTGGCGGCCTCGCCGCGGCCATGGCGGCTGCCAGCGCGGGCGGCAGGACAGCGGCCGCGGGTCGCGTCCCCGCTGCGTCCCTCGGCGGTGGGGGACCCGGCTGGACCGGCCGCGGGGGCGCGGCCCGCCCCGTCAGCAAGGCCTCCAGCTCGGCATCGCCATCGTCATCCCCAGCGACCGCAGCAGCTGCACCGCGTACACTGGCAGCCACTGATGGGCCCGTAACTGTCCCCGGGGCGGCTGCCGCCGCCGCCGCCACCGCCGCCGCCGCCGGCGTACCGGTGACACCCGCCAAGTTGTGCGCCCCCGTCGGTCCAGCAGCAACCGGTACGGGCACCATCGGGCGTGCCGACAGCCCAGCGGTGGGCGGCTGTGGCGCCCGCTGCGGCGCTTGCCCAGCCGCGGTCGCTCCCGCGCCGGTGGCCTCGGTGGCGGCGCCGGACTCGCCGGCCGACCTTGGGCCCGCGGCCGTGCCACCGACCGCACTGACCGAAACCGCCCTGCCGGGCTGCGGTCCGCGACTCAGGCCGCTGACCTCCACGCCCTCCAGGAACTCCGGCTCCAGGCCCAGCAGCGCGTGCAGCGGCAGCGCCGACAGGTCCGCGGCCAGCGCCTCCAGGTCGATGGCCAGCAGCTACGAGCAGGGGTCCGGCAGGGGTCCGGCAGGGGCACCACAGACGACCCGAGGTGCCGGTGAGTTGCATGAACCGCGGGGTCTCTTCAGCAGACCACAGACCCACAGACCTCAGACCGAGGCGCGGCGAACGGGACCTCGGGGCGGCTGGCGGACACGTCGTGATTCTCCCGCGTGGGTGCCCGGCTGCGCAACCTCCCGGGGGTATCCTATCCCGCCGCCTGCGTCCTCCCTGCCACCCACGTCCGGACATCCCCCGGCCTGCACACGGACTGCTGCCGAGTCATTCGCTTTCTTCCCTATCTCGGTTGTTTGCACCCCCCCTGTTTGTTTGTCAGGGCCTGTAGGCAGAGGTGCTGCGCTGGTGCGCCCCATGGGTCCCAGACCTCCGGGCCAGTCTCGCCGCAGGGTCCCACACTGAACTGACTCACAACCCAGGTCCGCCCGTGTACATATCGTCGCCCGGGTCGTGTGTGCTGCACCCTCTGTCCCTCTCCCGCTCACAACACGAGCCACGAGTCAACCACCGCCGCCGGGTGGCGGAGCTCCGACTTTACAGAAGCCCGTACAGGCGCCCGCTTTGAGGGTCCCCGCCCTTTCCCTTTCCCTTTCCCCGGGTGCCACATCGTGCAGCCGACACGCACGGCCCCCGAGGCAGCCCACCTGCTCCGGCTGGGTGGCGCCCAGCGGCGGCACCTCCTCCGTGATGTCATGCAGCTGAGCGCGGAAGCGGTAGAATGCCTGGTTGAACTGCACATCCGCATCCTCGATGAGCGCCTCTAAGTCGGCCCCCTGGGACTTGGGCGCCACCACGCCCGCCTCCTCTTCCGCCTCGTCTTCATACCTTTGAGGGCACGCAAAATCGTTGTGATATGGCCTTGTACTTGCGGTGTGAGTTTGGAAGGTGGCTCTCACCGAAAGGCGTTAGAGTCGAGGTCCCTTGGTGCCGGTCGGGAGGGAGCGCTGTACTGCGCGCCACGGTGCGAGCCGCCCCGGCCTCCTCGACCCCGCCCGCGACTGCTCCGAAATTTTTGACGAGCGAAAGATTTCTCGTTCACCTCCATCTAAATCGCATAAGTATTTGCATGAGGTGCACTGTTGCTTGGCAAGTCCGATGCTTGGCTATGAGCGCCGAAGAAGTGAGCGGAACCAATGTCGATCAGTGTCGCCGACAGTGATAGCTAATCAAGTCCTGGTAATTAGCAAGGGGGAACAGGCTACACGAAAATCGAAAACACCTCCGAAACCATTGATACACCAATTTGCACCGTCACAACAAGCGATCTAGCGTTGTGAGCCAAAAGAGTAGATGCGATATTGTACTGTAGTGTTTCTATTCTGGCAAGTGACACCTCCTTGCATAATTTGACAGGGCAGCTGCTTTGGTGCTTCATGAGTGTCAGGCAGGGCTAAGAAAGCCACGAAGACAGACAGAGTCGGAGTTCCAGGACGACCGTTTTCGCCTTGTCTGCCTTCAATAACCTGTCTTTGTTCGTCCAATCCATTGAAGTACGATGGGACGGTACGAGCACAGCACCTCTTCACCGTCACGACGACCAGCCTTCGACCCGTGCTGCGGAGATGCTCCACGCGGTCAGCCCCGCTCATAACGGCTCACACAAAGGCATCCAAAAGTACACAGCAAGAAAGCTACCGCCCCTGGGGTCAGCCTCGTCACCCAGGCAAGGGTGGCGTAGGTTGCACAGCCACTCCCCCTGCATCAAAACGTGACGGTGACAGCCCCCACTCCTGCGCGTGCGGCCCCATGAAATCTGCCTCTCCAGCTGACACCGCCTTTGGGTGATGCACACAGCACGCACTCCGCAAATCGGTAAACTGAGCCTACTAGAATCGCTCCGCCCTTCAAACCGTCCGTGAATGGGCTTCTTCAAGACACGGCAGCGACACCCCTCTGCGCCTCGGGACACCGCCCGCCTGCAAGTAACCCACATGCGGCTGCAGGTCCTCCAGATTCCCATAGCCCACCGCTACATGAATCTCACGGATCTCGAGCCCCCCCCTTTGCCAATAAAGGCGTCGAAAACGCACAAGAGCAACAAAACGACAACCGCCGATGTTGCGATGGACGAAGACACAGCCCCCCTCCACGCGCGGCCCCACACCCACGACCCTCTGCTCTAGTCTGTGCGTCTACGGCAGGCGCGATTGAGTCCTGCTCCTCCTCCTCCTCCTGCTGCTGCTGCAGCGAGCAACAAAGACTCAAACCCGCCAACGTGTCCTGCCGTCTTCACATCCCTCCGGGGACTGACGGCCCCACCCCACGGCCTCAGCCGATCCCTCCGCACCCGCACCCGCACCCGCACCGGCGTGCGTATTCCAGCAAGCGGGCTGAGGGGCGCTCGGGTGCGCAGCGTGGGTGTGGCGAGGTTTGGGGGGGGGAGGCAAAGCGTTAAGCCCGGGCGAGGGGGGGGGGTGCTGCGGAGCGCCGGCGCGCGAATCGTCCCGTGCGGCCAGCCCTTGAGGTGGAACTGACCGCCTGACCTCTTGCCACGTGACATCGTGCGTCATCAAACTGCATCATAAGTCTGTGGTGGCGCATCACCCGGCCCACTCATCCGGGTGCTTGTGGACATTCCCACCCCAACCCACCCACCCCCCGGCCGACCCACATCCCAGTAAATAACAACACATTCGCCGTACACCAGGACGTGGAAGCAACGCACGAGTCCCATGCATGTCGATTGTCGGACAAAAAGAACCAACGGAGGTGCCATTAGACGGTCAAAACATATATGCGACCAGTCAGATGACTGGCCAGTTCAGCTAGCTGGCCACTGCTAGCTGGGCACTGTATATCGAAAACCCCGCTGTGGTCCAGAGGCGCAGCGCACATCGCGCCGCTGCAGACGCTGCGTGAGGCCAACCGCGGAACAACAACAACATGAGGACGATGGTCAGGGCATACCTGCTCGCCAGATATGCCCGGCCCCACAGGACTTGGCCACACGCCCTCGCCCTGGCCCTCGCCCTGTCACGGTACGGTGACCCCGGCCCCCTTCCGGTCCCCCAGTCTCGCCCCTCGGGCCCCCTCGCGTCACCCAGAGCCCTGCCTCACTTGGTTTTTTCTACGCCCCTGCCCTGTGTGTATGTGCATGTACCTCTTCTGCGTCCTCCCCCACTATTACAGCACAGCGCTCCACCCTCGACTCTCACACCCGCATCCGCCCTCATCACGCCCGGGCGCTGGCCTTCTCCTTGCTGGCCGCTGCGGGCTGTTGCTGCTGTGTTTGCTGCTCCGAGACCGGCACGATACGCTGCGGCTGGAACATGTACACGTTGTAGATCACGTTCCTGTGGCCCAACGGAGGGCCGGGGGGAGTGGGTGCACACGGCCGCGCCGCAGAGAGGGCGTCCCCAGGCGCGCATGGGTCGGCATGACATCGTCAGGGTGACGCGGGAGGGGCAAGGGAGCGACGTTGATGTCCTCCAGGTGTGGCCAACGAGGGCAGCAGCAGCAGCAGCAGTGATAGGCACTCAAGTCACCCCATCTACCCTCCCCGGAACCTGCCTGCCACGCTAACCCTGACACCATGATTGCAATGGTCTCCTCCTCGCCGCCTCCCTCGACCGGAACTGCGTTGGTTCGTTCGCCGCCATGGCAGTGACGAAACTTATGCCCCTCCCCCATCCGTCCGCTCCCGTACCGCGGCATGGCTGCCGTCCCGCCCCCTCCGCCCCCGCCCACGGCACCCTGCGCCGCCCCACCTGCGAATCTGCGCCGTCATGTCCACGAACAGGTTATAGCCCTCCAGCTTGAACTCGGTGAGCGGGTCCTTGGAGGCGTACCCGCGCAAGCCCACCGCCTGCTGCAGGAACTTGATGGCCTGCAGGTGCTCCTTCCACTTGGCGTCCGTCTGGCTCAGGACGAAGAACCTGCGGGACAGAGATAGCCGTGGGAGAGGCAGGGCGTTGCCATGGGTCCGGGAGAGGGGACTTGACGACTGTTGTGGAATACCGGACATGATAAACGCGCATGGCCCACCGCCCTGGCCCGCAGAAGGGCTCCAGGAGAGGAGCACGGCTGCGCGGCGGATCCAACGCCTCCCCACTCTGCCTCCCCACTCCGCCTACCCACATCCTTTTCCTTTCCCGCTTCATTTGTATCCCATCCTTTTCCTTTCCCGCGTCACTTGTATCTACCCTTACTTCCGTGCTTAAACCATTTAGCTCTCATTTAGCCCTCTCCCCTACCTCATTTACCCTTACCCATTTCCCCTTACCTCATTTAGCCCTCTCCCCATCACCCAGTGTCCGCCCGCTTCCCCACAGCCGCGCCGGCGGCGCGGGGGCCCGTGGCCTCATCAAGGTCGAGGCGTCCCCCACCCACCTCTGCACCTCCGCCATGAGCCCCGGCTGTACCGCATCCACCAGCGCGACCTTCTTCTCGTAGGCGTCCACACACAGGCGGTGCAGGTTGTTGCGCAGGCCCTCGAAGCCGCTCTCGGCAGCCACCCGGGCCAGGTCGTCTCCCGTAAGGCCCTGGACGGGTCGGAGCGGCCGGGGAGGGCGGTGGGGGCGGAAAGCCAACGCCTCATCATCTTCGTAGATCACATTGGCTGGGATCTCTTCGAAACTATTTTGTGAAAAATAGTTTCTTTCTAAAATTCAACCCGCTCCCAGCGCCTCCTGTCCACCGCTCGTCTGTATCCGCAGCCCCGCGCAGCTGCCGCGCTCACCTCCAGCAGGTAGCAGTACTGCACCATCTTCTTGGCCAGATCGTCAAGCCGCCACTCAGCCACCTCCTTGGACTTGTCGACGTTGGCCTGAACAGGGGAAGGGCCGCCAGTTTGTTTGAAAGGCGAGTGAAACCGAACCACCACACGGAGGGAGGACGAGGATGATACAGAAGCCCACAGACGCACATGCATCCCGCCAGAATGCAGCTGCAGGTTTGCGGCCCCCATATTGTTATGACCGTGGGGTACTTCATACTGAATATAATGTAAAACCAACCGGTAAAATTATTTTACTATAAGTAAATCATAACCTCTTCCGGGTTTGGCCAAGGTCGTTCGCGGCTTGCCCTTCCGTTTCAACGCACCTCCAGGATGTCGTCCGCCGTCTTCTCCGCGTACTCCCTCATGAGGGGCGCCAGGTCGGGGGCCAGCAGGGCCTTACGGCGCTCCGAGTAGATCTTGTCGCGCTGCGTGTTGACCACCTGGTCATAGTCGAACAGGTTCCTGGAGGGGGGAGGAGGGGGGGAGCAAGGGAGTGGTGGGCTCCCGCGCTCTGCCCAGCGACCCCTTCACGCGTGGATAAGGACCCCGGAGCTGCCAGAAACTGCAAGGAGACCGCCCCGCCCCGGTCCCCCCCGGCCCCCGGTCCCTCCCCGCCCCCCGGTCCCTCCCGTCCTCACTTGCGGATGTCAAAGAAGTAGGCCTCCACGCGCTTCTGGGCGGTGTCCAGCGCGTCGCTCAGCATGGTGCTCTCCATGGGCAGGTCCTCCACCTGCGCGCGGGGGGCGCGGGGGCGCGCGGGGGAAGGGGTTGGGGGGTGGAGGGACAGGACGGAGAAAGCAAAGTTTGGGGTGGGCGGAGATAAGGCTGTAGTCACACAGCGCCTCCAGCACCCGGTGCAGATTTCGGTGACGCACGCCAAGCCACGGCCTCCTTGGCATTGACCCAGACCAGACCGCAGCATACATGACCCATGGGGCGCGGCTCCATGCAGACGAAGGTGGTGCCCCACCTGGAAGGCCACCATGAGGCCCTTGATGCGGTCGCCCCCGAACACCCTGAACAGCGGGTCCTCCAGCGACAGGAAGAAGCGGGTGGAGCCCGGGTCGCCCTGGCGGCCGGAGCGGCCCCGCAGCTGGTTGTCGATGCGGCGCGACTCGTGGCGCTCCGTGCCGATGACGTGCAGCCCGCCCAGGCCCACCACCTCCGCCTTCTCAACCTCGGTGACCGCCTTGTACTCGGACAGCATCGCCTGAGGAGGGTCAAGGGCGACGAGGAGGAGGCGGAGGACACGGGTGGGAGTGGTGTGCGGGTTAGGGGCAGGGACAGAGACACGCAAACGAAACCTCCCCATAACTCCACCCGCCAAGCACCACCATTCCTCAAACAGCACCAGCCTCATCCGCACGCCCGCGTCCTGGCACCGGGCAATCCCTCCCTCCCCCCTCCCTCCCCACCACCACCACCACCACCACCACCACCACCAACTCAAAGCCTTCGCTCGACACACGGTACGGTACGGTGGGTCTTTGATCCTTGACACAGGAGTACGGTAAACATCATACACGCACATACACACACACGCGTACGTACGGATACCCACGACGCACCTGGAACGCCTCCCGGAGCTTGAGCAGCTGCGGGTCCTCCGTGAAGCCCTTCTCACAGGCCACACTCAGGCGGTCCTCCGCCTCCAGTTCAGACAGCTGCCGGGTGCCCCAGGCCGCCACCGCCGCCTCCACCGCCGACTTGGCAAGCGCCGTCGTCGCCGGGCTGAGCGCGCACGGGAACAGGGACGGGTTGGCGGCCCAGGTGCGAACCTGAGGGGCGCCCGCAGGAAGGGGAGGGAGAGAGGAAAGCGCGGAAGCGGATCGGCGAATGGGGGCGGGGGGTGGGCTGCACCAGGCGGCCAGCGAGACGGGCCGGCGAAGGTGCAAAGCGCACGAGGAGAGCTGCAGAGCTCGCTTGGTCGGGGCCGCCCAGACGGGGACGGTCGGGTTGGGGACGAGGAGCTTGACGGGCTTGAGGGTGGAGAGGTAAACTAGCTGGTTGGGACGTCCCGCCCACTTTGTGCCCCTGGGCACCCTCCAGCGTTAGGCCCCCAGCGACCCACCCGCGGCTTGCCGTCCTTGCCCACTCGGAAAGGGTTGCTGGCGTCCTCCACAACAGATACAACCTGGAAGGGGGGGGGGATGAGGGACGGCGGATTCAGAGAGTGCCGGACCGAAGTGTGAGACAGAGCCGTGTGGCTGGGGTACTGCGTCTCGCGGATAGGGTCGCTCAGCACAGTACTCCCCTAAGCCCCCCTTCAAGTGCAAATAACTTCCTCCTTTGCCCGTCCCATTGCTGTGTACTACCCTGGCCGCCCATCATCAACAAATACCATCAACCCTCCCCCCCCCCACACACACACAGACATCGCCATATCGCGGCTCAGTTCTCTTTGACACACATCGCCACCCCGCAGTCCCGTCCCCCCAGTGGTGCTCGCGGCCCACCTCACCTCCGGCATGAGCATCTCCCGCAGCTTCAGCCGCGCCATGTAGTCGGCGTTACCGCCCAGCAGGATATCCGTACCGCGACCCGCCATGTTGGTGGAGATGGTGACGGCCCCCCTGCGGCCGCTCTGCGCCACGATCTCGCTCTCGCGCTCCACGTTCTCGGGCTTGGCGTTCAGGACCTGCGAGGAGGGGGCCGCCAGGGTGTGGGCCGGCGTGGATTGGAACGGGACGTCGTGGATGACAGATACATGATGCTTACGAATGCTGGGCCTGACTGGTGTGGTTGGCTGACTGCATCCCGCTGATATTACTCAGCGTTGTCGGTTGGGGGAATTGCAGGATCATTGTTCCTGATGATGTTTAGGCGAATGTAGGGAAGCCTTTACCTAGCGTAAGGTAGCACTGGTCAAGGAGCGTAGCACTTGCCCAGGTCCTGCTCACCCGCCCGCCACCCACGCCCACCCGCCCGCCACCCACGCCCACCCGCCCGCCACCCACGCCCACCCGCCCGCCACCCACGCCCACCCGCCCGCCACCCACGCCCGCCCGCCCGCCACCCACGCCCGCCCGCCACGCCCGCCCGTCTGCATACGCACCTGGTGCGCGATGCCCTTCTCCTTGAGCAGCTCGCTGAGGATCTCGCTCTTCTCCACACTGGTGGTGCCCACCAGCACCGGCCGGCCCGTCTTGTGCATGTTGCGGATCTCCTGGACCACCGCCTTCCACTTGTACTGCTCCAGCCTGCGATGACAGATGAGAGGCGCCACATTAATATACCCACGGGGTCCGCTGTAACATCCTTAATAATCAATCACGGAAGGGGGGCCGCAGCTACCTTTTCTACTTCCTTATCACCCACCATAGCATATTTAGCGAAGGTGGAAGGCGGTAGAAACCCCGCCCCGGTTCTATTCTGTTGCAGGACTCACCAACCATCATCGACGGTACCCCCAGCGTTGTACCGCAGTCCCCTAACTTCCACCCCCACCCCCTTGGCTCCCTCCCCCGCCCTCGCCCACACCTGAAGACCACGTCCGGGTTGTCCTTGCGCTGGATGGACCTGTTGGTGGGCACCACCGCCACCGGCAGCTTGTAGATCGAGTCAAACTCGCTCACCTCAGTGGCGGCCGTGCCGGTCATACCTGCGATGCGGCGGCGGAGGAGCAAAACAAGTTCCAGGTTTCTTAGTAATCGGTACGAGGTTCCAGGTCATCGAGGCGCGAGCAGGAGTGCGGGGTGTTAAGTACCAAAACCTCGGGCAGGGCAGGCGTCCAAAACGCATGGCAATCCTGCTTTGCCGCCGGCATCTCCAAAAGCGAAACCTCTACAGGGTAGATGTCGCTGCGAGCAGTACCGGTCCCCAGCCCAAGCCGGACCCCAGCCCAAGCCGAGCCCCAACGACGGCCGCCCCCTCACGCCGCCCGTCCCTACCCGCCAGCTTGGGGAAGGAGCGGAAGAACGCCTGGTAGGAGACGGAGGCCAGGGTGATGTTCTCGTTCTGGATCTCCAGCCCCTCCTTGGCCTCCACCGCCTGGTGCAGCCCGTCGCTCCACCGGCGGCCCGGCATGGTGCGGCCCGTGAACTCATCCACGATGATCACCTCGCCGTCCTTGACGATGTAGTTGACATTCTTGACCTGCAGCTCCTTGGCCTGAGGGAGGGGATGGAGAAGAGGGGATGACACAGCGTGGCGATGGCGGTGGCAAGACGGGGCGGGAGAGGGTGAGGCCGCGGCACCAGGTACGACATGGTGTGATACGGTGATGGTCGCGAGGTGATGCTGCAGACGACGTCGTTGGGAAGCGTCACGTCACGTCACCCTGGGCGGCGATGTACAGAACTATGCTTGGTTGGGTTACTGTCGGTTGCGGTATCGCGGCTTCTATACAAGGCGAGACGGATGAGACATGGCGGGAAGCAGGAACCCAAGGCCTGGGCACTTCTGCCACAGGGCCAAGCACTCAGCGCGCAGCACAACAAGGCATGACCGCGCCCAAGTATTGGTTCCTCACCTTGAGCGCGTTGATGATGTACGAAGCCCACTGGGTCCTTGGATCGTACAGGTCAGACACCTGTACGGCACAGGGTATGGCCGGCGACATTGACCCGCGTGTACCGTGGGGTGCGCGCACTCAATGGCACTAGGGACGGGTGCAGGCAGCGAGGCAGCCTCCTCACCGTGTCCTCTTTACCGCACAATTTTCACCACAAGCCAAACGCCCACTACCCCCTCCTCCCCTCCCACTGAAACCCAAAGTATGTACCGTATTCCACCAGATCGTTGGACTGGCAGTCAGTGCGCCAATCATGCTGCCGGCCCACTCATTCCACCCATCCTCTCCATTCACAACAGGGGATGCACCTCTGATGGCGCGCCCAGCTCGCCGCTGGCTTCAACCGGAGATGCCCCCAACGCTTTCAAATAGTAACCCTTTCGACTCTCCTGCTAAGCACGCCACGGCGGGTCCCTCGGCTGCAGACCCGCCAACGACGCCAACAGCATCCCCCCTCAACTGCAAGATCCGACCCCGCCCCGCCCCACCCGGCCCGGCCCCGCCCGGTCTTATCACGCTCACACCACCGCGACCCCGCACCTGCAGCACGTCCTCCACCGCCTCGTATCCGTCCTCCGTGAGCAGCACCGCCTTCTGCTTCTCGTCCACCGTGTAGTGCAGGTCCCGGGACAGCGCGTCGGCGATTTTGGCGGCCTGTGCAGGGTCGGAGGAGGGTTACAGCTTACAGGACGTTGGTATACATCATTTTCAAGTGTCCTGGCTGCAGGGGGCAAGGCCGAGAGATCCGAGCGGGCGCGAGGTTATGAGAAGAAACGAAAACGCAGACCCGCCCTCTTCCACCCAAGCCAAGCCTTCTGCTCCGGCCTTACCTTGTAGTACTTGTCGGACGGCTTGTCCGACATGCCCGAAATGATGAGCGGGGTGCGCGCCTCGTCGATGAGGATCGAGTCTACCTCATCAATGACGCAGTAGTTGAAAGGGGTGTCCTCGCGGAGCACCAGCTCAGAGGCGGCCTGGGGATGTTGCGAGCGGTTGCGAGCGGTTGGGAGGAAGCGAGGAACGGCTAGGGTTGGGGATGCGTAAGGTGTTGATAACGATATGGGCAGCTGTGTGCAAAGCCTGCCGGAGCCGCGCGAGGAAACACTACTCGGAGCGGATGGGTGGAGGGCCTGCCACCTTCCGCGGCAGTCCAGGCCCTGAGGCACCGGACGCGCTAGCCGTACCAGCAACGCCAATTGGGTTGTCATGGGGATGTGGCTGGCTGGCTGAGTAGGCCGCTGCTCGTGGACTGCTCACCTCCCGGCGCTTCGCCGATTGTTTTCGGCAAGGCTAAGGGGCGCAGTCGGCGCCTGGCTAGCGGGTGGAGCCATGGCCTGCGGAGCCAGGCCCTCGGTGGTGACCGGCGCCGCGGTCGCTTCCTCCCCGATTTCACCACTCGTCGCTCCTGCTCCACCAAAACCCATCCTCACCCTTCCACTCGACTTGTCAGCCCGTCGGTGGGCTGCCGTTACGTCCCGCGAGTGAATTATCTTAATCCCCGTTTGTCTCACTGCCAGCCTCGAGGCCCTGCCGTTGTTGCCCATGCCGCCCCCCTGCCACGGGCCTCCCGTCCGGCCGCTGACACCACCGTCTGGTACAATCACCTGGCCCCCTTGTTCCCCGGCCCATTGAACCCAGCCGACTTCAGCGGATCCCCAATCTCCCAAGTTTTATAAACCCACCAGCTGTGCGGCACATCCCCCCCCTTCGTGTCCCAGTCCCCCATGCCTCCTGCCCAAACTCGTCCCAACTTCTAAGCTTGTTTTTTGCTCCAAACCTTACCGTCCCAAATCTGCTTCCACGGCCCAACCATCACCCCTGCTACGCAGTCGCTTATCCACGACTGCCCAGCAAGGCCAATCAATGCCCCACCCAGCACACCCCTTCCAGAGCTTTCACCTAAGCGACCTCAGACTTTCTTAAAGCAGCGCTATAATGCTTTGCTCCAGAACCCTTCAAAACTTGCACGCAACTTGCTGGCCCGATTGGCCCTGTGCGCCCCGGCCGCCATCCTCCTTCACTCACCGCCGCAAGGTTGTCCCTCAGGTAGTCGAAGCCCAGCTCGCTGTTGGTCACGTACGTCACGTCGCAGGCGTACGCGGCCTTGCGCGCCTCGGGCTTCAGATCCGCCTGGATAAGGCCCACCTGCAGTCCCAGGAAGCGGTGCACCTGGCCCACCCACTCGCTGTCGCGGCGCGCCAGGTAATCGTTCACCGTCACCACGTGCACGCCATGGCCGGTGAGCGCATTCAGGTAGGCAGGCAGCACCGCCACCAGGGTCTTGCCCTCGCCGGTGCGCATCTCGGCGATCTGTCCCTCGTGCAGGATCATGCCGCCGATCAGCTGCACATCGAAGGGGCGCAGGCCCAGCACGCGGCGACTGCCCTCACGGACCACCTGCAGCAGGGCGGAACCCGGATCGGATCGTGTCAATTCGAGTCGGGTCGGGCGTGAGGGTGGGTGGGTAGGCGTGTAGACGGATTGGTAGCTCGGTGTATGGACATGTGAGTAGCTCGGTATATGGACATGTTGGTTGAAGAAAGGTAAGTCCTAGATGGATGACACCGTCACAAATCGGAGAAAGGCAGGTGGGTGGGTGGGTGGGCATGTGCTGGACGCGTCGGAAGGGCGGGGCAGGAGGCGCGTTCGACGGACGGGCGATGCCCGTGGCGTGCCTGACCGGCGAGCGCGCATCAAAGGATTCCTTCCACGGTCAGCGCAGTTCCCTCTCTTCCTGCCCACGCTTGGGGTTTGGGGGTTTGGATGGGGTGGTGGGCGGAAATGCTGGACGTGTGGGGTTGAGTGCCGGATGGATTGGCACGTGGCCGGATCCGGATCGACGCCGGCAAAGGGTGCGGAGGTGCCCCTGGAGCTGCAGCCCTGGTTGAGGCTCCATCGACAAGTAGCCTACAGCAGCAGCAGCAGGCTGTCGCGATCGGACCACAAAACATGCGGTCGTCCCAACCACGCGTGACGGTGTCCATTCCAAGACCTGCCGCCAGCCCACGCCTTGGCGCGTGACGCGCGCACACGTCCTCCCTGGGGAACGTACACCGGACCATCGACCCCGCGCAGCCGCACCACCTTCGAATGGAGACGTGGGAATTCGGTCGTTCCGAAAATCGACAGCAATACCCGAGCTCCGTTAATTGGGTGTGGGCCGTCAGCGCTCGACCTCACAATTCAGTGAATGCAAGTGCCCTGCAACCCACATCCCCCGGTTGCGGGGATGGCCCCAGGGCTGGACTGGCCAACCCAACCTCCCCGGGATGAAAGGGCATGGACCCATGAGGAGCACTCGCTGCGCGTCCGACGCACAGGATATCGTGATGTAGAGCGCCTGGTGGCACCCAGCTACAGGACGCGGCTGCGACATGGTGCACGGGGGTTGTCCACGAGCAGGCGACTGGTGCAGCCACTAAAGCTGCGTGTCATCGATCGTGACTGCTCATTGTGATTGTGGCGGCTGCCTGGAGCTGATCAGGCAATGGCCATATGTCACTGCGACGCTGGTGACCTGTTCCTTGAGGAGAGCAGCGAGTCGCAGCTCCAGCTGTCAACCGGACTGCGTGTGGCAACACCCGCGAAAGCTCACCGCAAAGGCCTCTGGCAAGATGCTCTCCAGGCTTTCTCCCTTGCCGACGCGCTCCTTGAACTCCACAGTCTTCGCCCGCAGCTGGTCATCCGTCAGCGCCTGCATCTTCGGCTCAAGGGCGTTGATTTGGTCCACCCGCGCTTGGTATTTCTTGCGTGTGGCATCTGATGGGTCCGGCTTAAATAGCTTGTTCAGAAAGGCCTGGACCTTCACGGCGCCACGAGCCGACCGGCGAGGCAGCACACCCGGCGCGGTGCGCAGCCTGGCTGATTGTCCGATTGAAGCCTCAATTGACTGGGGCAACACATTCCTCTGGCTGAGACGTGGACACACAGGCGCTACGCGATGGCCACAAGCTGAACGCCCCAACACCACACGACCAGACCCGCAAACTTGCATGATTTCCTGTCTCCGGCCTCGACGACAAAAACTTCAGTTAAATTATTGTTCAAGGCGGTTTGAAAGTCTGGGATCCGCAGGCAAGGACCGTGCGGCCGAGGAAATGGGCAGCTTGCTATGCACTGTAACCTGGGCAGCTGCGATCACCAGGATTCTCACAATTCAGAAGTATTACAGGGAAAGGTGGATATGTGCAAACATCGGTTTTCTTGATCGACCTTTTGCCGTATATAACCGTCCTAGCTCTCTCTCCCGCTGCGATTCGCAAAACGTTGACAGTCAAAACTTATGAGAATGATATATGGCTTGTTCTGAATTGCGCCAATGAATATCTTCATGACTTCTGTAGAACTCCCCTCCTTACTGAGTCTGCATGAAACGATACATCCACCATGGCGATATCGTTGTATCGGGCTGTAGGCGGCACGCCTTGTCGATGGTGTTACAAAAGCGATGCACATGTTGAAGCTTAAGCCGGCTCCCTTCGAAAACTGGTTATGAAGCTCCTTCGAGCTTCATCACAGAGCTCGTCATTGGGATTCTGGAGTTTTAGAAGACTTCTATCGATTCGTACTGAGGCCATTAATTCTCTCAACAGCGTGGTTGGTGCGTCGGCTGTTCACTATCCGAGCACTTGTGTCGGGAGACGCAAGGTCGCGAAGCAGGGCGCGCAGCAGACACTAAAAAGCGGCTTGGTGGCGGATTTTGGAGTCCGTGACAGGAGACAGCAGCACGGTCCTTACCTTCCTTGCAGTGCCTCGGCGTCATCGTGTGTCCCATCACCCCTCTCAGACACCGAGCTTAAGTCCCCCAGCAGCCCGACATGGCGACGGACGTAATCGGCTCAGGCGAGCTGATCACGGAAAGCACTGTCAGCCAGGTGGTGCCGCTGCCCGATATCCGCGGACAGCACTACAGCACCAGCCCCTCCAAGTACAACTCCATGGACAGGTACGCGACCCACCTCTCCCTCCGCATGGGCGCACGCAAACCGCAGCCACCGCCATCGCGGCCTGATAAATCTACTATAACCGTAACCGCAAGTCCCAGTAGCATTCATGACAAACGCACGCCCTTCCTGTCCGCCAAACCCGTCCTTTCGACCCTCTCAACCGTACCCCACCCCGCAGCGGAAAGCAGAGCTCCACTTCCACGGAAGACGGCGGCCTCACGCCACCATACGGGCCATCGTACAGTCCGCTCAGCGTACACCAAGTGCAGCTGCACCTGCAGCAGCAGAGCGCCGGAGTCGCTGGAGCGGGCGGCAGTCCCCCGCCCGGCCATCCGCACTCCCAATCGCCCATGTCCCGATCTGCCCCAGGACGCCGAATGGAACCACAGCGCGCTGGGCCCGGCGCGAGCGTCAGCAGCGGTGGAGCTGTCGGATCCGGCGGCGGCGGTGCCGGCGGCGGTGCCGGCGGCGGCGGCCGAGCCGCTGCGTCGGGCCGCCGCGGTGCGCTGCCGGGGTTGCCGGGCGCGGGGTCAGGGCCCATCGGCGGTCTGGCCGGTGGTGGTGGTGGTGGCAGCGGCGGTGGCGGCGGCGGCGGCGGCCCGCGGAGCAGATCTCCGGGAGCGGAGCTTCCTATCGGTACGGGCCTGCGGGAGGGAGGGAAGGAGGCCTTTGTCTCACCTCTCACGCGCACCCTCTCCCCCGCTGAATGCACTTCCGCAACCCCCGTCCCCGCGCCGGGGTGTCCTCGCCCCAACCCCCGTCCCTGACGCCACCCTCCGCGCAGCGACCCGCCGCTCCACGTCCGTCGCCTACGGTCCTGCGGCCAACGGCGCCGCCGCCGCTCCCGCCGGGGGTGCCGCCAGCGGGGCCCCCGGGCAGTCGCCGGGTGCCCACACCGGCCTCAGTATCGCCCTCCCTGGAGGGGGCTTCAGCGCCCTGGCGCCTAGTCCCAACGCCGGAGGTCCCAGCGCGGCGCAGGGGGGTCTGGGACCAGCGCCCAGTCCGGGGCCGCTGGCGGAGATGTCCCCGCTGAGGGCTCCCGCTGGGGCAACGACCTCCCGTCAGGTGTTCTCCAAGTACACATGGGAGCCCGAGTACCAGCGGGCGCTGCTGGATGCGGCGCTGCGGTTGCCGCCGGAGGCGGGTGGGTGGGCGTTGTGGAGAATGCGTGGGCTGAGACGACGGCGTGGGGGACGGGCGCGGGCGAGGCGGAAGGGGTAGATGCGGGCGGAGCTGGGCGGGGGGAGGGGGCTGACAGCGTGGGAGAGGGCGGCGGGAGGGGTGTGAGGCGACGGGTGCCTTTGGACGGTCGGTCGTGGGCAGCCGGGGGAGATCGTCCGGTATGCTGTGTTGGTCGCTGGTCGCGGCAGTCAAGTGCGTGCATAAGTAGGGGGGCGTAGTGTACCTGCTGCGTAGTGCAGCCTGACGTCTTTCGCAGGGCATTACTCCCAAGTTCCGACATCACCTCCCGCATCCAAAGGCCAGGGGCCCTTCCTCGCATCGTCTCATGAGCCATGCCCTCGCTGCTTCAATCCACGGAGCTGGCTGCCTCCCGCGAGGTGCTAGCGCGCGCTGATAGGCCCCCCCTGTACGCTCCCTGCGCCCTTTCTCTCCCCGCCCACCCACCCCCCCGGCGCCCCCTTGTCCCTGCCCGCTTCCTCGCTGCCCCCTCTGTCCCCCCTCTCCTCCTCCTCCTCCTCCTCCTCCTCCCCGGGGCAGTCCCCGCGGGGTTCATGGCCACCCTGTCCAGTGCGGTACTGCCCCCGGCGGAGTCGCCTCCCCTGGAGCCCGACCCCGCCGCACTCAAGTGGTTCAAGACCACGTACCCGGACGCCATGTCCACCAGTCGCCGGGACGCCCTGGCGGTCAGGTGAGCGCGCGGAACAAAAGGGGGGAGGCAGGGGGTTCAGGACCGAGCGGAGCGCGGGTGGCAGCCGATGGCGAAGAATAGGGGGGAGCCGCCTGGGTGTAGGCCCTAGGGAGGCGCAGGCCCCTACCGCCCCAACCCTCCACCCGCCCTAACCCCCGGTTGACCCCAGACTGTGGCTGGACGACCAGATCAACGCGCTGCGGCGCCACGTGCTGTTCTCCAGGCCGCGCAGCGCGCCGGACGGCTCTCAGCCGCCGCACCCGGTGGCTAAAGCCGCCTCCTCGGGCAACGGCGGCACCCGCACACACGACGGCACCGGCCCCACCTCCCCGCGGCCGCAGCCGTCGGCGACCGCGTCCGTTGCCGCCGCCGCCTCCAGCCCCTCCCCGGAGCGCCTTCCCCGTCACAACACCACCACAGTATCCCCGGGCCGCTCGGTGGGGGCGCAGCTACAGGGCCCCGGGGCCGGCGCCGCCGCTCCTGGCGCTGCCGCCGCCGCGGCCGCCGGCGGCGGTCCCAGCGGGGGCGGCGGCGGCGGCAGCGGCGGCGGGTCCTCGCCGCGTCACCTGCACCCGTCACAGCAGCACCCCTACCAGGTCCTGGCGGCGAGCTTGTCGCAGCCCCTGGCAGCGTTCAACGGCCCCGAGTCGCTGTTGCTGCTCCGAGACCCGGAGGGTTATCTGGACGGGGCGGTGATGCGTCACCAGGAGACGCTGCTCAGTCGCTGCATGTCGGAGCTCGCGGGGCAGGTGGGTTAGGTGGGGGTAAAGGAAATCGGTAGACATATTCATATTCATATTATTTGGGGGTGTGGCACGGGGGGCGGCCTACCGAGTGGGGCTGAGGGCCGCCGGGGAGGAGGAACGCCGGGTACTGGTAACGGGTCTGTAAGGCAGGGTGGGGTTCTGTGTCGTCGCTGCTGGCCCTGGCCCTGGCGGCCCCTCCGCGGTCCGCACTCGCGTCCCCGGTGCTCTACATCCCCGCACCTCGTTGCCGGGTCGCCTTGCGCTGGTCGCCCTTGCACGGTACCGTCCACAATGGTTTAACCGTGCTCATCCGCTCCTTGGCACGCACCACCGTCGCCACTGCAGGGCCGCTGAATGCTCCGCCCCTCCCCCGCCCCTTCCCCGCCCCTTCCCCGCCGCCGCTGCATCATCCCCGCCGCCGCCGCATATTCCTTTCCCCCTCCCCCCGCCGCCGCCGCATCATCCTCGCCGCCGCCGCACCCCTCTCTTTATGTTTTATTCCCATCCACCCCCCCGCCCGCCCACAGGCCGCCACTCTGTGTGTGGAGCGAGGCTACCTGATGGCGCTGCTGTGGGAGGCCCTGCGGCACGTGCTGTACGTACTGCTGGCGGACAGGGACGCCGCCCGGTCCACGGCGCTGGCTGCGAGGCGCGCCGCCGCGCAGGCGGCCGCGGAGAAGGCGGAGGCGCAGTCCCGGTGCGACGCGGAGAAGGCGGAGATGTCCAACATGAACGACCTGCTCAACCGGCGGCTGCTGGCGGCCAAGATGGAGGCAGAGCACATGCGGGCGCGGCACGCGGATGTGGGTGCGGAGGCGGGCTGCCGGGGAAGGAGCTGCCGTAGGATGAGGACAGCGCCGAGGAAGGGGGGTTTGGGGGGATGAGCGGCGCATCGGTGGAGGTCTTTGCCTGGGCTGGGTTTCGGCGGGACGGGGGGGAGGGCGCGGGGGGGTGTTGCAAGGAAACCGGCCCAGACACACCCAGCCCGGCGGCTTTTGTTTTTATGAACAGTAGCAGCCGGGTAACGGCGGATGTGGAGCTGTTGAAGGGCGGGTTGGAGCCGAGTGTGACTGTGACGGGGAGGGTAGGTCCGAGCCGCCCAGGGCAGGGGCAGGTGGGGGGGCCCCGCGGGCGGGCGCCCCAGGTCGCAGGTCAGAGCACCCAATGACACACCCTCTCCCATCGCGTACTTTTGGATTTGCTTTCGCCTTACCGCTCCCACCTCGCCCTGGCCCGGCCCTGGTCCGGCCCTGCGGTCCGCCCTCCCTCCGCTGCCGGTCGCAATGCGCAGGTGGAGACGGAGCTGGCCCGGCTGCGGGCGGCCCAGCCGGACGAGCTGCGGAAGGAGCTGGACGCGTTGAAAGTGCAGGTGAGCACGCCCGGGAGTAGAAGGCAAAATCAGGACCAATCTCAGGACGGATCTTGAGGCAGGTAGCCCGCCGGGGTGAGGAGGGGTGAGGGAGGAGGAGCGAAGCGGTCGGCCGACCGGCAAGGGGGACCGTTGCCGCAACCTCGGCTGCGTGTGTTCTTTCCCCCAAAGCTTGCCCCTCCCACCTGACGGTTTCTCCCTTCCCCAGACATCTCTGACGGGGCTCGGGGGACCCAAACCCATGCCGCGCCCCCCCCTCGCATCCCCCGAAACGGGGTTTCCTCTCTCTTTTCAATTCAACCCCCAAAACGCAACCCCCCACAGACATTCATGACGGTGCACTCATACTTTGCATCTTCCCGCCACCACCATGATCACTACCGCTGCCCCATTCTTCGCGCTTTCCCCTCCCCCCAACAACCCAGATGAGCATGATGGAGCGGCAGCTGGCCACCACCCAGGCGCGGCTGGAGCGCACCCAGGCGGATCTGACGGAGAGGGACAAGGAGCTGGCGGCGGCGGTTTCAAGGTGGCAAGGGGGGGAGGGGTGGCATCAGGGGGGCCGGGCGGGGCCGGGGTCAGGTGGGGAGTACCGTCGTGCCGCCCGCCCCGGCGGGCGCAGCCGTACGGCGGAGACGGGTTGGCCTGCAAGGGGGAGCAGGTCGCCTCCTGCGGTGCGTCGACGCGCCAGAGAGGATTGAGTGGGTGCGGAGTGCGGAGTGCGGAGTGCGGGCTGCATTCGACCTCCCTCCCGCGCTTACCCGCCAAGATCGCCACTGCTATCTGCTCCCGCGCCCGCGCCCGCGCCCGCACCCAACCTCGAAACCCCCTCTTTGCGCGCACCCCCCCCTATCTGTTCTCCTTTTCCTTACTCCTCTTCCTTACTCCTCTTCCTTACTCCTCTTCCTTACTCCTCTTCCTTACTCCTCTTCCTTACTCCTCCCCCTTGGCCACCTCGCCCGCAGGGTGCAAGCCACCTCGGAGGAGCTGGGCACGATGCGAGAGGAGTTCAGCGCCCGCAGCCCGCGGCCCACGCAGCCGCGGACCCCGCCCTGGGAGCTGATGGAGGTGGACGAAGCGGCGCTGACGCTGACGGGGTTGCGGGCGGGGGTGCCGGCGCAGGTGGGGCGGGCCGGGGGCGGGCGGGGAAAGGGTACCGGGGACCGGGGGGCCCCACGACCCTGTCGCGGGAGGGGTGGAGCTGACGAGCGCAGAAGAGAAGGGGGTGGGGGTGGACGCAACCTGGTGTGGCGACGGAGGGTCATCCCACAGCTGTGAGAACCTGGTGATTTGCTCCGCGGTGCAACCTCCCGCTCCTTCCGGGATCACCCCGGGGACCGCCGCTGTTGTACACCGCCCCCGGGGGATGTGCAGGTAGGTATGCTTCCCCGCGGACATGCTCCTCTCCCCACCCCGGGTTCGTTTCTGGGCTATATATATAATATATGTAACCTTCCTTTTCCTAACCCTGAACCCTTGCGCATGCATGCACCGCACCTCACCACCTCTACCGCGGCCTCTCGACGGTGGTTCTGGCCCGCCCTGCGGCGCCTTAACTCGTGAAAACGCCATTGACACGCCGAACCCCTCCCTCCCCCCCATTATTTCGTTTCTTCTGCTCACCCCCGTCTGCCTCGCCGCCGGCCCCATCCCTCAGGACATGCACCGTCTGCTGCTGGGCGTGTCCCACTCGGGCGGCAACGTGCTCCCCTGGTGCCACCTGCTGGGGTCCTGCCGACACATCGACCCCTCGGGGCCGCCGCCCAACAGCGTGCTCGGCCCCGAAACCAGCTCCATGAACCTGGGGTCCGGCCCGCTGGGCTCCGTGCCGGCGGACGCGCTGGAGGGGGTGGTGGGTGACAACACCAGTCCCCAGAGGGCACGGCTCAAGTCGGCCAAGCCGGGTGGGTACTGGGCAGTGACATGGTCTCGGAGCCATCAACCAACAAGGGATGCCGATCGAGTCCACATGGGAACTCGACCTTACCCAAACCGAATCGGACCGAAATTAAGGGCCGATGAGTACAGTGGCCCGCTGAAATGCAACCGTGTCCGCGTGGACGAACGGTTAATGATAGCTGACGGCGTAGTCGGTGTGATGTCTCAACGAGGCCGAGGCCCAGTACGATACGATCCGCGGGAGCTGCAGCTCCGCAGCACTAGCACACCTTCACGGTAGCCTCCTGCCCCTGCGCCGCCTGCACTTCATGGCTGACTCCTGACGCACCCACCCCTTAACCCCGTCTCAGGTCACAACACGGGCCACAATACCGGCCACGGCCCGGGCCACGGCCCAGGGCACGGCCCCAGCCACGGCCCCGGGCATGGCCCGGGGCACGGCCCCGGGCACGGGGGTGATAGCCTCGCCCCCGACCCGGGCGGCCCCGGCTCCCGCGGCAACACTGCCGTGGGCCAGCCCCGCCGCTACATTCGCGCCACCTCCCACCGCCACACCCACAACCCCGCCGACGTGGCCGGCGCCGCGGCTTCGCTGTCCCGCCGCAACGTCTTGCTCTCCATCGTATCGCCCACGGGGCTGCCGGACATACGGGAGCAGCACACGTGGCTGTACGGCATGCTGACGCGGCCGGACGCGGCGACGGCGCTGTCCAAGTGGCTGTCGGAGGAGGCGGTGGAGGCGGTGGGGCAGATGGCCAACCACTCGATCGATCCGCACTCCATCGCGTGCCTGCTGCTGGGCACATTCAGCATCGCCGGTCCAGACACCGTGCCGTACAAGTGGGTTTCGTTTCAGGGCTGGTTCCGGGGCAATTTCGCCATACACGTATGCAATATACCCAATGCCCGACCCATACCGTCTTAAAAGGCTGCGGTGTCGGAAAAACACTGTCGATTGGGCGCTGTTAGTGAAGGGATCCATAATAATATCGTGGGTTGCATCTTGATACAGCCCCCCAGGTGACCTAACCCGCCAGATAATTCCATGGAGAAGCGCTGGGGGAAGATGGAGGTTTGTGCGTGTGCTGCGATTTGATGCGATATGGGGGACCCGGCATGGGTAGCACATACTTTAACACGGCGAAGATCGCGGCCATTCACCGTCGATTATCCGCGCCTGGCATACATCCTCCCGCGTCCCCGCTTTCCTGGCTGACCCCGGCGACCCCACGATCAAAGATGTGTATGCTTGTGTGTGCGTCCGTGGCCGCGTGCGGCCGGCCGGGCGCGCAGGTCCCTGGCGGGTATCTTGGCCACCAGGTTCCGCCACACCGCGGCGGATATCGGCGGCAGCATCACCGATGCATTGGAGATGGCCGCCATGTCTACACGGGACCGGGTGGAGCGCCTGCAGGACATCAACAACAACCTGAGGAAGCAGGTGGGGTGGGGTCGACAGCTTGGGTGGCGGGTGTGGAGAGAACGCTTAACAGGTGGCGGCGGGTGCGCGAAAACAGAGGATGGTGGGCGCGACGCAGTGTCATACTTTTCCGCAGGGCGTATTTGTATTTCGGGTGCCGTACTGAATGTACCATGTCCTGCGCGTTGTCGTGCCGGGTGTTCGGCGCCGGGCCGGGCTGAACTTATCCCGTAGCCGTCGTGGCACGGTTTGAACGGCACGCTTACATCCGCAACGCCTCACCTCACCCGTCACCCCTCCTCATCGCGGTCTGCCTGACGAGTCGTCCCCTGATCACCCCCTTGCTCATGGCCGTAATCCCCAGTCGCCCACGTCCCTGCCCCGCCCCGCCTTCCGCCCCGCCTTCCGCACCGTCCCGCCTTCCGCCCCGCCCTCCGCACCGCCTCGCCTTCCGCCTCGCCTTCCGCACCGCACCGCCCCCCGCGCCGCACCTCCCCTCGTCTCAGGTGAACAAGCTGAAGCGCAACCTGAACGACATGCGCAAGGTGGAGCGCGAGGGGCGCATGCACGACCTGCGCAACGTGGCGCGCACGGTGCAGGGCCGCAAGCCCTCGCCGCTGCACGCCTTTGTGCTGCAGAAGCGCCCCGAGTACTTTGTGGGGATGGGCACGTCGGAGGAGGTGCCCGCGGTGCTGCAGGCGGAGGGCAAGGTGCGGGCGCGGCACCGGCTGAACGGGGGGGTTAAATTGAAAAAAGAAATAAACCCGAAGAACGAAAAGGGGGGGGGGGACGGCAGTGCCGCGGACGGGCGGACGTGCGCAGGGCCCGGGGCGGTGTCCAGACTTGACAGAGGGTTTTGTAACCACGCCTGGAGGGTTCTTTCTCGAGCCAAATACACACCTCGCTCGCGAACACACACACACACACACACACACACACACACACACACACACACACACACACACACACACACACACACACACACACACATATAGCTCGCGGGTTGCTGTGCCAAGCACATCGTTTAGTTCTCCTTTTCACCACGCACGTGCTCCATGACATGACATGACACATGCATACACACATCAACGGTTGGTTTGGGTCGGGCGGGTTGCATTTCTAAACACACATCAACGGGCGGTTCTAGGCGGGTTTATCACAGAAGCACATCAACGGGTCGGATTCTTGTTTACAGGTGGTACTCCGAAACGGCCATGTCTGGACCGTACCCAACCCCTCGTCACGCCCTGTCCCCCGCACTCCCCCGTGTGGGCCCGTAACGCAGATCTTCAACCGGCAGATGGAGAAGGCCGAGGCGGAGCGCATCGTCAACGCGGTGTGGCAGTCGAAGCGCGACTTCGAGGCGCAGTACGGCTGCCGTATCCTGCTGACGGACTACATGTCCGTGTACCTGCAGCGCAAGCACGGCGCGCCGCGGACCGCCACGGAGGCCGCCTACAACCTGATGTACACCCTGGGGCAGCACCAGTACGATCCGGACTGCTACCTGTTCTTCAAGGTGCGGGGCCAGGGCCAGGGGGCAGCGTCTGGGAAGGTAGGTTTGAGTTGGGTGTGGGTAGGGAAACGAGACAGCGAGCCGGCGGCGGACCGGTGTGTGTGTGTGTGTGGCGGAATCTCGGCGGCGCCGTGGGGCGGCCCACGAGTCGTGATGGGGCGTTGTCCCTGCCGTGCCACCTCTGTAACCCCGGGGGACACGATCGCGGGGACGTGACCTGGCTCCTTGCATGCTGGGGGGCGCGTTGGTTGGTTGGGGCCTGCAGACGCGTGTGCGGGCGGGTCCTCCCGGGCGTGTGCCTAGGAACCACGTGCTGTTGGTGATGGTGCGGGCGTGGGTGAGGGTGAGGGTGAGGGTGAGGGTGAGGGTGAGGGTGAGGGTGAGGGTGAGGGTGAGGGTGAGGGTGAGGGTGAGGGTGAGGGTGAGGGTGAGGGTGAGGGTGAGGGTGAGGGTGAGGGTGAGGGTGAGGGTGAGGGTGAGGGTGAGGGTGAGGGTGAGGGTGAGGGTGAGGTGTCTTCTGTGGACGTCCCGGCGGGGAAGAGAGGGGTGCGCGGCGGCGTTGTGTTCCGAAACGCTCGAGGACACACGGTCCAAACCCTTCCGGGCCCGCTGCGGCGATCGTTGTCGGGCCGCTTCGCACCACCCCAAAGAGGTCCGGCATGTGTTGTGAACTTATGATGTGATTTCCCCCGGCAGGGCGGATTCAGATCTCCGATACCGCACTGCAGCTCGGTCCTCCACCTCGCCGCCCCGCCGCCCTGACCTTTGCTCCGCAGGTTCTGGCGGCCGAGCTGGACGATTGCGCCAGGGAGGGCCAGGAGCGGCTGCGCAGCGCCGTGTTGGACGCCCTGTTGGCCGCCGACTCGGCGAACAACTCGGGCCGCGTCACCGGCTGGCTGCGCAAGGCCGACATCCGGGAGACGCTCACCAAGTTGCTGGGAGTGGAGGGCGCCAAGAGGGAGGCAGCTGCGGCGGCCGCCGCGGCGGCGGCTGCGGCCGCGGCCGCAGCGGCGGCAGCAGCCGTCGCCACCGGCGGCGGCGGCGGCGGCGGCTCCGCCGCCGCCGCCGCCGCCAGTGCAGCAGCCGGGGCTGAGGGCGGCGGCGACGGCACGGCCGCCGCCCCGGGTCCGTTGGAGATCGGGCCGCGCGGCGCGGGACTGGTGACGGCGCTGTCGGCGGCCCATCTCAGCGACCTCTTCGACGCGCTCGACGACGAAGCCGTACATGAGATGATGCAGTACACCCGCCTCTTCGAGGAGGATGCCGGTGGGTCGTAATAACATGCATACACCTTGATACTGCGTAATTTCGTCGTACATGTAGCTAGACACAGTGCGGGTTGTTCTGCAAGCAAGGGAACGAAACCCTGCTATCGCTTTCATGCCGCCTGTGTGGGCCGAACCCGCACCCGCCCCGCGCTCCCGCCCCGCCTCCCCTTCCCGCAGAGTACAATCAGGGTGTATTTGTGGAGACGTTGCGGCAGCAGCATCTGCACAACCGATTAGACTGGCTGCAGGTGCGGCAGCGGGGTCTTGAGGGCCCGGCGGCCCGGGGCCGATGGTCCCAGCAGCCGGTTGGAGCCATCTGCTACCACCGTAGGCGTGGGCTGCAAGTGTGCAGCTGACCTCTGGTTGGTGGTTGCCTTCATGGCGGCCCGTTGCCCTTCGCGGCTTGGAACTGCGCATATCTTCTTTCAGTCAGTCGTTGTCTTGGGGTCTTGCTGGCGTACTCGCTCGCTTTCCTATCACGCCTCATCGCACGACGTCATATCAAGCCTGTGTCTTTGTCCGTCCTCTCAGCAGTATATCTTATTCCCCCCACCATTTCAGAATCCTGATTGGCTACTTCCTCCTCCGCTGAACCCTCCCGGAACCCGCTTTCCCCCTACACACACCACCCCCACCACCACCATCTGGGTCCCAAGGCAATCGAGGACCACGTGCTTGACTGGGCGGAGGCGGGCGGCTTCACCGCCATAGGTCCCTCGGCGCTGCGGACCTGCATGCTCAAGGCGCAGCCCGACACCGACGTGCAGACGCAGCGCGAGATCCTGCGCCGCGTGTTTGGCGCGGCGGGGGCGGCGGTAGCGCAGCCGCCGGGTGGGTCGAGACAGCCGGCCGCGCGGGGGCTTGCTCCCTGACTCCGCATTTCACCCTCATCTTACACTCGGTTGGGGGTGGGTGCATCACAACGCGACGGGCTCCCTGGGATGCCCTGGGATTCGGCTGGGTGGGGCTGGGTCGTGAGGTAGCACGAGGAAGCCTCGACGGTGCCACGCACGCATCTCCATGTCGATTCCTGGCGTTTGTCGATTCCTGGTGTTTTACAACATGTCGACAACACTGTATCACATCGTGCGTTCGCTTCCCGCACCACCGCGTGGTGGCTTTGTGCCGCACCTCCAGCCCTGCAACCCGCCCTCGCAACCCCCTCCCTGCACCTCACGCACGGCCACATTCACACGGCACTCACAGCGACCCCATCCGCGCCGCCAAATCTGATCGCCGACCCGCCCCGTTGCTGCGGCCTCCGAAACCGCGGTCGCCCCTTCGCTCCCGGGATCACCCGCCCCGCAGGCGAGAAGCCCGTCCGCGGCGCCCGGTCCTCCAAGACCAAGGACGAGATGGCGCTGGCGCAGCCGCTGGAGGTGGCCCTGCGCAAGATCCGTCAGGAGCGGCCCGAGGGCATGGTGGGGGTGGCACAGGCCATGGAGATGCTGTCGGCGGCCCGCGCACTCAAGAGCGCCCGCAACAGCTCGCCCCGGAGGGAGCGCAGCTCCTTGGCGCTGGCCGGGGGCGAGTCCACGACGCAGCTCACCGGAGGCGAGTCATCCAACCTGGACGGCGGCGGCGGGGTGGCGCCGCCGCGCGTCAGCGGCGGCGTCATGTGGGCGGACGCGGAGCCCAGCGGGGAGGCCTCGCGCGCGTCCCGGGTGGAGTTTGAGGGTGTGGGCAGTGCCCGGGGGTCGGGGGTGGGCACGGAGTCGGCGCTGGCGAGCACGGAGCCGTCCATGGCGGAGACGTCGGGGCTGTGAGGCGCGGTGCTGTGAGGCGCGGTGAAGTGAGTTACTGCGTGGCATAGGGCTAATACTTGTGCGGTAATTGGACAGTGAATATGATAACGATTGTGGAGGTAGTGGAGGTGGTGGTGGTGCCGGTGGTGCTCATGCGTTATGACGTTGGCGACTCGGGGGGCCACGAGCCAGAACGACCCGGGGGTTGAAGGTCCATGGGGCCACGGCGGCATAGTACGGCAGGTGACGCAGCGCTGTGACACAATCACATTCGGACATCACCATTGATTGCACTTGTTCGGGTGGCGGGGGTGGACCCCTTGGTTTGTTAGGCGAATGGCCGGTCTGCTGCAAGTGGCGATGGGTCGGGCTGGCGGGCAGGGCCAGCGGTGTCGCATGAAGTCACTGAGGGGGAGCGCATTGCCGGGCAAAAGGGGTGGGGCGCAGGGTTGCCAGAGCAATTTGCCGGATACTAGGGTTACAGTTGGGTTGTGTCATCAACTGTGGGCTTTGAAGTTGGGGACTGCGGACTCGGGTTCTTGTCTGCTGGGTGGCGACTGGCGGGGTGTCTGGGGTAAGGGACATGGGGGCCTGAGGGAAGGAAAAGAGAAAAACCAGACCCGGGCATACCCACATAGGGGGGGCCGCGGCATCGTAGCCATCTGTGGCGTGGGGGGACTGCGCGCGGGTGCGTCTCCGTCAAACGGTGTGGGGGCCTTCCGTGCAAGAGTGCGTGTCGAGGGGCATTGGCGTGCGAGGGCGGTCTCGGGCATGGGGCGGGTTGGGGAGAGACGGTGTAACTGTCCTCTTCCCAGTTCCCTGGGCCATGCCGCTCGGGGCACGTCGTAAGGACGGCTTGACCTCTTCGGACGGCTGCGGGTGTTGCTGTCGAACACAGGACCGTAGGACGGTTGGGCCGTGACCCACGTGCGGTGCATGGAACAGCTGTTGGGCGAGCGCGTGACTGCGCGTAACGAATTGGCTGCACCCGCACGTAATCAGTGTTGTCTACATGGTGGGTGTGATCATGCTCGCGCGAGGAGGCCCCCCCCTTGTCAATGCTCGCGTGCGCGCGGGAGGGCTTGCAAGGGGTACAGGCCCGGGCACCCCTTGCCCGGTGCGCGCGCTTTGTTAGTGTCCAGCCAACTGCGGGTGGCCCTTCGGTCTGTCTGCGCCATCTGCACGGCGCAACAGCCCTCCTTCACGGTGGGGGTCGTGAAGGCTGCCTGAAGGGGGGAGGCGTGCTTACGCATTGTGCCGGCAATGAAACCATGGGCAAAAGGAAACTTGCAGTGAAACGTGCAGCGATGGATTTCATTCACTCCGGTCAGGGGATGCAGGTGCAGATGCCTCGCGGTTCTTTTCCAACGCGACGTGTGTCTTGCTTCCTGTCGTGCAATGTGCGGCGTGAGTCGCTAGGCGGTCGTCACGGGGGCTACCTCCCCTGAGCCAACTGGTCGCAACTATAATGAATGCAGGAATGCCCCGCATCCTCGTATGACACTTCGGGAGTGCGGTGGGGTCTTTCTAGGAACCCTCCGGGTATCTGGGACGATGGCCCGGACGTCCACCCGGGGCCATGACGAAATGCAGCGTCCACCCGGTGTAAGACTCGCACGTCCGTCCAGGTAGCGATCTTCCAAGAGGTGATGGAAGCGGGTCCATGGGTCCAGGGGCTCCTGCCGTACACCTGTTGTGGGCGTCTTGTGACGCTTCATGCAGCCCAATCGGGCCCTGACCATGCTCACGGCGACACGAACATCCTGGGTTCGTGGCACTGCAGTGCCCAGGCGGCGCATCAAGGACGGCCTGCCTCGCCCGGAAAGCGCCCACCGCGCCATCCCACTTCGGAACACAGTCGCAGCCTTCGCCAGGTCAAATCCTTCCCGACTGGACCAACCCTGCAGCGGTGTCCGGTCCGCACAACGCAACCTCCCAACCAGGGCCCGCACCAACCCACCTGCCAGCCCCAACCCACCACACCAACGCGCTGCCGCCTGCTGCCACCCACCACCGAGCCGACCCCACCGCCCAGTATCACCGTCCCCTTCCCACCGCACCCGCCGTCCACTCCCTCCCTCAGCCCACGGTAGGCGCCGCCACGGCCGCCTCGAGATGCGTGGCCAGCCGCTGCATGCGCGCTATGAGCAGGTAGATGTACAGGTGTATGAGCAGCGCGTACGCGAACACCACGAGGCGCGCCAGCGGGTACTGCCGAAGCACGAAGGACGTGGTGGAGGCGGTGGAGTCCAGGAAGTTGGCGGCCGCCCGCACCGCCCGGCCCACCCGGTTGTTGTGCCTCACCAGTCGCTGGTAGGGCTCCCCCAGGGCGTCCATGGGGATGACGTCGTGGGTCGCACCGCCGCCGCCGCCGCCTCCGGCCCCGTCACCGCCCCGGCCGCCGCCCTGCTGGACCAGTTGCCGGTTGACCTTGGACAGCTCCTGCAGGGTGTGTGTGTATGTGTGTGTTGCTTAAGCAGGCAAAGCAGGAATGCATGACATGCACAGGCGGTGTGTGTGGGGGGGGGGAATATAAAGCAGGCGGTGGTGGTTGTGGAAATGGCAGCTGGTGCGTTCCCCAACCCCAGATCAGTTGGTCCGTCGTTGCCTGCTGCCCCGGACGCGTGAGCTCGTGGGCCAGGTGCACCAACTGCGCTAACAGCCGCCCATGCTCAAGAGACGTGTGAATTGCGGAGGCGCACGGAGCGGCGGAGTCCCCAGGGCCACCGAACCCGCATGGTCCGCCAGCCGGCTTGCTGGGCGAAGGGCGCACGCAACCGCACCTGCCGCACGCTCTCCAGCTCGCGCTCCGTTTTGAGCTGCTGCGCCGCCTTCTCCGCCGCCAGCCGCTCCATCTGCGTCTGCTTGAGGTACAGCATGTCGGACACCTCCCGCAGCTGCGCCTCCAGCTGCGCGGTGTCCTGCGGGGCGGGGCCGGGGGCAGGGTCGGGTGCGGGGTCGGGGGAGGAAATTGGTCAACATATTCAAACTACGCTGCTGCCAGGGGCGGGGGCGGAGGTGGCGAGGTGCTGGGCACGGCGCGTCGCGGCCAGGTAGACGAGGAAGGCGGGAGAGGCAGCACGAGCAGGCGGACAGTGGCCAGCGCCCCAGTCCGCAGGAAGCGGTATGCGGACGCATCAACGCGCCGCCCGACCTTATCAGAGATCGGTGGTTGAGACCGGACACCGCGGTGCTTCACTGACAGACACCCCACCGGTCGTGTGGCGTTCAGGGCCGGTCGGACACCCAGACCAGCTATCCCAGCCCTCGCATGGCGGCCTCGCGTGGCGGCCGAGCACTGCCGCCGTGCCGCTTCCGCTTCCCCACCGCCCACCAGCTGCCCCTCCCACCTTGTGCTGCTCCGCGCTCTGCCGCAGCGCCTCCACCTCCGCAGTCAGCGCCGCCGCCTGGGCCTGGCTCGCCTCCGCCGCCTGCTTGGCCAGCTGCGCCGCCCGCTGGTGCTGCACCAGCTCGGCCCGAAGCACCTCGAGCTCCGCAGCCGCCGCCGCGGCCGCGGCGCCGGCTCTGCCGCCTGCCGCCCCACCGCCACTGCCCTCCGCGTCGATGCCCGCGTCCGCCAGCTGCCTCTGCAGGGCCCCCACCTGACCGGCCAGCTCGTTGCGGGTGCGGGTCGCGGCCACCAGCTCCTCCTCCATACCTGTCTCAGGCGGAGACCCACATGGGGGGGAGACCGGGGCGCGAGACAGGGGAAAGGTGACAGCATGCGCCAGGAGGCGGGCGGGAGCGGCTGCAGGTGATCGGGGCAGATCGGGGCAGTTCCGACAAGTAGGAGGCGGCTGCGAGCAGTCTGTCTTCGTCGCGCGGAGCCGCTACCCGCACCGCAGCTCGGCGGTCGTCAAGTCCGCAACGCACCGTACCGTACCTTGGGGCCACGCGCTGCCAGGCAGGCGCCCTGGAACACACAGCGCGTCCGACACCTCCACGCGCTTCCATCAACCACGAGCGCCCGCACGCACTCTACGTACGATGTCGTACGGTAACGGTCGGACGTGTCGCAACCCTCACGCAACAACCCGATAGGACGATCACGCACTCCGCGACCCCCGTCCGCGTGTCACGACCCCCCGCGGGTACCGTACTCCGTCACGGTAGCATTCTACAGCCGTTGGGTGTGCCCCGGTGGGTCGTTCTGGGTTGGGGATTCTCAATCCAGGCCCCCGCCTCCAACCCGCGCGCACGAGGGCTGCGGCCCCTGCTCACCCCTGCACTTCCGGTTGGCCTCCTCCAGCCCGCGGGTCAGGTCCGCCAGCGCTGCGGTGCTGCCGGCGATCTGCTGCTCCAGGTCCATCTCGCGGGCGGCCGCCGCTGCCCGGCTGGCCTGGTGGGCCTTACTCTCCGCCGCCAGCCGGGACTCCGCCGCTGCCAGCTCGGAACGGAGCGCTGCGCGCGGGAACAATCAGGTGAAAGAGGTTGAGGTGAGGTGAGGTGCGGGAAGAAACGGTGGCGGGGTGCGATCAAGAGTGTTGGGCAGTCGGGCGCCTCTCAAATCGTGCCCGCCCCAGCCGGCTACCCCGGGACCAATTCGTCGCGCGTCAGCGTCCAGGCATTCTAGTCCTCCACCCGTCTACACTTCATACGATAATACCTCTCCTACGCTCCTGTGGAGCCCTCCCTGCCTCGTCCGTCCCGTACTCCCGACCTCGCCACCTCCAAGTTGACATGGTCCCGCCCCATCTGTACTGTGTCGAAGCTCGCCCCCGTCGGGAACCCCACCCTGCCTCAGACCCTCACCCTCCACGATGCCCCCCTCCCGGTCGTTCTGCTGCGCCAGCAGCCGCCGGCTGCTCTCCTCCAGCGCCGCCAGCTGCCCCTCCAGCACCAACACGCTCCGCTGACTGGCCTCGTACTTGTCCGACACCTCCGCCAGCGACGCCCGCGCCACCGACAGCTGCGCCGACATCGAGCTCTCCGCCGCCGCCCGCGCCAGCTGCAGCCCCGCCAGCTCCTCCCGGAGCGACGTCACCAGGGCCGCCTCTTGCTGCACCCGGACCTCCGCCCGGGCCAGCATGTCCTCCAGCTGCTCGTTCTCCAGGCGAGAGGCCTCGAGCCGTTTGCGCAGCTGGTCGCAGGTGCGGCTGAGGGCCTGGATCTGTTGGGCGGCGGCGGCGGCGCCGCCGCCGGCGGCGGACATCGAGGCCGACGCAGCGGCGGCGGCGGCCGGGCCGTCGGCCACTCCGTCGACGTCATCGAGGGCCAGGTTGAAGAAGGAGAGCGAGTGGGTGACGGCTGAGGTGGCTGAGGCGAGCGTCGAGGCCGCGGCGCTGGTGGCGGACGCAATTGCGGCCGAGGCGGAGGCGGCCGCCACGGGTGGGGGGCTGGAGCCCAAGCCGGCGCTGGCTGCCGGGTGCTGCGCCGTGGAGGCCGAGTGCGGGGTGGTAGCGCCGGCAGATGCGGCAGATGCGTTGGAGGCTTCCGTTGGGTCGGCGACGCCGCCTCTGCCAGAGGCCACCAACGCACCCGCCGTGGGCAGATGGGTGCCTGCTGGGGACGTGGACGCCACGGATTGCGCCGGCATGGGGCCGGATGCTGGCGACCGCGATGGCCGTGACCCAGCTGTCGGTGCCGGGGCCGCGGGCGAGCGAGAGCCGCCATCGCTTGAAGACCCTGGGCTTCGGCGCGCCGCGGCGTCTGCAGGCTGAGTTTCATTATCGGCGGCACGGGCGCAGGTGGTGATGGTGGGGCTCGGCGCCGTCGGCGCCGCACTGGCCACGCCTGCGGCGGGCGCCCGTGGCCATTGATCAGCAGAGCCCAGCGGTAACGCTCCTGCTGCCGTACCCGCAGAACCCGCCTCCAGGGGATTGGCGGGGCCGGGCCCATCTGCATATGCTGCCAACGTAGGCGCGGGCGATGCGGCCGGCCCGACAGGCAAACCCGCCGGAGACGCCCTCGCCGCTGCCGGTGCGGCCGCGTCCGCTGCGGCCGCTGCAGGTCTCGGCGCGATCCCGGCCTTGACGGCCATGGAGCTGTCCGTGTCTGCGGGTGTGCGAGGAGCTGCTGTGGTAACCGCCGGGGCTGGCGGAGCCGCCGGACCGCCAAATGGAATTGGGGCATCTACTTTCATGGTGAATCCCCCCGCCGCTGCGCCGCCGGTACTGGGCTCTCGCCCGACTGACAAGCCACGGCCCGAGCTTGGCCCCGAGCCCGGGAAAGCAGATGAGCGAGTCTCCCAAGGTGCGTGGGTAACCGCAGCGCCGAGATTAGACATTGCGGACGCTGATGCATATGGCTGCTGGTACGCCCCTGTCGATGGCGGGCCCTGCAGGAGATGGAATGGTCTGTTTGCGGTGTTGCAGCACCTGTACCGAGGTTTGTGATCTGCTGCGGTTCGACAGGCAGTGTTAACCCCGAACCCCAATTACACCACCCCGATCACACGTACACTCATTCGTGTAACGTCTGCACAGAACCCTAAGCCTCGACCGCAACCAACCGCCCAGCCTCGCCCTAGCTTAGGAGGTGAACAAGAAAAGGGGGTAAAAGAACACGCCGCCGAGACTGCACGCCAGCTGAGCGCTCTATTTCAGCGCTACTAACCTTTCTCTCTCCGCTGGCACGTGCGCGGCAACCTACGCTCTGCCGCCTAAGGCTCTCAACTACTGCCTAGCCTGCGGCACGGCACACCCCCCAAGCGAGGCAAGAACAACGCTCCTCCGAAGGTGCGCAGGAGAAGCCACGGAAAGCCAAAACCCACCCACAGACAACGCACCGACAACCCCACCGGCCGGCCAACAGACACGTGCGCCACCTCTGATTCCCTCGAGCGAGATCGGACCCGGGCTGGCGTAGGGGGAGGCAAAAGGGAACCAGAGTCAAGGCAAAACCTCCCCCGCACCGGGACCGGCCTAACCTAAGGCGCACAAACCCCAAGGACAGACACCTATCGCACGGTCCAAAACCGCACACGCGCCGCGAAGAACGAGGGGGGGGCGGGCGGGAGACAAACAACTCGCGGGTCGGCAGGCTGCTGTCTCTGTTGCTAGGCGGCGCCCGATCAACGGCCCGTTACTGTACCAGAAGTAATACCGCTACTATATTATACGTCTGCGAAGACGGAAACCAATGTCTAACAAGGAGCAACGGCCCAACAAACTGCGAGGCTCACCCGCACGGCCTGGTGCCGTACCTAACTAGCCACCCGACGGGAGAACCACCCAACCGCAATCACCGCCTTTCCCAAGCAAGTCTGTCTCACCTTGCGCCACAAACCGCATTTTGGGCAAGGCCTAAAATAACAATTTCCGGTACATACCGACAACACCCTCGTTCCCTTGCATAACCTTTCCACACAATGCTCAAACGCTGCAACACCCTGCCTCAATCGCACCTGCGTGAGGTTGGCTGCCGACCGAGAGTATCCATATTCGGGTGTAGGCTGTTCCGCATCGCCTGCGTAACCAAACACAGTAAGCCGCAGTTATTTAAATTTCATGTTGGCACGCTCGATGCCCTACTGTAACGCTCAAAGTCCATGGCAACATCTTGTCTATGGTGATCAACGGGCACGCAACCCCCTCCAAGAGTTACCTTCTGCAAGGCCGAGAGTTCCGACAGTCCGTGAAACGCTCTTATCAACAGCTTCAAGCAGCCCTTCGGCAGCTTTCAGCTGAGCAGTTAACCAAGACGCCATATTAGGGGGCAATTCAGCAGCTTAGACCTTTCCAACATCCTCAGCTGATAGTGAGACTTTGCATCGACAAGCCTGGAAGTCGTCCCGTGCGACTCATTTCAACCGAAATCATGACAGTCGTACTATGGTACCAAGGAAGCTGACCCTAGCCACAATACGAAGCATCCGCAAATATTGGAAATTAAAACTTTTAATTCCAAGTGTACACCGACTCCCAGTGATCCGTTCGGTCAAACAGTCGTCAAGTGCCTTCTCAGTTACTCGCCCCAAAAGCAATGTATAATTACGGCTACGGAGCACCACCCCCTCCTGCAGCGCCTCCTTATCCTTATGCGCCTGGTGCGTACGGGGCTCCGCCCCCTCCTTATGGGGGGGCCTACGCGGCCCCTTATCCGGCCGCACCTGCATATGGTGCACCTCCTCCCCCGTATGGGACATACCCAGCGCCCTACGGCGCACCTCCACCAGCTCCATCTCCATACGGGGCCTACGGGTATGCTGCGCCGTACGGTGCACCGCCAGTTGCTGCGGCGCCAGCACCAGCGCCTCAGCCCGCCGCGGCCGCTGCGCCTCCGCCGATGCTGCCGGCCCCAGCCGCGACGCCCGCCCCGTCAGCCGCTCCACCTGCCGCCCCCGTGGCCCCGCCGCCTTCAGCGCCACCGGCAGCGCCGAGCAGCAGCTACCCGTCCCTAAACGCACCCCCGCCGCAACAGACGGTGCCGCCTGCCAGCCAGCCGCAGCCGCAGGACAGCAGGACCGCTGCGGCCGGCAGCTCAGCCCGGCCTGCTTCCGCGCACCCGGCTGTAGGTGGCAGCAGCGGCGGCTATCCATCTGCTGCAGCCGCCTCCTCCGCCACGGATGCCCTGACGAGGCCCCAATCGGCCGCCCCGACATCGTCTGCTGCGGCGTACGGCGCGGCGGCGCCGTACACCTACGGCCAGCCGTACGCCTACAACCAGCCTGCGCCCGCGGCAGCTGCGGCATATTCCCCGGCGCCGGTGCCGACAACGGCGTACATGCCTCCCACGACCTACGCCCCGGCACCGGGTCACGGCACTCGGCGCCGCCGCGCTGTGCTCGTGGGCTGCTCCTACCCGGGCTCAAGCGCCGCGCTGAACGGCTGCCTCAACGACGTGCAGTGCATCCAGGTGCCTCCAGAGCGGGGGAGAATCCACCGGGCATGGAGACGACGTGACTGCGGACTTGGGAGGCGAGCGGAATGGCCTGTCGGGGTTGGGGTTGAAGGGTGAAGGGTGAAAAAGCCAAGTCCGGACCGAACCGGGGCGCACCCAGCACTGCACTCGTTTGACGTAGGGGTGGGGGTTGAGGAGCGGGGTTTCCGGCGCGGTGCGGTCTTCTTCCCGGGACGAGGGCACCAGGGGCTGGGTGTGTTCCACAGAGGACCACAGAGGACGCGGGTCCGAACCGCAAATCCCGTGTACCCTGACGAGCAGACCACCACGCGGTCTAGTCTCCCCGGTATACAGTCCGGGAGCGTAGCTGCCGTCGTGCTCCGGGGGGGCTGGACCTCCGCCGCGGTACCGGTACTGGTCCAGGGGGGCCCGCCCTGGTCGCTCGCCGCCAGCCCGTAGCCTTGGTGCAGCGGTTGGACCACTCGCCTCGCTTCGATCGACCCCTCCCGCAGTGTCCCACGCCCTGTCGCCCGGACCCCTGCCGCACCTAGCTGTGCAGTTGTTGTCCCCCTTCCCCGCCTCGCCGCCGCCGCAGTTCTGCCTGCAGAAGCGGTTCGGGTTCACGGACCAGCAGATCGTGGTGCTGCGGGACGACCACCGCAACCCGGACTTCACGTCCACCAAGGCCAACATCTACAGGGTGGGGTGGGGGGTTAAGAAGAAAACACAGGGTGGGGTGGGGGTGTTGCGACGCGAGAGAACCGGGGGGGGGAGTCGAGGCGCTCCACCACACCGGGTGTATTGTTTGAGGGCATCTGTGCACACCTGGTCAAGGGGCGTGGGGTGTGTGCCATGTGGGAGGACGAGGCAGGGGAGTCGCAGGAGTCAGGAAGGCAGGGAGGTGGCGGGGGACGCGGGGAAGCGTGCCAGTGTGGCAATGGGCCACACGGTGAGCAGAGCGGGTTTCCTTCGGGGTGCGTCTCCCTGGGATGCGGGCAGTGGGGCGCGGCCCGCCCGGCTGGAAGGGGCCCGGGCAGCCAGGAGCCATTGGGCACTACAAGCGAGAATTCACAAAATGTGAAACCTCAGACGGATGTGGTGGAAGAAAAGGCCGAAGATTTAGCAACACGTTCATCAGAGCATTGGAGGGCGCCCGTTGGGCGCCAAGGTCGATACGGCGTGTCGTTAAGAGGGGGGGTGACAGATCCCGTACGGGCTGCCCTTGGCCTGCCGTACCGTTACGGCCCCTGCAGGCCATCCAGTGGCTGATGATGGACCAGCGGAATGGCGACTCGCTGTTCTTCCACTTCAGCGGCCACGGCAGCCAACAGTACGACCGCAACGGCGACGAGGAGGACGGCTACGATGAGACCATCTGCCCGACCGGTGGGTGGGTGGGAGGGTTGGGTGGGGTGGACGACTGGGCCGGATGGTGGTTGATCCGGCGTTGACCGTGGGGCCTCCGACCCGCTGCCGGGTCGCCGCACAGCCGGAGCACCCGCACCAGCCGCGCGTCGTGGCTGTTGCAGGGCAATGCCGTGTCTCCCAGCACCCAGGCCACGCTGGTCGGGCGTGCCGGCTCGCACGTGTCTTGCCGCAGCCCCCCGCCGCCCCGCGCGATGATACCGGGTACTCTTACCGTACTCGTACCGGGTATCCGACCTCCCGGTTTCATCGACGGCTTCCAGACGCGGGCTTTCAGGGTACGTCTTGGCTCCTGAGTGCAGAAGCCCCACGCGCCGTTGCCCGGGTCGCGGATTACCGTACTGCCTCACTGGCCGCATGGGATGGGGTGGGGGGCACGCACCCCGCGCACCCGGCGTGGTCCCTTCCCGCAGACTTCAAGCACGCGGGTCAGATCGTGGACGACGAGCTCAACCGCATGATGGTGCGGCCGCTGCTGCCCGGCGTGACGCTACACGCGGTCATCGACGCCTGCCACAGCGGCACGGCGCTGGACCTGCCCTTCCGAGCCAAGGTGGACGGCGGCGGCCGGTGGTACTGGAAGGGGCGGGCGCGGTACGACAAGATGACCGCGGGAGGTGAGTGTGCGGAGGCACAGGCATGGGTCCGACTGCTGCGACTAGCGGAGTAGCAGTACGGGTGCGGCCGCCCTTCCCCCGCGGTGCGCGTCGCCGAGCAGCTGGTTACGCTGTAACTCGGACTGATGGGAGTTCGTTGTGTTTGGCTGCCGCAGGTACGGCCTTCCAGTTCGGTGCATGCAAGGACTCGCAAGTTGCTCAGGTGCGTGGGTGGGAATGCGGGCGACCGCGAGCCACACCTGCAAGCACCCGACGGGACGCAGTCCTGGCACACACCCACACACACACACACATACACAGTTCACATACATAGTTCACTGTAGCTACGCCCGTGCTTGCGCTGCGCCCTGGTGGTGGCGCGGTCGTCTTGCTTGCATGCCATATTTGTCTTGCTGTATTGCCAATCGTAAGTAAATCGCAGGTTTTGGTTAGTATCCGGGCCTGGCGGTTTTGGGTGGGCTTCTTGTTGAACACACACATACTCGCGGCTCAGTTTCTTTTTGCACACAAGCACACCTGTGGTGGCGCGGTCGTCTGGGTTTGTCTGCGAATTGCACGTTTCGCCGCTTCTCTGGTTAGCGTATTGCAGGTTGACCGGTTCGGGTGGGCTTCTCGCTCAACCCATGCACCTACCGGCGGCCCCCGCACCGTCCCCCTTGCCTTTTCTGTTTTAGGCCCCGTTGCCATTTCTGGGTTTGGTTTTCCTGTTTTAGCCCCCTTTGCCGCACACCCTCCGAATCCCACCCCCCGACATTCCGCAGGACACCAAAGCCCTGAGCGGCACCGCCTACACAGGTGCTGCGACGTACTGCTTCATCCAGGCCATCGAAAAGTACGGCGTGGAGCAGTCGTACGGCCAGGTGCTGAACCACATGATGACGGCGCTGCGTGCCGCCACGGGCGGCTCCTCCGGTGTGGGCTCCGCGACCTCCTTCCTGGCGGCCTTCCTGTTGGGCGGCTCTTTCTCGGGAGGGGGCCAGACGCCGGTGTTGAGCTGTGACAAACAGGTCGATCTGTACAGCATGAGGCTCTCGATTTAAATGCACGGCTGGGTGATATGGATTGGGGAACCCATTCACGGCTGGGTTAATGACGTGAAGCTTGCGGCGGTTCCCCGAAAGAAAACATCGGTGCACTCCCATCAGGGAAAGACCCGAGCGCGCTGAGTGTCCTCCCTCGCCTTGCAACGTTGTCTGTATATGCAGGGAGCGGAGGGTGGTGGTGGTGTGTGGGGCGTGCCTCCGACGTGTGGAAATCTGGTGTGCGGCCGTCTTGCTTTGTGCTTTTCTTCGCGGCAGAACTCTTTCTGCTTGACTTTAGGGTGGGTGGGTCGGGAAATGAATGAATGAACGTTATAGCGGTCCCCAAAAGGGGATCAACGGTGAATACCAGGGCAAGTCCCTGCGGGCCCCATCGACAAGGCGGCAAGGTTACCCCAGACCTCAACGCCGCGAACAACAAAAAAATCAGGAGGGCCGCAACCCCGCCCAGACAAACCACCGCCCCACCTACGCAAGCAGAGGCGCACAGCGGGGCACCACCACCAAAGGGATAGGCACAGCAACGGGCAGGATCCCCAAAGGTGGAGAAAGCCAAGCACGGGGGAGGTCACACGGGCAGTGTCGGTTGGAGATACGCGCAGGCTGTCGCCGAGTGGGTGAGGCGGCATCGGCGGTCGCCGATGTCCCGTTGGGTCCGCTGTAGCATGATTCATTCATGCGGTGTCCGTTAATGGCGAGGGGATGGATTCCGACCGGCTCGAAATTTTTTCGCAGGCATGCGGTCATAAAACACACTTGCCTTTATTGCTCGGGGTTGCTCCTGCCGTCATGCCCCCGAAAAGGGCGCCCTACCCGCAAAGAAAGTTTTTGAGCAGGTGGTGCCGGGCCTGCCGGCACATCAGTACTGATAGGCACTGGTCGAGTTGCCGGGATTTCCGGTCTGCGAGTGACTTTCAAATTTGAGGGTTTAATTGGGCGGGCTTGAGTCAAGCGCTGACCAGCTTTGCAGTGTTCAAAGCCACAAGCTAACCCCTGCTAACCCGGGCTAACCTATCCGGCGACCGATCCGATAAGGACTGATGTGCCGTGATTGGTGATATGCACCGCCCTTTCACACGTTTCCACGCAGGGGGCCCCATGGCGGCAGCATGGGCAGGCCAAGTCTTAACCAAGATGGTTATCGCCCGTTGTTGCCAATCTCCGTCCTTTCTCCACCCGGGATGCAGAGTACAACTGATTGCCGCAGTGAATGGAAAGCTTGTTGATTTGGAGGATTGTTCCAGCGCCATCTTACCAGGACTCCTAACACGCCCAACGGTCTTGAACACGGCTTCCGGTACCTGCTGAACTGAAGGATGACCACTTGTGCACCGTTATAAATTCCCAGTTTACAAAAATACATGGATAATGAACGGGATGTTGTCCTGAGGTAACGCCTCATGAGTGCCTGGAATGACAGACGCAGAGGAAAACGGTATCCGTACTCGCGCATCATAGTTGCCTTCTCTTGAACACACATCGATAGTCACTTTAGATCTACGCGTTTGAAACACGGAAGCTACGTTCCTTCTAGGCTGCAACCGAGGGTACTCATCCACCTCATCCTGTCATTTCCCGGCCCGTGATAGACTCTTCCATCGATGGCTGCTCCAGTTCCAGAGTTATCTCAAGTCAATGTAGCCAAGCTTGTGCTTTTAGGAGAAATGGGCTCCGGCAAGTCGTCTCTGGTGCTGCGATACGTCAAAGGGCAGTTCTTTGACTATCAAGTGGGTCATCGTTTGCCTTGGAGCCAGCTTTGACTACAATGGAGGGACCTGAATAAGCTAAGCGCGTGCCCGTGCAACCGCGTCTGCAGGCGTCCACGGTTGGCGCTGCTTTCCTGACAAAGACTCTGCCGGAGCTCAACGTAAAGTTTGAGATATGGTACGTTAAGACTCAGTTGACAGTGGTCTCAACCAGGGTTTGGCCTGTCCTTCACTGTGTTCGAGGTTCTTCTGGATGCAGGGACACTGCTGGCCAAGAGCGCTATCATAGTCTCGCACCGATGTATTACAGGTTGGTGCAGCTTGCCAATTTGTGACACTGCGTGTCGTGTGGTCAACTGGCGACGTGCGCTCGTGTCGTTTCAGGGGCGCTGCCGCGGCCATTATCGTCTATGACATTACCAGCCCGGACTCGTTCACGCGCGCGAAGTCTTGGGTGCGCGAGCTGCAGCGGCAAGGCAACCCGGCCATGATCATGGCGCTTGCAGGTGAGGTCGTGGGGGAGGGGTGCACGGGGCGCCAACAAGGGTGGCATCTCACCGTTCCGGAGTTTGACTGTGTATTCGAGGGGATGTGTTAACATGGGGCGATGTGGGCCGCTAGGTAGCAGAGCGACAGTAGGGCTGAGGTGCTCATACCTCTTCGGACATCTGTGCAGGCAACAAGGCGGACCTGGAGAGCCAGCGTGCCGTTCCCACGGAGGAGGCCCAGACGTACGCGGCGGAGAACGGGTTGTACTTTTTGGAGACTTCGGCGAAGACGGCGTCGCACGTGAACGAGCTCTTTGAGGAAATCGCCCGTAAACTGCCCAAGCCGGAGGCGGCGCCACGGCCGCCACAAGGCGGCATCGTTCTTTCCGAGAGCCAGCAGCCCCAGGCCAGCAGGAAGGGTGGCTGCTGCTAAGAGGGGCGCTGTGTGCTCGCAGGAGGGTGGAGTGGCGCAGGCATGCTTAGTGTACACCTTGCTTCCAGATGACACGCAGTAGGCGCAACCAAATACGGGCTGCATTCCTTCCCGTCTGGCTGAAGGGCATTGGGGGCATGCATTGGCAGCAAAACGCGGACAGTCTCTACGTCTCGCTCTGCTCACGCGGAATTCGTTTGGGCATACTGGCAGCCGCATACCTTATGAGAGTGTGGTCAAGTTTTGCACGATAAAGAGGTCGTAATAATTGTGGTTGTACAAATAGAAGCGTTACGTGGGCGCATATCGGAAGGGCGTTGGCGGTTCCGATGCGGTATCTCTGCGCAAAGCAGCTGTCCCGCTTGTAGCGGAGAGTGACGTCGTTGTGGCTGCTAAGCTGCTGGTGGTGCGTTTCGGCAGCTTTCAGGGTGCACTTGACATTGTGCGGGTTGTAAACTGTGGTCCCTTGTTGATCTTTCTGCACAGGATTTGTGGTGATTGGTTTGATATCTTGCTTTGGTGACGGCGTGTGACCGCCAGGGCTTCTGCGTGCTAGCTCATGGCGCCAACTGCTCGGCTTGGCCGTGAGGACGCGACGTCCGGCCGCGCATTACACACATCGGCGGTCTGCCTGTTCATGTATAGGCCGGGCCAGAGGCATGAACCGCGTGACTGGACGGTCTGGAGGATTCGGGACGGTAGTATGGCTCCTAAGGAGCTCGGAGCCCCGCAATCCGTCTGTATTCACCAACGAAGGAAACCTGTAGAAATTAAGAGTAGAAATTAAGAGTTTTAAATTCCGAAGGTTGTGTTGTGAACGCGTATTTTGGGCGACGTCTATCAACGCGCCTTCCGAGTATTGTCGGGTCCCATGCCGCCCCGGAACCATGCGGCCTGATTCCCCACTCCTTGCCGATGGCTACTCAACACAGCCAACTTGCCTGCATGACCTTCCGCGCGCCTGATACCACCGGAGGTAGGCCCAAACCAACAAGCACCCTGTCAAACTGCGCCCCGGGGCAAACATGTGTCCAGCGTGACCAAATATGAATGCACGCAAGTGTCCAACAGAAACGTCTTCTGCGACGTTCTGCGGTTTCGACCCCTCCTCATGCCACTCTCGATGCCGCTGCAGTACCGTTCAACGTCCTAACTTGCAACATATGTCATGAGCCTCGCAGCTGGCAAAGCGACCTGCAAGGCCACGCCGTGCGGCCAAAATACCTAATGCCACATTACTGGCCCTCTACTGCATAAAACACGAATCCGCAATTCCCCATGCATCCCAAGTGGGCTTCCCCTGTGTCCCCTACGCATCTGTGAAGGCCGTTAGCCGTCACTGGCGTCAAAACCCCTAGTCCTGCAATGCGCAGCTCAGCAGACCCATTATCCATACTTGTGACACAGGTCATGCCCAGCGCCTGCAAGTGTGATGATGTGCAGCTTCTCGCCCAGCCCATGCGCCCTGCATGACCCCACAGGCAACCAAAACGCGCTGCGAAAGACGGAACGCCGGCCCAGACGCCAATGACGCAGATCCCTTCTCACCCGAAGTCTGGCCAGCAAGAGTGTGCACTCGCAGAACGCACCGCCACAGCAGGCAACAGGACAGCAACGGTCGGCAACGGTCGCAACGGTGCATCAGCACCCGCCACAGCTGCTCTGTCACGCTCGAGCTATCCTGGCCCGCTGATTGCCCAGCCATGTCAGCAGCGTTGGGATGCCCCTGAACCCCCTGGCCCTTGGCGACCCGATGCAACGCCCTCATCATCGCTCGAAATCCTGTTGAGCGCTCCACGGATGCAGCCCCCCTTTGACAAGCAAGGCGTGGCGCCTCCCGCATTCCTCACGAGTCGGCCTTCACGCCAACGGCGATGTTCGCGACCTGTGCGATGACCGCGTACGCACAGCGAACAAGCAATGAATGCGTTGTGGACACACTTCGCATAAAGCGCATCGGTCGGAGGAGGGGGATGCAACAAGGCCAACGCCGTTGACTGCCTGACGGTTTCGACGTGCATGACAGACACCCGACGGTCTTATTCGGACTGATCCACGCGTGTAGTCCTTGAACAAGGTCCATCCCCAAGCCAACACTGATGCAGCAACGTCGGCGCACCTCATTGCCTTTGTCGTCGTACGACGGGGGATTTTCCACTACCACCGTTTGCGTCGGCTTCGGGCGGGGTGGTGGCTGTGAGCTGTTTGGCCCCGCTGATGCGGCACCTGCCAACACTGCTCCCGCTGTTGCTGAGGTAACTGGTGTGACGTAATGGCACACAGAGCATTTCACGCTCTGCGCTCCAACCGGGTACTGCAGCATGACGCTACAGCCGTTGCATACCAGGTGGACGTACACGGGCACCTGTGGGGGTATCAGGTTGCAGATATCCGGCGTTGGATCGTTGGCAACGGCATAAAAACCTCAGAAGAATCGTACCCTCCAAATTTCACTCCTGCTTGCCGATGCCTGTCGAGTACGACAGAACGGAGAGGCAACACGGCGCCCTGATCCCACAATCCCAACGGAGTCTTCTCCGTCGTGCATTCTTTTGGCATCAAACGCACCTGGGTCACGGCATGGCACAACGCGCACTGGACGCTCTGCGCGTTTCGAGGGTAGGACAGCAGGACCCTGCAGCCGTTGCAAACAATCTGCGCGCTGTTCGCTCCGGCATAAGCCGGCGCTGTCGTGATGTGGTCGCAACGTGCGCAGCGTACATTTGAAGCTCCCTGCAGTTGGTGGCACTCTCACCTATCAGCATTAGACCTTCGGTCGTCAAGCCCACATAAATCTAACCTGAGGATACATGAGTAGTTGTTGGCATCCGCCACACACAAGGTGGCACTGAGCTGGGGCAGGCATCGCACCTGCAAGAAGCAGCCGTGAGTTACACTCCACCCAACACACAAGGTTACCGGTAACGATGCACACCTACCGCTGTGCGGAAATTGATACATAGACATCGCTCCTTTACTTTTTGGAAGTTTCCTTAGCAGGTACACAAGACTGTCAAAATCGATGCAATAGAGAAATTCTACAAAACCAGCGCATGTATGAATTGAGTTTCGCAAGGCAATTTACATGACAACTGCGAGACGGGTAGCTTTGCGGAAAGGAACAAGGTGGCTACAAAGTACAACGAACTTGACCCGCAATCAAATTCATTACCGTCGCTTCTCCATGAATGCCCCAGTACTGTATAACTCTGTGACATAACTCTTACAAAGCAAATACTGCCACACTCATATCCCCAATATTGGAGAGGGCACAGACCGAAGGTTTCCTCGACGTATGCAACTTCATTTTGCTAAGTCGCTGTGCTTGTTCTTTCTCATCCTCGGCGTGACGAGGTCTGCTGGAGACCAAGATGTACCCGGCGAGTCGAGCAACAGTCACTTGTTGTGCACGCGTGGGCTGCTGTTGCGTGATCTGGGTTGCTCTTCTCTCCTTTCAGTTAACATAGATGTCAAAGGAGAGGCTGCTGTGCATGATGGCCTTGAAGGGGTAAGTATCGTGTTGGTTAAAGCGGCTGGCTGTGTCGCGGAAGGCACAGAACGGCCTTTTTTGAAGCCCAGCAATATATGCCATATTACCATTTTCCTAGCTTCGGCCTTTAGGCTCCATCGTTTCGCGTTTTGCGTTGCAACCAAACGGGCAAGTGCGAGACGTCGGCTTGGCACCAAGTCCAGCAGGGCCCGTGTTTCATCACCGGCTCATCAACGGGGTTGTGTCGTGCTGCCTGCAGGCTCCTGCAGGTTCCGACGCAACTGCAGGAACAACAGGTCCTACAGACCTCCTGCGGAACTCATCTGCGGCTTGTCCGGCAACACCCCACGAGACATTGAGCACATCTGGTGAACCGGGCTGTAACCCAGATGGCGGTGTTAGTTGTGCCGCTAGAAACGGCCTCGACGATGCGGTGCTTGCTAATGGGGCGCGAGGAGTGCTGGATGCTGCGGGGTCAAAGACCGGGCCCACAGACCTGCCGATGGCGGATGCAGCAGCCACACCGTCTGTTGATAGTGACTCTGAGACCTCTGAGTGCCGGCTAGCCTTACAGCGCCAGCATCCACCATCTCGTGCCATCCAACTAGACTGTGAGGTCCAGTCATTACCACCTCAGCTGCCGGCGGTTGAGTCGCAGCCTCAGGCAGCTGAGCCGCCGCAGCCGCCGCAGCTGTCCGAAAGGTCTTGCAGAGATGCAAGTGTTCAAGTGCCGGATGGCGGGGAGGTCACTCGCGGCGGTAATGAAATTGCCGACGCTGCCGCCAATGGTACTGTCAGGGCGGGCCTTAATGCTTCTGTGGCGATAGTCTCTGCAGCGGCGGCGGCGGCGGCGGAGACGGCTCCTTCAGCGGCGGATGCAGTAGTGGTGACGCAGCAGGATGCCGCTTTCCATGGCCAGTCTCCAACCGCACAGGCAGCCATTCCGGTAACGACAACGCAGAGTTCAGGGCCTGCGCAGGCGGCTGGTGTGCCGCACGCGCAACCCGCGCAGTCAGTGGCGGACGTGGCTCCTGCTCCTCAGGCGACGCTGTTGCAAAACCAGCTGCAGGCACCCTCGCTGGAGGTGCAGACGCCACCCACCCCGCCCGCGCAACAGCCGCGCACACTGACACAGCAGCAGCAGCAGCAGCATCCACCTCCGACATCACCACAGGCGCCACCGCAGCCCATCCCATCGGCGCCGCCTCCCCCCATAGCCCCACAGGCGCCGCAGCCACCGCCACCGATGCCGACGCCGACGCCGCCCTCAACATCCGCGCAGCCCGCCCAGCCGGCGCACCCGGAACAGCATCGGAAGCGCTCCGCCCACACTGCCATCCCCAAACCTGACGAGTTTGTCATGGCCATGCCTGCGTCCGAGCTGTCCGTATCAGTCCTCACGGCGGACGGGACAGGTTCGGTCGGCGGCCAGCCTGCGACACAACATGGCCCGGGGGGCGAGGAGATTTTCTTTGAGGGCTACGCCGGGGCCGGGTCGTTGTCCGCAGCCGAAATTGACGTGCGCTTGGCAGCCGGCGAGGCTGGACTGGGCGTTGCGGGCGGGCTGGAGCTCGGCTTGGGCGGCACCGGGGGAAGCGGCGCTGGCACGATGCCGCACGGCGCCGCGGCAGCGGGTGCCGGCGCCGCGACCGCCAGCGGCGGCGCCGCTGGCGCGTCCGTGGCCGGGCAGCTGGCCGGCCTGGAGTACGACGAGGATGAGGGCCGCAAGATCAACTTGGCCTCCGCCTCGGACGGCGCCAGTATCGTGGCGGCGAACAAAGAGGCCAAGCGCCCGGACCGGCTTATCGACGGCGACGACGACTCCTACATGAAGAACGCCTGCTCCGCCTCCAAGTGGGTCATTGTGGAGCTGTCCCAGCTGGGCCGCGTCGATGAGGTGGAGTTGACCATGAAGGAGATGTACAGCTCCCGGGTGCGGGAGTTCGTGGTCAAGGGCCGGCAGTCACACCCCAAAAAGGACGGTCTGGCGGACTACGCGCGCGGGCTGGAACTGGACAGCTGGCAGCTTCTGGGCAGCTTCCACGCCGAGAACCGCAAGGGCAGCCAGCGGTTCCGGCTGCCGCGCAAGGCACGCGTGCGGTACCTGCTGCTGCAGGTGCTGTCACATTACGGATCGGAGGAGATGTGTGCGCTCAACAGTCTGGAGGTGCTGGGCGTGACGGCGGCACAGGAGCTGGAGGCGGCGCTGTCGCGGCCGCTGAATCCGCACCCGCAGGCGGCGGCCGCCGCGGCAGCAGCGGCTGCTGCCGCTGCGGCGGCGGCGGCCGCGGGGCGGGCGGCAGCGAGTGCGGCGGCGGCGGCCGCCGCGGCGCCAAGGGCAGCTGTGACAGTCACTTCGCTGTCCAGCCAGGAGGCGGCGGCCGTTGCCGCGGTTCAGGTCTCTCAGCCAGCTCAAACGCCGGCGCCTGTGCCTGGAGCAACCGAGTCAGCACCTTCAGCGGCGGCGGCACAGCCCGCGCCAGCGCCAGCACCAGCACCGCTGATAGCACCAGCAGCTTCGCAGGCACCGCAGCCTCAACCTGCACCGCCATTGCAGCAACAGCCGCAACAGCAGCCGCAACACCCTCAGGAGGAGCCTCGTGATGGGGACACCGGTTCGGTGTTGCGGCCAGGGGCGGTGCCGGCGGGTGCTGCGGATGGTGCCGTGAACCCAGCGGTAGTTTGCGGGGCGATGCCAGCTCACGGGGCCGCCGGCCGGTCTGAAACGCCGCAGCCGGATGCGGGCTCGACTGCGGATGCTGCACATGGGCCAGCCGGCGGGTTAACAGCGCAAGAGGCGGCAGCTGGTGAGCAGGACGTCAGCAAGAGCACTAGCGGTGGCAACAGCAGTAGCCTAGGTAATGGCAGTGCCACAAGCACCAGCTTCCATAACAGCAGCAGCAACAGCACCAGCGCCGCGAGTGTGAGCGTCAGCAGCCCAAGCGGCGGCCCGGAGGGTACATATGCGGCCATCGGTCAACAGCACCCCCGACCTGCTGCGGAAGCTGCTGATGTGGGCGCAGCGATCACGGCTCCCCCGACAGGCGGTGGCGTGCGGGCGGCTGATTCCGAGGCTGCGGGGATTGCCCCGGTCAGCGTACTGTCGCAGTGCGAGGGAGAGTCTGAGCCCAGCGTCGATGGCCCGCAACCCGCCAAGGGACTGCCGGACGGCGATTTGCCCACTGAGGCCTCCAACGGTTGCACCGCAAAGCCTGAAAACTTTTCCTTGGCTGTTGGCAAGGCATCCCGGCCTGGGCCGACTCCCGAAGCGGCCGTCCCTGACACGGACGCGGAAACTGCAGCCCACACAGCCTTTGGCGGTGCTTCGGCGCTGCCTGGATCACCGGCGGGCAGCGCGCAGGCCTGCCCCGGGGCAGCCGCGCCTGGGACGTTGGACAGCAAGCTCAGCACAGAGGACAATCCAGGCGCGTCTGCGCCTGACAAGGGCCCGTCCGCCTGTGGGAGGGATGGAGGACGCTCGGAGACGGGCGCGGAGGCACCCGCATCAGCCGCGGACGTGGAGTTGGAACCTGCAGCGGAGCGGGTTCGGCCGGAAGGCAGGAACGACGGTGGGGCCGGTCCCGCGGGGGAGGTGGTCCGGGTTGACCCCGAGGACGGGCCTGCGGCTGCACAGTCGGCGGGGGGGCAGTCGGCGAGCTGCAGCGGCTCGGTTCGCGCGGCTGTGAGCGGTGCTGAGGGGACGCAGACGGCAGGGTCCCATGTGGGTAGCTCGGCAGAGGACAGCGGTCCACTGAAACCGGCGGCAGCTGCGGCGGGGAGCGCTGGCGCCGCGCCGGGGCCGCAGACCGTGACGTCGCCGAGCACCGGCCCTGAGCCTGGCGTCAGCCAGACACAGCCAAACGGCAAGGGCGGTGCCTCGCTGGCTCCCGAGGCAGCACCCCAGTCTGCCGGGAGCGGTGGTGTGTCCGGTCAGCAGCAGCAGGAGCAGCACCCCCAGCAGCCGCAGCAGCCACCGCTGGTCGGGGGAACAGCTGAGACTTCAGCGCCAGCTGGTGCGGGGGCGCCAGCTCCGGCAGCGTCGAATGCTGCCGCGTCGGTGTCGGCCACGCCGTCATCGGAAGCGGCGCAGGGTGCAGGCGCGGCACCGCCGTCAGCGCCGCCGTCTCCTGCCGCGGCGACGCCGTCCACGCAGGCGCAACCTGCGGCTGCGGCCGCGGCTCCCAGCATGCAGCCCTCTGCTCCAATGCTCAACCCCACACCTGCCAATCCGGGACCGGGGACAGCAGCCCCTGCAGCAGCCCCTGCAGCAGCCTCCCTGGACAGCATCTTGTCCATGCTGGACGTCGGTGCCGCCAGCAAGCCGCGGGTGGCCGGGAATCTGTTCGATGTGATCAAACAGGAGATGATGATGCTGAAGCTCAACCAGACGCGGCTGTGGGCCTACATCCATGCGCTGGTGGACGCGCTCAATGCGAGGCACGAGGAGCTGGAGGCCGACGCTCAGGCAGTGGAGGACAAGGTGGGGGCGTGTCGGGGGGGCCGTGTCCTTGTGTTGAGAGGACAACAAGTGGGGGCGCGCTCGACTTGATAGGAGGGTATAAAGCCAGTCATCGCGATCGGATGCGGCAGCCCGGGCCCGACTCCCGAGAAGTGCCTGTGCAGTGTGTACCGGCCGGACCTTGGCCGCCGCGGTCCTGCATGAGAAGAACAGGCCCCCTGCCTCGGCCGTTGTCGTTGACGACCGTTGTCAACCGCCGCTGTCGTTCCTCATATTCCTAACCGCTGTGCAGTTGGAGCTGCTGGACGCATCGCTGGCCACCGTCAGCCAGGCGGCCGCGCGCGCCAGCGAGGTCTCCGTGGCCCCGTTGGCGGCGCTGACGGCGCGGATCGAGGAGCTGGAGGCGCGCGCGGCGCGGTCGGAAGCGCACGGCGCCGCGGTCCTCATGTACTGCAGCGCCGTGCTTGGGGCGGCGGCGCTGGCGGTCCTGGCGGGCGGGCGATGGTGGGCGGTCCGGTGGCTGGTGGCGGTCCTGGCCGTCGTGAATGGGGCGACGGCTCTTACTCTGCACGCGGGGTTGGTCAGAGAGGCGCTGGAAGGCTACCGGCAAGCGACTATGGGCTTTGTGGTGGCGTTGCTGGACCCCGCGACCAGGGGAGGGCTGGGGAAGTAGTAGATCAGGCCGGGCCTGCGGGGAGGGCAAGCGCAAACCGGTAAGATGGAAGACGGGTGGACAGCCGCCGTTACTCGCAGGGTTTGGGCTCGGTTGGTTTAGGTGGGTGGGGTTCGCAGCGAGAGGGGGTTCTCAGCATAGAAGAATCGCGATTCGGAGGGGGGCGGTGGGTGTACGCCAGCGCGGCCCTGCCCCGGCTGTGATCGCCCGGAGAGTTCCCGGATTGCAGGGTTTGCAGGGTGCGGCTGTTGCGATTCAATTTTGGCTAGCTGGAGGACTCGTGACTGGGACACGCGCGATGGCGAGGACGGGAGCGGCTCACTCCAGCCGGGCAGCCCAGCTGTCGGTCTCTTGCTGGCGGGCTTGAGGGCAGCTGGGTATGGAGGCCCGGGCGGGTAGGCGGCGGATTCATTAATATTCTCTTGAGTTTGCCAGGGAACAATGTCTGTTTGGCTGTACGTCCGAAGAATCTCTCGTCTAGGCAGGGGTGTGGCTGCTAGCTATCCCGATGACTAACACACCGGCAGCCCTAGTACATGCGCGTGTTCCCAAATGCAGGGGTGCTTGATTCCGGTCCCGTCTATTTGCACACGTGCGATTAGTGGACTTTTGGAAGGCTTTCTTTGATCACCGAAAACCAAAGAAAGGGTGGTATGGGTGAAGGGAGGGAGGCTGATGACGAAGGAGCCGCACAGCCGGCAGTAGTCTGTGAGTAGTGCAGGGGGGTTGGGGGTCAGGTTATGGCCAAGACGCTGGACGCAGTGCGCATGCCAGTTAATAAGGCATTATGCCAATCAATACGGCATCATACAAGTCAAGACGGCACTATGTCAGTTATAATAGAGGTGGGACGTTACATGGTGTGCCAGCACGTGCTTGATTATGCTAGCACGCGGGTACCTTGCTTCGCGGCTGCGTCTTCTGACGATCTGTTTGGGGCGGGCAGGCTTTGCGTTCCGCACTTGGTCACGTGCTGTTTGGATGACAATCACCGGCTGACCATCGACTGATTCAACAGCACAATCGAGTCAGCGGTTACATGTCGGCTCTTCCTGTGTCCTGTTCATTGCGGAACCGTGCAAAGCCGGGGAGTCCGCCTGGAACCGCGTCTTGACATGTCGAAGGACACCGGAGGTTAAAATTTGTACACAACGCGCTGCCTCGTCTGCAGCGCTGCCTCGCTGCGTCGTACTGCATCAGCGGGAGCGGCCTCGCCGCATCGTCCCAGTCCCGCGCTCCCATCCGGCTTGCCGGATGAGGACACAAGAGGATGCGCACAAACCAAAATCGCGCCTCGCGGACCAGCCCAGCAGCATGCGGCCCGAATGCTGATGACTCAAATTTTGAGTTAGAAGAATTAGAACGTTCGGGCGTGCACAGCCCGAGGCCGGACGCTTGCTATACCTCCTCCCCCCGTACCAACTACCAATTCACCGAACCCAAATCGTCGAGGACCCGTTCTCATTTGCCTGAGCGCTCAATTACCGACGTCCCAAATCTGCCAACCAGACCGAGAACCTTCTGCTGACCATGCACGTGCGTGTGGACTGCACACACGCCCGGCGTCTTCTTCTCACCTCCGAGAAACCCAACTTTGGTAGAATGGTACACCCATCCGACTGCTTGCCAGTCCCCACACACGAATGTCGTACGTGTGGTACAACCTTTCGGATATGCATATCTCGTGGACACGAGCAGGGCCCGTAGCCACCGGCCGTGGGACGAAGAAATGAATGCCCGTCGACAGTGCGACAAGAATTACGTTGCAGACGTCACTCAGTTGGCACTGAAAAATGGACCGCATCAACACCCTAGCTACAGCAACCCTCAACCGACCTGCAGAATCGGTACGACAACGCGGCCTAGTGGACAATCCCGTAGGACGGGAGGTCCCGCCAACACCTCACTCTGGAGGCGGCGCTGTACCTATCCCTCCTGACCCTCTCCCCAGTGCTGGCCTTCCTGTCCACGTGTCACCATTCTCGCATCCCCTACTCGCGGCTGGTCTCTTCTGGGAGAGCTCCCCCCATCCTCTTACCGCGTGATGCAAAGAACATGTTCTCGAATCCGCAAACGTAGTCTGCTCAACCACAATCCACCCCCACCCACCTCGCTGGCTGGCGCACACCGCCGCCCAATGTGGGTGACCGGCGCGATTGTACGACGATGGGGTTCGACGGCCGCTGGGCCGGTCGACTGGTGGTGGGCGTGGAAGCGCTCATCGGGCCCGCATGCGGTCGGCTGGCCGGTCGACACAACATGCAAACAGCCATCGACCTAGAATGTAACAGCCCATCCAGCAGTGAACAACAAATCTCATCTCATCTCTCAACGGTACCTGAACAGGTACCAGTACCGGGACAACTCCGGTGGGCTACCGGACCGTGGGCCCACCGCACCGGATCGCCGCTGTCCAACAGTGCACGATATGCGGTGCTGCAGACATGGTTGAATCCACGGCCGCTGGCAGTGCAGGCCCCACACGCCGCCGCATGCAGTCCCGCGGTCGGGGGCCACGGCCTCTCTGTTCCGCTCTCGGGACGCCGCTGCGGGGCGCCGCTGCGGGGCGCCCCTCTGCGCATCGCGGCCGGATGGCCCCCCCTCCAGGACAGCGGCGCACAGGACCCGTCCCTCCGGCTGCGAGACCCGCCGCCTCCACCTCCCGGCGCTCTAGCCTGCCTTCCGGCCCTCGGGGCGACATCCCTCCCTGGGGCTCCTTCCTCAACAGCGGATACCGCACCCCCGGGACTTGTCGACGGACCTCTTCTCAAACCCTCTCTTCGCCCCCGCACCGCGCACACACAGCGCAGCAGGCACACTCTCGAATCGCTCTCCCTCTCCCTCTCTCTCTCCCTCTCTCTCGACCTGTCTGTTGTATCTCTTCCACTCCTCCGACACTTGGAAGGCCCTCGGAAACAGCCGCGAAACGGAACGGCTCCTGAAGATCCCGCACGCCAAGATGCGCACACACATCTCCAGGTGGCTGTCAGGCCGCTCCCTCCCCCGGCTTCACCGAGCTCCCAACGCTACGCCAAACAACGCGCATCGATCGACCAAGCACACGCGCTCCTCTCACACAACACACAAGGCTTCCCCTCAGGCTTCCTCTCCGCTCCGGGCCTCTCCCCCCCAGCCGGTTGCACACCCCACCGCGCGCCCCTGTACGGACGCTCTCTCGGCAGTCTGTGGGAATCTGTGGACGAATTGGGCCGCGGATGTCCCCAAGTCCGCGAGTTTGCGCAGACCACCGACCCTAGACCTCCGAACCGCCTGTTTTGTCATAATCGAGTCAGTATTATCAGCAGCAGCTAGCAGCGCTTCGAATCATGCCCTGAGAACACACCGGGAGGGCGTCTGTTGAGCAGGTGGTGCGCTCAGGCTCAACTCTCCCAAGTGCGGATACCAGTACCTACTCCACCCGTCTCCAAGTCTTCAGCCCCACCCCGCCATGCAGCCAGCGCAGTGGAGTGCAGAACAACGCCACGCAGCACCGGGCACAGCCTGCCGATGTGGTTCACCACCTGTGGTTAACCGACTCTGCAGCACAATATTGGCAACGAAACTACGTCTCAACACCCCCTGCCTCCCGCAGACAGGCGTCCCAGCTTCACCGACCTGCACTCAACCACCCTCCGACCCCCGGGTAGCCAGATGCGAACCCTCACTCCACAAACCCACACGCACGTGGCGACGTACATTTAACAGACGAACGGGATTGAAGAACACACACACACACACTTCTTTAAACACAGACACACGCACATGTCCAAGCTAGGAACCAAACACAGAACAAAACGCGGTCTGGATAAATGTACATTTGGTTTGTGAGATAAGCTTTCGACCGCCGCCGCCGCCGCCGGTTAGCTCTGCAGGTCACCCCAGCAGGCCTTCCCCCCGGGGCTGGCTGTCTGGCTGTCTGGCAGGCAGCAGCCCCGGTGGCCAAGACACAGTCAGCTCTCAGTCAACTCTCAACCCCGGCCCCAGCCATCCTCCGGCGTCGCATCAGCTGCGGAGTTTTGTTGTTGAACCGTGCCAATCACAGCCCTCTCTTTGTCAGTCTATTCCCCTTCTAGGCCGGCACACCATTCCTCACCATCACATCACATCTCCAGCCCACTACCCCTGTTTTCCCCTGTTTTGTTCCGGCCCCCCATCCTCACCCTCACCCTCGCAGGCCCGGCGCCTCCGCCAGCATCACCAGCACCCCCGCCAGCACCGACAGGTTGTACGCCAGCGCCAGGCCGCCGTTCTGCCGCCGCGCCGCCGCCTGCCGCCGCGCCGTCACTTTGGCGTGACGGCCCAGGATGCGGTCGCGCTCGGGCGGATACACGGCTTGGCCGGCGCCGTCGAAGAAGCGGCCGAGGCGCGCGGGCGCGGTGGCGAGGCGGTAGAGCGCGGAGGTGGGGGTCAGGAAGCGGGTGTAGGTGCCGGAGGCGTCCCGGGCCAGGGCGGACTTGATCCGGGGCACCAGGAAGGCCGCCACCGTCTCCGGGTGCTCGCACAGGATGTTGAAGGCCTGGCGGTTGAGGGTTGGTAGTTGATCGAGAGGCCGTTGGGGCGTTAACAATGTAAAGATTTTCGTCATCTCGTGTTAGTGTTAGTGGGTAAGTGGGTTGTCCCCGCCGTCTCCCTCGTCTGACCCTCGCGGACACGTACCGGTACCCTACCTGTTTGTTCGCGGCGGTAGCCCCCTCCAGCAGCAGGTCGGTCAGGATCATGCCCGGGGACACGGTGTGCAGCCGCACCCGGCTGCCCGACAGCTCCCGCTGCAGCGTCGCGGTCAGGTGAGTGATACCCGCCTTGGTGGCGCCGTACGCGGCGTAGTTGGGCGTGGCGAAGCCGTCCGCGCCCGCGCCGTCCATGTTGAAGACGTGGCCGCCCCCCGGCTGGCGGCTGAAGAGGCTGACGGCTTGGCGGGTGCACAGCAGCGTCCCCAACAGGTTGGTGCGGACCACCTGGTGGGGGTGGGTGGGTGGGTGGGTGGGTGGGAAGGAAAACCCGGGTAGGGAGAGGGGAAGGTTGAAAGGAAAACCCCGGAGAGGGAGGAGGAGAAGGAACCCCAGGCAGGGAGAAGGGGATACATTACATTGGGAGTGCGGGAGGTGCGAGTGGCGACGCAGAGAGTAGGGGGAAGGAAGGAAGGTCGGCATCCGGGAGGTAAGGCGAGGTGAGGTGAGGTGAGGCGGGTGGATCGGTCGGCCGAGGAGGACCCATGGGTTGGTCTCGCGGAGAGCCTGGCGGCCAACCGCGCGCTCAAAGCGCTCAAATTGGCGTTCACTCAAAGCATCCCCTCAACACAATCTGTCAATCTCCTTTCGAGAAAGCATTGCGGGTGTGATGATCGTATGTCTGCAGGTTGCTGTAACGGTCGTCGTACTATTACCGCTGTGGACATGACTCGCAGCACTGGAATCACCCAAGTGGCGCCAACGTGCGACTGCGGGATGTACGACAGAACCCTTAGTTATATAGAATATCGTCCCACCTGTTCTATCTGCTCGTCCCTCTGCTCCATCATCACTTGGAACGAGCCCGAGTAACCCGCGTTATTGATCCAGGCGTCCACACGTCCGAACGCCCCCACCGCCGCCGCCTCCACCGCCGCCACGCCCGCCGGGTCGCTCACGTCGCAAGCCACTCCCACCACCTGCGGCGCAGTGCGGTGTGGTGAGGTGAGGTGCATCAACCGAAAGAGTCCAGGGTTCCGTTGCCTGCCCTCCAGCCACCAACTCTCGCTCCGGCGACGCAGGGCGGTGTCGCCCACAGTACGAAACTCTCCACACAGCCGCCCCCGCGCATCCAAGTATCCCCGCCGTACGGCACTCGGCCATGTCGTCTGTCGTACACATCCGCTAGTCTCCAGAGCTGCCCAGGTGCCACCCACCCACCCATCCGTCCTCCCCACCTGAGCACCGCCGGCCGCCGCAGCCGCCGCCGCCGCGGCGGCACCGCCTGCGCTGCCGGCTGCGGCGGCCGCCGCCGCCGCCGCCACCTCCTCCCTCAACTCCTGTACGGCAAGGTCCACGGCCTCCTGTGTACGACTGGTGATGAGCACCCTGTCCCCCGCCGCCAGGAACTCCCGGGCAAGGGCCTTACCCAGGCCGCGGGATCCGCCCGTGATGACGACGGTGAGGGGCTGCCGGGGCATGGGCCACAGGTGGCGGTTGCAGAAGCGGTTGATGGCGGCGAAGAGGCCGCCCACGGCGGCGCCCGACACCACGGGCACCGCGAAATGGAGACCTGTTGCGAGGGGTGCGGCAGGGCGGCGGGGACGACGGGTGGTGACGATGAGCACTTGAGCAGGCGGTATCAATGTTGCGCGCGCCGACACGGCCGGACGCCTCGCCGGCTTAGTGCCGCAAAACCAGCGCCATTCGGGACGGGTTGATTCTGCTGCTGCTGCTGCTGCTTCTGCCGCTGTCAATGCCCGCCGCCGAATCAAGGACGAGCAACGGGTTCGGCTTTCGCGCAGCGGAGGCGCAGCGGATAGTGCATCGGATGCCCCGCGCATCCGCTGGGACGTTCCCAATGCCGTACACCCCAACACCGTACGTCACACAATACCGTACAGTGTCGCCCAGACCATGACGCACTCTCGCGCACCGCATGTCCGCACCGCATACACGTCCGAAGCTTCCCCGGACAGATCGGCTGCGGGCTGTGGCCCTTCCGCGTCCCGCACGCGTCGGTGCAATCATCCGCCCAACGCCGACGTCCGCCCGCGCCCTCACACGTCCTCACTCCTCCATCCCCACACCCCCACACTCCCACACCCTCACCCAGCAGGGAGGACACGATGCCCCAGACGTAGGCGGGCAGAACCACGGTGCCCAGCGGCCGCTCCAGTCCGCGGAGGTGGCTGTGGTTGCCGCGGAGGATGTGGTGGAGCTGCCGGATCTTGGGGTGCGCCTGGAACAGGTCGGGCCGCGGTCCGCGTAACAGCTGCGTCATCAGGCTGCTGCTGGTGCTGGTGCGACCGGAGGTAGAGGGGGCGCTGTCGCCGTCATCATCGTTGTTGTTGTTGTTGTTGTAATTGTTGCTGGCGCGTGGGCTCTGGGGCGCGGCGCGTCGAAGAAGCGGCTTGGGGCCGCGATTCCGGCGGGCAGGCACCGGCATTGGGCGAATGGAAGGCGGCTGAGCGGCCATGGAGACCGAGCCGACCGCAGCGCTGAAGGCGGCGCGACGCTGCTGCATGGTAGGTTTGGTTCGACGGAGAGGGTTAGGGTTTGAGCGGCGAAGCGCGCAGACTGCGGAGCAGCGAGGGAGGCCTAAACGAAAGAAATTTGCGTTTTGGCTCACAATATGGGTGTTGAGCACAGAGATTTAGAGGATGAAAGCAAAATTTGGCGCGGTGTGTCCTAAAACTTCCTGCGGCAAACGTCGCGAAGCGTTGTGGAGCCGTCCGTCAACGCTATCGCACAAACTATTTATATGCCACGTTGGTGACTGGCTTCAGGTCGAAACGCCGCAGTGCTGTCACAACTACGTCACAGCCAGTCAATGCATCGTACTACAGGGTACTACTAACTCCCAACGCCTTCAAAAAAGGACACGCTTGAGATAAGGGTTTGCACTAGCACAGACATTTGAAATATATATCGATGGAGCTAGGGACCTAGGGTTATTCCTGAGAATGCCAATCGGCCGGTCCGGGAGAAAGCGTTCGCTGACCCTTTCCCTATGTGTTCCTGCTAGTATTAAATTAAATATTTGTTATTCATAGACATTTTCGCGCCTCCTCGCCTGGTATGAAGCCTCTGTTAGGCCGTCGACAGGGCGGTTTCGACTCCGATCGGCGATGGCTGTTTCGCGCCTGGAATGCATATTCTCAATTGCGGACAGATTGGAGACACCTCATTATTGCGAATTCCGCAGTTAGCATGCTGCAGCGAACCCGCGAACGCAGCACTCCCAGCCCCACCTCGTCGATCGATCGGCACCGACGTCCTCGTCGTCGGTCGCCCCTGCAAAAACGCCATGGAACATTATTTGCGTGCGTGACTAACTGGCTATCCTCCACAGGGCACGACATCATTGTAGCTTTGTACGTATGCCGCAATCCTCTCCACTCGACGCACAGCCGAGCACAGCGCCACTGCGCACCATCTGTACCGGTCAACTGGCAGGCAGTGCAGTGCAGCGCAGCGCAGCGCAGTGCAGTGTAGGCAGGCGCCTTTGGGTGAGGCGAACCAGGGAGGAGTCCTACCATTGTGCGCTGTCCTGTCGCTGTCCCTGGAGCACCCGTGTGTGAGTATGTGTTCGCACGCAAGGCAGGAATTCGTGACATGCGACGGACACGGCAGCGCCCGACAGGTGCCTGTGTGCCCATATCCATCCTTGGGCAGCGGGAATACGGCACCAGCGGGGGAGAGTACCGTAGGGTGCAAGGAGGCTCTTTTACATGTACGCATGTCGTATGTTTGACAGCGGCGCATGCGATGCGATGCGGTGCGGTGCGGTGCACACACATCACGGTGTGAAACCGGTCCCGGACACTGAACAGCCTCCCCCGGCCATCCCGGTGCCGCCCCCGGCACACCCCGCGCCTGGGACCACCTTGCTTCCTCGACAGGGTTTCGAACCGACCACACCGCATCGCGTCACACCGCCACCCCTCCACCATCTGCACTGCGCCGCGGCCCGACGCGGCCGCCCAGCACCTACACAACAGATATAGCACGCACCTCGGGATGGCGACACCTGTGCACGCGAACATCTGTTCGCGCTGCCTGCCCATCACTCGGCTACCCAGCACCCACCTCCCACCTCACAGTACCCATAAGGTATGCCACCCAATTCATGGACTCACTGAGGGGGATGTACCGCATACGCACATCGCTGACGATGCGTCCCCACCCCCACCCGAGAGGAAAGCGGGGCCGGGCCCCCGGGTCTCCGAACGCACGCCGCTGCTGGCGACCCCCACGACGCCCTTTGTACCGTCTGCGCGCGCCTTCGAACGAGTCCTGCTCCCCACAGCGTCGAAATCCCCAATCCCCACGCACGCACCCACGCTCCCGCGCATCCCACAGACCCACCGCGCCCGACCGGGTCCCCTCTCCCCCCCCACCATCACCGCAAGCGTCCACTTCAGCCGATCCCGAACCCGGCCCTGCGCCCGGCCGTTGGCGCTCTTCCCGTTCCGTCAGGGCGAAGACCATGTACGGCAAGTGATACGGAGCATCATCACGACGTCGTTATCGGACTGGGCTTGCCCCCACATTCATACATACATACATACCCGAACACACAGACAGCGGGCGGTTATGGGTGGGCTTCTCGTCGAACACAGACAGCACCACGTCGGGTCGGGTGCAGACGGACCTACACAAGTCGCGCGAGAAAATAAGGGTCCTCTCCCTGAGCACAGCCCGGGCACGAAAAAACCTTGCGGGGTGGAGCCTCACGGCAGTTACGCGCCGTACACCTCCGCCTCAGAGCTGGTCGCCCATGCGCGCGTCGACGGCCCCCGACACCTACCCCCCCTCTCCCCCAGGGGGGTAACGATGCACTTGACGGCGGCTGAGGCCCACCAAACCCCACCACCACTACCCCAACATGATGCGGGGTCCCTGCTTCGTTACCGTACACCGCCGCACGACCAGCAGTACGGCACCTGTCCCAGCCCACGGAAACGCGCTCACAGCCCGGGTTGGCCCTCCCTTTCCCCGCCGTTTTCCCCCGCCGTCTTTCCCCGCCATTTTTGCCGTTCGAATCAATCGCGCGGTATCGCACCACGGGCCTCACTTGGTTCGACGTGCGATGGGCTGCTGGCACAACGTGCTCCGTTCTCCCGGCTCGTCCGCTTCGACCGCTCACCGTCGATGCGGATGCGTTCGCGGGGCCGCCCCTCGCCCCTCGCCGCTCCTGCGTGGTCGCGGTGTGACCCGCGGGCCTGTGCCGCTGTCCGTCGGTTGGCCCCAATCGTGATCGCGGCCGGTCCTCTGCTAAATGACAAAGGTAGGGCCAGGCGTCGCAATGCCCCGCTGCCTGTCTGTGGTCGCCGGCCGCTATCCATACTCGTCGTCGTACGACACACACGTGGCGGCGGCACATCGGACCCGACCCCGCCCGGCTGCCACCCAACCACCCCTGCCCCTGGGGGCGAGGGCCGCCCAGCCGATGGATCGACACCATCCACCGGCTGTGGGGCCCTTCACTCGGACCCCACGGCCGCCAGGGCCTGTCGTACACCGTCGTACGGCATCGCCGAGCGTGGCTCCACCGCTTCCTCTCCTTCCAGTGATCGATCGCCAAAACCAAACCTATTGTGAGGCCCCCCCTACACACCTAAAGCCTGCCTGCCTGCCTGCCTGCCTGCATCAGTTCTGTAGTCGTGATCACCCTGCCAGGGCGCGCGCGCCCCACCGGTTCCGCCATTGCACCGCCGTCTTCGAAGTCTCATTCGCATCAGCCGGAGCCGCCGCTCAGCCACCCACCACGCGCGGCTTCCCGAACCTCACGCGCGGTCCCAACCTCTAGGGATGTATCGGCGGCGCCTGCCCAGGGCGGTGTCAGCGCCGCGCCTCCGCGCGTCTCGCACGCGGCCCGAGTCATGAGGAGACAAGGCCTTAGGCCCCGTCTTCGTCCGCGCCGTTCCGCCACCCCTGATCCCGCTACGGCGGGCACCCGCCCCCTGCAGCCCAAACTGCGAGGCGTTGTCGGCGCATGCGCATCGCGGGCATATCGCGGGCATAATATCGCGGGTATGTCACATGCCCTGTCATGTCGTTCATTCAAGAAGCAGCGTCACGGCCCCTTGCGCCTCCTCTGAACGTGCACACCAATCCTCCTCCCCGTCCCCCTGCTCCCAATCTGGATCGTTGCTGGGGTGCCCCGCGCCCCTCCGCCGCCACCCCTCTTCCACATCCCAGCCTCCGCGCCGCTGGTCCGCGGCTTCCCCCCTCCCAGGTCTGGCCGCCGCCCCGCCTCCCCCGCCGCTACTTGGCCCAGGCGTTGTAGCCCGGGATGTGGCCCAGCTCCGAGAATATCTGACAGAACATCTTGGCGTTCTTGCCGATGTAGACGACCACGCTGCCGCGCGGGTTGTACACCTCCGACGGGTCTGTGGGCAGGCCGCCCGTGTTGGCGGGCCGCGGCTCCCGCGCCGGCAGCCCCGCGCCGGATCCCCGCGTACGGCCCCCGCCGCCGTTGGACGGCCCAGCGCTGCCGCCGTTGGACGGCCCAGCACCGCCACCGCCCGCGCCGCCGCCGTCTGAAGCGCCCCTGACCGCACCCGCACTTGGCCCGGCCGCGGAGCTCGAACCCGCTTCGCCGGCCTGGTCGGTTGGCGCTTCACTCGCGGGGCCGGCGGCCGCCGCCGTCGCAGCCTCACCGGGCCCAGGCGAGGTGTCCATCGGCTGGGTCGGCGGGGTGGGAAGCGTCGCCGGCGGCGGGGTGCCGGCGGCAGCAGTGGCGGCGGCGACCGGCGCCTCCGCGCCGTCCGGATGCAGACCGGCGCCGACGCCCTGGGGTGTTGGGGGGACCAGGGGCGCCCCGGGCTCAGCTGGTTCGGTGGCCTGTGCGGAGGGTGACGCGTCCGTCGCTGCCGCAGCGCCCGCCACCGCCGCCGCTGCGGGGTCCGACGGGGCGGGTCCCGGCGCCGCACCCGCGGCCTCCTCGGCCTCCTCCGCGATCTTGACAGCAACCGGCTGCGACATGGCGGCATCCTGGGCTGCTTCCAGACGCCCAACTGTTGCATTGGTCACCTGAGGGACCCCGCCCTGGTCCACCTTGGCCACGAGGCCCCCTGGAGGTGCAGTCAGCAGCATGGCCGCCTCGGAAGCCACCGCAGCGACCGCGACCGCACCCGAGGGCTCCGGCGGCGCACCTGCCATATCGGGCGCCGCCACACCGGGTGCAGCAGCGGCATCCGCAGCCGTGGCCACTGCTGTTTCCGCCGCCGATGACTGCGACGTCGCCACGGGCGCCGCCATGGACGCTACCGCATCTCCGACCTGCGCACCGCCACCGCCGGACGCATCCGGTTCCTGTTCTGATGGGGCCGGGGGAGCGGTCAGGGCTGCGAGAGCTGCCTCTTGCATGACGGCGTCGATGTTCGATTGTGGGTGGGGGTGGTCGTGGTGGTGGTGGTGCTGCTGCTGCTGTGGCTGTTGCTGTTCCTGCTGCTGTTGCTGCTCCAGCGGCACGAGGCTATGGTGGGGCTGTTGTTGTTGTTGCTGCTGCTGCCCTACGCCGACCTCCTGGCAATGGATCTGCATGTGCGCCTGGCTGAGTACCGCCAGCTGCGTCCCCGCCTGCTGCATCGCCGCGGCGTGCTGCTGCTGGTGCTGCTCCAGAGACACCTCCTGCTGTTGGAGTTGCTGCTGCTGCTGCTGCTGGGCGGCGGCTTGTTCTAAGGCCAACAGGTGCTGCTGCTGCTGCGCCGCCGCCGCATGCAGCTGTACCTGCTCTAACATCAGTTGCTGTTGTTGCTGCTGCAGCTGCACCATCACCGCCTGATGCTGCGCCTGCGCCTGGGCCATAGCCGCCTCATGTTGCTGTTGCTGGTCATGGAGGTGCTGGTGAGCGTGAGGGTGAGGGTGAGGTTGGTGCTGCTCCAGGAGGGGCTGCTGGCTAGTCGCGTTCAGCAGCGGGGCCACCGACAGGTCAACGCCCATAGCACCGCCGCCGCCGCCGCCGCCGCCATCCGCGGCCCCCGCCTGACCCGCCAGGCCGTGCAGCCCCCCTCCGACGCCCGCTCCGCCGCCGGTGCCGTCAGACCCCATCACCATCGGCACGCCGCCAGTCCCCAGCTGCCCCGCTTGCGCCTGCGCCGCCGCCATCGCCGCCTCCGCACCCGTCCCCGTCCCCGTTCCGAGCTGACCGTCCACTGACGGAGCCGCCAGCACGCCCGCGCCCTCGACCAGTGCCGCCAGCTGCGCCGCCGCCATGGTGAGCGCGTCCGTCATGCTCACCTGGTCCATGTCCATGTCCAGGGAGGTTACCCCCGTCAGCGAGGATGTGTCCAAGGGGGGTACTCCCGTGAGGGCGGTGGTCCCCAGGGTTAGCGGAAGGGGCAGGGAAAGGGAGTGCATCCCGGCCAGGGAGGAGGTGTCCAGGGGGGTCACGCCCGCGAGCGCTGCCGCGTCCAGCAAGGAAGCCGCGGTGAGCCCGTCCGCCTGCTGCTGCTGTTGTTGTTGTTGTTGTTGTTGTTGCTGCTGGTGATGCTGCTGCAGCGCCGCGGCGTACAGCAGCTGCTGTTGCTGTTGTTGCTGCTGTTCTTGTTGGTGGTGGTTCTGTTGCTGCGCCGCCACCGCCGCCGCTGCCGCGGCCGCGTCGAGCTGCTGGTCGAGCTGCTGCTGCGGAGGCTGTTGTTGTTGTTGGTGCTGCGCGGCGTCGGCCGCAGCGTTGACTTGCTGGGGGTCAAGCTGCTGCAGCCCGCCGTGCATCTGGCCCGGCAGCGTCATGCCCGGCAACCCCATGCCCAACGCCTGCGCGCCGGGGAACGCGAGCGCCGGGAAGGCGCCCTGCGGGTCCAGCTGACCCATGGGTCCGCCCGGAATCCCCATGCCGGGCATCATGAGGGCCATACCGGGCGGCAGGCCGCCCATGCCCCCCCCCGGCTGCTGCAGCACATCCATGGGGTGACCCATGGGTCCGACGCCCATACCCATCTGCATCTGCATCGCGCCCGACAGGCCCAGCTGCTGGCTCGTCCCCAGCCCCAAGCCCCCCAGGCCCAGACCCATGGGGTGGCCCAGGTGCATCGGCACCGCGTGACCCATGGGTCCAAAGCCGGCGATCATGCCACCGCCGGGTTGGCCCAGCATGGGGTTCCCGACGCCGCCGGGCCCGGGGCCGCCCGGCGCGCCGAACATACCGGCCGGCATGGCGCCGAAGCCCGGTATGCCCGCCGCCGCCAACTGCGCCGCGGTTGCCGGGTCCATATGACCCGCCATCGAAATCTCGCCGTGAGGCCCCATCATGCCCAGGACCTGAGGCTCGGTCTTGAGCGGTATGGGGCCCAGACCCATAGCGGCCGCCGCCGCCGCCAGAGGGTCAGAGGCGGCGGCGGCGGCAGCGGCTGCCGCCGCGTCCTGTTGCTGTTGCTGCGCCGCCAGCAGCTGCTGCGCAGCCTCTTCCTGCTGTTGCTGCTGCTGCTCCTGGAGCTGCTGTTGCTGCCGTTGCTGCCGCTGCTGCTGCGCCAGCAGCTTTTGCTCCTGCTGTCGCTGCTTTGCGGCCGCGGTGGCCGCCGCCTTGGCCGCCCGCGCGGCGGCCCGCTCCGCAGCACTGGGACGTGGCGTGGGGTTGGCAGGCGGCAACTCCACCTCCAGCTCTTCATCCTCCGCGGCCGCGGCCGCGGCCGCCGCCGCCGCCACCCCGGCCGCCGCCTTGGACCGACGCGGCCGCGATGATGCACGGGGCGCCTCCGCCGGCGGCGGCGCGGGCGCCTCCCGCTTGCGGCTGCTCGACGGTCCCGCCGCACGCGACGGCGCCCCATCCTCCTCTTCTTCCTCCTCGTCATCATCGTTGCGGATGTTGCTCCTCCGCCGGCCGCCACGGCCGCCCCCGCCGCCCCGTCCTCCCCGGCCGCCGCCCCCGCCCCCGCCGCTCCCGCCGCCGCCGCCCCCTCCCGCACCGCCACTGCCCCTCTCGTCCTCATCCCTCCCTGGACTCGCAGCGGGCGTCGCGCTCAGCAGCGCAGTGGTGGCCGCCATCAGCGCCGCGGCTGGAGAGTTGAGCTCCGGCACGCCCCAGCCTGGCGGCGGCAACGGTTGCGGTTTGATGGGCTTATCCGCCAGGAAGCAGTGAGGGTAGTCGAACACCTTGCCAAACCATTTCTGGCCGATGGCCACTTTGAGCAGCAGCACCACCTCCGTCACGCGGCCCGCCTTAAACTCGTTTATCGCCCGGTCCAGGAAGAGGCCCTGGGGGCGAGCGGGCGGGCGGACGGCGGGGAGGGCAGGTGGATGGGCTTCGTTGCAGGTGAATGGGCTCATTGGAGACGGGTACTGAGAGGGGCGCTGAGATGGGTTGGGTAGGGAGGGATGTGGACGGAGTGCATCCGAGGAGGCGGGATGCACGGGGAGCAGATCCCCCACGGTGAGCAGATCCCACCTGGATCTTGACCTCCACGCGGCGACCGCCCTGCGTGAGGGCCGCCCCGAAGACTGACTGCGCCGCGCGCTCGCTCCCGCGGTGGGCCGCACTGCGGTCGTGCCGCACCGGCCTCGCGGGGGCCGCCAATGCGGTGCTCTACTGGGCCGAACTGGGTCACCCAGGTGGACTCTTAACGAGGACATGACAAACCCCCCCCGACCACGGCGGGACCCTATCCATACCCCCCCGACCACGTGTCGGGACATGACGCCCCCCTGATTGACGCGGTCTCGAGCCCGTCTGCGGCTCCGCGTCGGGCACACAAGCGGGCACCGGTACGTGGCACGCTGCGGGTAATGAACACGTGCGGCAGGCGGGAGGCAGGCCTGGGGGCCCTGGCGAGCTCGGACGCCCCATGCCGACCCAGACTGAGCAGCCTGGACGCGCGTCCCACGCTCGGGCCCCCCACAGACCATGAACAGCGGCGCCCTCCGCACCTGCAGCATGTTGTTGCCGTGCATGCCCACCGGCGGGAAGACGTACACCCGGCCGGACCAGGGGTTGCCCGGCTGCAGCCCGTCGTCTTCCGCGGTGTAGAAGCGGCCCGACTGGACGCCCACCTGCCGCGTGATGGCCGCCATGCGGCGGGGCGGGGGGAGATAGGGGCAAGGCAGGGTGGAGTGGGGTTCCTGGAATGGGTCCTGGGTGAGACAGCTGCACTTCCGCCGTGGCTCAGTCGCAGTTCACCGGGTTCCCGAAGGTGCACGAACCGCGGTGCCGCCCCGTCGGAACCCAAATGGGCGGCCACCCAGACCAAGCTGGATGCTGACCGGCCGGCACCGGCCCCAGTGTCCTATGTCGTTATGTGGATGCAGTCCACGGCCTCCGGCGGATCACACACCTGTATGCCGCTGGTAACTGATTTGGGTCGGGCGGGTTTCCTCGCTTAACACATACTCAAACACACACCTGTGCTATTGGGCGCCTATCGGCCCCTCGCATGTCACGCACTCCTGTTCTGCCTGCCTAAGAAACACACCTGTGCCAGCTCATCGCTGCAAGGGTCAAGGTCGATGGCGCCCCCAAAGAGGCGCTTGGTGGCCGCCACGATGTGGTACGGTGTCCGATAAAACTCCGAATCGGGGCTCACGTAGTCGCGCCAGTCCGCGCAGGCGGCTCGGTACGACTCTGGGATGTCCTTGGAGAGCACCGATTCCACCAGGCGGTGAGTCAGCGGCACGCCGGTCTCCTGGCTGATGAGGTTGGCCTTCACCCAGGTCTTGATGGCCTTGTGGGCCTCGAGACCCACCAAGGCGCGGACCTGAGGGTCAGATGTCGTGCGAACCGGGGAGCAGGGAGCGACGGGCCATGTGATGATCAGCAGGGTGGGAAAGGGTTGCGGGTTTTCCATGCCTGGGGGTGTGTCTCAAGAGGTGGACATGCCGCATGGTGGGCGTCATATGATCGTCCAAGCAAGTTGACGCCACACGACCCAAGGTGCTAGCCGCCTCCGCTGAAGTCGTCGGGTTACAACCGCAAGACGCAGTGCGCTGTCGCCACCGCGTCAAGGACACGCAAATGCCTATCAGTAGCTCAGAAATGATGTCCCTGATAATAATGACGCCAAAGGAGGGCAGAATATGCTTCTCGTGGGGGTTCGAGTTGAACGCGCCCATGGGCCACGCCCAAGCGAAGAGCCCCTTGAAATAAGCCCGACGTGCCTGGCGCTCGCTTGTCGGGAGAGCAATTGTCGGAGGAAATATCTTGGCAAGCTTCGTCGCCGCAAGGAGGCGGAGTGCTTGGCGAGGGCCGAAGCCAAAGTCTGCCTTCGTAGAAATGTAGTTTGAGAACGAGTCCGCGCCTGATTTCTTGAAGAGGGCTGTGTCATGAATCACCAGCAGAGCTGCCCCAACCTTTAACCAGTTGTTGCGCTGATAGTTCGCGACAATAAGTGTCTCGCATCCCTCCAAGTCCTCAGGATCCCTGCGTACCACCTCAACGGCTGACAGCAGGACGTCCATCCTGCTCTAACGGTTATCGACAAGGTCCAGAGGACCTGCAAGGCTGTCTCGGAAGCCGAGGTGGGGCCGACTCGGGACAATAGACCGCCAGCCGAGGGCCCAGCGCCCTTGAGGACGCTGTGCACGACGACGCCTGGAGGCCCCTATGTTCTTGGGAAGCGCGCCAGGTTTCCACAGAATAATTTTGGCAGTGGCAGCCGGAAGGACCCGGGGGACTTTCTTCGCCAGCAACCCAGGAAACCTAATCAGAATTTAGCTTCCGGCCCAATAAATAATTCAATAGATTTCTAAAAAATTCATAGTAGTGTAGCTGGGCCTCTCGCCCTGCGTTGAGTCTTGCTAGGACAAGGCAAAGGTTATCGAGCATGTATGCCAAGCATGCAACTGAATTATCTTCATCATAAAAAGTATGGGTCTGTTCAATCAGCCGGCGAAGAAGAACTTGCGATCATGAAATCAAGCTCCAGATTGCAAAACGGTACGTGATAGTCCTGGCATGCGCGGAAACCGATGCGCCAAGTTCTCGGGCTGACAACCAAAACCTCCAGGAATATTACAACGCAGAACGCTTCGACGCCCATCTATTCTGCGATCCATCGTCCCCGCGTGCCCCGGTTGCATGCTTCCCCAGTACCGCCCCCTCCTGCCCACTCGGGGGCTCACGACGGGGTGCCGGTCTCCAGCAGCCCCTGCTGCTGCAAGCCCATAACCAGACGTGCCAGCTCTACCCCCACCGCCGACACCAGGGGCCGCTGCCGGGCCTCCTGCATGCAGCACCACAGCCCCAGCTTCAACATGCGTTCTGCCACCTTCATATCCCAGCCACCCGCCGTCGCATCCACCACCTGTCCACATTGCGCACCACCACGCCCGTCGGTCAAAGACAGAGACAACGGGTGGGAAGCGGCAAACAGCAGCAGCAGCGAAAGCAGACGTAACGGCATGCTGTAAAAGCAGCAACAACAACAGCAGCAGCAGCAGCCGCCGCAGCAGCAGCAGCAGCCGCAGCAGCAGCAGCAACAGCAGCAGCAGCGGAATGAATCAACTCAGGTCGGACACAAGCGGACGGTTTGGACGGTGTGGCCACTGCGGCAGTCTGACCAAAAGCCCAATAGGCTTCCCGCAGTCCCGGTCGATCGACCTACCTCCCCACGAAAGACACCAACGGTCCCAAGTCGCGTGACGCAACGCGGTGACGCCCGCAATGGCGCGCGGCCTACCTCGGGCAGCGTGCATTTCTCCAGCGACTCCTGTACTTGCCGTACAAGGTCCCGCGGGTCTCTCCCCGTGACCAGCTGCAGCAGGCACAGCCCCAGCGCCCAGGTGTCGGTGGCCGGGCTCACTATGCCCCCGGACTTGTACTCGGGCGCCAGGTAGGCCCACGTGCCCACGGCGCTCTCGTCGGCGGCGCGGCGGGCGCCTGCGGGCGTTGGAACAGAGCGACCGACAGACAGACAGAGCGGCAGAGAGCGGGGGCAGAGGCACCCCGTGTGATGGGGCGGTGCCCCGAAAGCGTGCTTCCAATGGGGACCCCTGCCCGGCCCGCCCGCGTCGTGCATGGCCGGTGCGTGGAGGTCCACGACTCCTCGTGCCTTCACTCGCTCCTCACCACCACCGCCGCCGCAGCGTCCCTTCGGAGTCACTCCCGTGTCCAGTTGTCCGTTCGTTTGCCTTCTGACTCTTCTACTTTTTTCTCGGGCACTGAACTCGCCAACGCCCCTCACGCCTTCCCTGCTACTCCGCCCGTCGCACCAAGCTTCCCTGCTTGTTTGCTCGCTAAGCCCAGCTGCACCGGCACTGTTGGTGCTTTCCTACTTTTGGCGAAGGGCCGCGTCCTGTCCTGTGCTGCTCGGCCGGTGTGCCAGGGCCGCCTCAGCCCCCGTTGTTGGCAGCGACCCAGGTGCACCACCCCAGGGCCCGAGAGCCCGCATAAGCGATCCCTGCCACGGCACGGCCCCGACCCCGGGCCTCCGCCGTCCCCCCGGGGTCCCTCTCCGCTCCGCCTGCCCTGCCCTCCCCTGTCCCATTTGTCAGTCGGGACAGGGAAACCGCAAAAAAGCACCAAACCGAGGCCCGCCGATGTCCCCCGATTCTCCCCGCACCTGCCCTCCAGCCATCCAGCGCCGCGAGCCCAATGTCTCCCAGCTTGGCGTCCAGGTTGGCGTCCAGGAACATGTTGGCGGGCTTGATGTCCCGGTGGATGATGCCCAGGGAGTGCAGGTAGGCCAGCGCGTCGGCCATCTGGGCGGCTATACGCACTCGGACCGGCCACAGCAGGGGCGGGGTGGAGGCGGCCTGCGGCAGGTCGGAGGGCCCCAGGACGGGGAGGGCGGGAGGACGAGAGAAGGGTTGAGAGAGGGGTTGCATGTAGAGATGCCGGGGGTACCGTCCGCAGCCATACTGTTTACCTTGCTGCTTGAGTCACTTCAGAGCTGGTCAAGGTCTAAGGGGGATACAGTCTGCAGGCTTCCGGGCTTTGCGACGAAAATTCAATGCGAGGCTCTCCTTCCCTGTCACCTCCATGCACATCCTAACTGCGTGGCCCCACACCCATCCTCGGCCATCCTCTTCCCGCCTCACATCCCGGAACCACCCCCTCGTCCCCACCCCCGCGTCCCCACCCGCCGCAGCAATCGTTCTTCCAGGTTGCCGTTGGTGAGGAGCTCATACACCAGGCACTGAGTGCCGCCGTCCGCACCGCCCCCCGGCTCCACATCCCCGGTGAAGCCCAGCAGCCGCACGACGTGCGGGTGGTGGATGCTGCGGGCCAGCTGGATCTCGTTTTTGAACTCGGCGATGCCTTGCAACCCCTGTGGATCCAGTACCTAGGGGTTGTGCCAGGGAGTGCGCCGAAGGAGGCCAGGGGCGCAAGGGTTGGAGACTGAGCGAGCAGGCAGGGTTTAGGTTTGGGTGCGTGGAGAGCGGTGACCGGGACACTGGGAGGGGCGGCATGTGCGGTAGCTGCGTGGGTGGGGAGGCGGGGCATCCCACGAAGCCGATGACTCCCGGCGGCCCACCCCCCAGTAACCACAGTAACCCCACCGCGAAACTTCGGAACTCAGAGGCCCTCATCGCCCGTGCCACCAAACCCCCCGACCACCCGGACCGACCCGCGGGTCAGCGACCCACCTTGATCGCCACCGGGGTGTAGTTGATCATGGCCCGGTACACCTTGCCGAACCCTGTGATGCCGGGACGGACGGATGGATAAATGAATGAATTGGGAGGATGCTTAGAGAAAGAACAGCCCAGATGAACGCCATCGCCATCGCCGTAGTGGGTGCAACCGAGAGGGGTCTCAAGCGAAATACGGTGAGAGGGAGGGGGGAATGGGGGGCGACAGCAGCGCCGGAGTATTCACGCGGCCCGGTTGGGGACCTGATCTAGCACAGCGCACTGATCTTACTGCGCCTGGTCGGGCGAGGAAGGGTGGCGTAGCGGCCATGCATTGGACAGATCATGAAAGCGGCACTGGCAGCGGAGGTTGTGGTGGGGCGGCGGGGGCGGTATCGCGGCCAGGGGTTTGAAGACAGCGCCTTGACGCACGAAGGTGAAGTAGGACCGGACGAAAGGACAGCGCACAAGCGGCCACATGCAGCAGCCAAGGCGTTCAAAGCATTGCACAGGGGCAACCAACCGCAGTGACGTCCACGAGGGGGTTTTCCGGGTGGGCGCAAGAACACGCCGAGGAGACGCTAAAAACCGCAGCAGCACCAAGGTTCTTGACAAGCAACGTTACGCTTGCAAACATGCTTGCGCATGAAAGTGGAAGATCGCAAGGCCTGTATTATGAGAGCCGGCTGCGAATACGGACGTTTACGCTGCGAACCGTTGAGGTCTCGGGACCACGTTCGCGTATTCACATTACGAACTCGTCCTTCAACTTGTTTGTAACAATCATTTCAGACAAATTGCTGATACTCACCGCCCTCGCCGATCAGGCAGAGCTTGTGAAAGCCACCCGTTGCCGCATACAACTCCGCGACACCATACTCCGGGAAGTCTCCAAACTTAGCCATTGGCGGCTATGAATGTATGAAACGTTGACGTGCTAAGCCGTGTAATTCGGATGAGAAATCCTAACCTTGCTACGGTGACACGTTTCCATCTGGAAGGTTAGTGAGCCCTATCCACGGTGGTTGCATGTAAGACATAATCACTCAATCATATAAGAGTAGTCGCGTTGTCCAGGAAACGGCAGCAATTGAGTCGGGAATTTAGAGCTCTGCAACAATAATCCCTTCGTCAGCTAACATTCTGCCGCCGATCAGCTGCTTCCAGTCCGGCCCAAAGAATTATCGATGAACAATACAATAGTGTTTTAACCTAGCGCCCCGAAACCACTCCGTTAAGCACGAACTGGGATGCGCGCGTTGTATAAATCAGTTAATATGTACAACTTTGTCGCGCTTCAGCTGTGAGACTCATGTTGCCTTCGCTTCTGTCCAAGCCATGTCGGTGTTGCATCGCTTACGGGTAGGTGACCAAACGGACACTCAATCAAATTACTTGCAACGGCATACCATCGACAACAGAAGACCTACAAGGACGTTATGGCCCCTTGAAGAAAACCGAGCTACCGTATCGGCTCTGCATGCTCGCGGTTTCTTCGACACCGTGCGGCGTAGGAATCGTCTAGGTCAAGCAACTGTCGACTGAAGCGAACGAACTCACAATTCAGTATCTGCAATGGGAAGGAACGGGTCCGGAATTCACTCGTTTGACACCAAGGTTACGGACGCACGTCCGTGTTCTCAACAGCAAACAGGCAAGCGCAGCCAAGCGAGGCCAGCCTAGGTAGTTACCCTGACACCGGGAGCAGCCAAACCATGCCACGGCTTGCCGACCGCAAACGTGAACTCTGGCCGAGACCATCGGCGCGGCAAGGAAGGCCGCGGACCGTTCCCGACATGAAACGTCGAGCGTTCAGCAAAACATTTCACTGTTGAGCGATCCCCGCCGAGCCGCTGTGGCTTCCAGAGTCCTACGACCGAGCACCGACCGGGCAGCGTCCATCTTCCGGGCAAGGGGCCCAGGCTGTGGGGGGGACCCTTGTGCCGCTGCCACCCGTGTTGCTTGTGAGTTGTGATGCGCCTGCTGTTGCCCTTGAGGCGGAGGCTCCGGTACCCCAACCTGCCATGGCGCGTGCGGGAAAGCACGGGTACCCGACCACCCAACCTCCTGCCCGAAAGCGCATGAACCCGGAGTCCGCTCCCTGACATACCTCCCTGAGACCCTGACTGAACTGTTCCGTCACCTTCCCTCAGTGCTTGTGATTAATGATGTTACTGTGGACTCCGCGGGTCATCGGTGAAACCCGCAGCTTCCACACCACACACTGCAGAAACGAAACCGCGCCACCGTGGTGCACCGGACAACCTTCACAAGTGCACCGAAGCACACCCCGCACCCACACCACCCGGGACCCACCTATTAACAAGACTCGCCGGCGGTGGCCCGGAGTCTTAGAAGGCGACGGGGGCTCGAGAGCCACCATCAGGGGCCTGCCAGGAATGCCTCCTGGGTTGCTAAAGGGGAGGTTTCGCGCGGTGGCGCGGTGCCCGACCTTCAGCCCTGCGACTGTGTTTCCCCCGCCCCTCCAACTCGACTGCGCGCGATTCATTAACCGCCCCTGCCACCAAGAGCTCCAGGTTAAGTTGCTGCCCCGAGGCATTCGCGTACGTACCCGCACAGTCCAGGAACGGACCGCCTGGGTCCCCTCCGGTACGACTTCCGTGTCATCCGCGATTTGAACCGCGGTTGTAGGTTCGTATCCTGTGGCCCAAGTCGGATCCTTGTACCGCAGTGCTGGAGCTAGCACGGCAACGCCTGCGCCGCGGACAGGTACAAGATTGGCGCTAGTGGGCAAGCCTGCCTGACCCCCGCCGTCATGGGGACTAGCTCCGACTTGTACCCGATCACCACCGCCCTGACAGACGTTTCCGACAGGAGGGTTCGGGTCCACTTCATCAGCCCCTCGCCTGCCCCCGGCGCTTCCATGAAGCCCACAAGGAAGGCTTGGTGCTAGGTGTCGTTCGCTATCGCATTATCCAGGAACGCTACGCAGCCTGTCTGTCCCTGCTATACCAGCAGGTGGGTCAGACACCGAAGGAACAACACGATTGCGACGATACCTTCCCGAAATGTGGCAATCCGACCAGTAGCCCGCATCGCGTCATCTTCCACCCGTAGCCCGCATCGCGTCGCCTTCCACCCGTGGGGCGTTCCGACCAGTAGCCCGCATCGCGTCGCCTTCCACCCGTGGGGCGTTCCGACCAGTAGCCCGCATCGCGTCGCCTTCCACCCGTGGGGCATTCCGACCAGTAGCCCGCATCGCGTCACCTTCCATCCGTGGGGCATTCCGACCAGTAGCCTAGGATCGAAGTGCTCAACTGATTGGAACCGTTCGACCTTCCGACAAGTTGCATATATCGCGTCAAGTTGCCCTGCAGTTGCCATTCAAATGTCCTTTATCGATGATTTCACACGTGATGTCCTTGATTGATGATTTTACAGGATATAACGTTTATCCATGATGCCGTGTACGATGTTCCTGTCAATATCATTGATGTCGTCGCTTGCACCTGCGTGACTGGGACAAATCTGTGGCCGGGTGGAAACGCGAAGACACAGCATCGCGCTGTCTCGGCCAAGCCTAAATCAAGAAATCAGTCTTTGTTACGGCGATTGATAGGGCAGAGAGTGTTATTCTGAAACTCCACTAGACATGAAAACTAGTTTCGGTCTTTGCAAAGGATACCGCGCCCGTCACATTACACTTATATATAATTTGCAATGGATTTGATGTTTCGAGCGCCCCCAACCCATAAACCAGCTCTTACCTTGCGGTGTTAGCGCCAACCATGTCCTTAGCGACTAGACCTCAAGAAGACGTCATGAAGGCCCTGCCGCAAGTATGGAAGTTAATTACTTTTTAAGTCAATAACTTTATAACAGCATGAATTATCGCAAAGTCGGCGAGCTGTTGCGGTCACATCCGAACCTTGGGCAAACTTCGCACGCAGAGAGCTGTGAGCAGTCAGCTTACCTTGATTAATATTTCGCCTGCATTGTTTGAGGTGCAGCCAACTGGCTGGGACTATCCCAAAACAAATTTCTGGTTTTAGAGGGCAAACAGAAGCACCAGGCAGACACCAGGTGAGCTGGTCTTGTAATGCAAGTCCAGAGACTAACATAAAGTGAAGTGATTGTATGTATAGCAAATTAGAGGCAAGAGGTTTATCCTTAAACCATTTATGAGTCAGCTCTGGTATGCCGTACGGCCGCCAGTTCTAAGTCGTACAGCCGATCCGGTGCAAGGTTCATGACAATGTAAAGGGGCTCACTTGCTATGCTTGCGGTTCAACACTGTAGCCTTGTTAATCGAATGTAGCCAGACGCTGTGCGCCCTCGCCGGCTCAACAACCGATTCTTCGTAGCGCAGCTTTCACTCACTTTCGTGCAACATGTAGTGCAGAGGGCGTCCATGACGCCTTCTCGAAGTACGACCTCTGGCGGTAGGCATGGCACTGGCGCCGCAAGGTAAACGCTAGTTCATACCTTGCATCTACTAGGCAGCAGCAGCCGGCAGCCCACACGGCTCACCACCAAGACTGACGCGTCCGTCCGCCGGAGCACTATGCCGCTGCTCTGGGGCGGTTGTGTTGCGGCGGCTTTCACTGCATCCCTCAACGTGGTGCAATGCCCTTGGAGGCCGTCATGGCCACCTGACTTCAACCTGGGCTGGGCTTTCGTTCGCTTTCGTCCCCTCATCCTGAGCCAGCCATCCCACGTGTTCGCCCTTGCCCAGCCCTTGAGGTTGGGGCGCATTCGTCGCCCCGTTGGTCCAGCATGTCCAGGTAAGAGTCAGACGCAATGTCTTTCCTTCTGATCTTCCAGCTGTGAAAATCTTTGTAAACAAACTGACTGAGCTTGCGCTTTGGTCAAACATGCTAGACTGTGTCGAAACGATGTACTTCAATCAACCCTTTGTGCACGGTATACCTTTCATTCACTCATACGGTTTAGAATGGCATAGCTCATGGGACACCTAGCTGCCTGCGTAGAGCGTGGTGGAAGTTGCTACGCATGATGCTAGAAGCTAGATGGATGAATTTTCAATGTATGGTATGGATGTTGACTTGTTGTTCACAATTGCCTGTGACATATGACCATGCATTGTGACAAAGTACAGACTGCCGTATTTCCTCAATTCGGCGACAAACTTCAGCTGGGCACTGCCCAGCCTGGGCACCGACGCTGCATTGCTTAACTCTTAAACTGCAGCTAACAAGATGATGAGCAAGAAGCTGCTTGCAAAGACACGTGCTGCGTGCGGCGCGACCCTTCCTCGGCCAACCTGGCAAATTCTGCCCACCCCGCCGCATGGCAGATGTCCTTCGCACGCAGATGCACTCCAGCCTCAAAGCCATGCGTCCATGACTTGCGCCTCTACTGTTGCGACATCGCCTGAACTTGCACCCGCTACAGCGCACTCGCCCAGCCTACAAGAACTCCTATCCACGGGGGCGCGCCTCACCACCGCCGCCCAAGCCGTATGGGCCCAGGTGGGCCTTCATAAGCGCCTCAGGAGGGACTGCTCGTACAAAAGGCTCGGGTTGCGCACACGGCCTGAAGCATACAACCTCAAAACCCTCCCCGACCCAACCCTGTGTGTCGCGTTCCCCGCTCGCCAACACCCTTTCCCCGCCCTCCACCCCCTCACCTGGGTCACCGTGTATCCGATTTGACCATACCACCACCACCACCACCGCCACCACCGCCACCACCACCGCCACCACCACCACCACCACCGCCACCACCGCCACCACCACCACCCACGTACCAATTGGTCTATGGCGACCAGGTGTTGCGGCCCGGGGACACGGCGGTGGACGCCACCGCCGGCAACGGCCACGACACGCTGTTCATGGCGCAAGCGGTGGGCCCCACGGGCCACGTGTACGGCTTCGACATCCAGGTGAGAGGAGGTGGCCCCCCTGGCCCCCACTGGAAGCCGCGGCGTGAACCCTCACTGAGCGTCATTACCGCCCCTGCCCCCTTGAACCCAATGAAACCTCACCCAGGCGCATAGCTGCCAGCCTGCCCCGCGCCATCCGGGTTGTGCTCTGAAGACTGGGTGGGAGACCCGATGGGTTGGGGTGGGGTGGGATGGGGTAGAGGTATGGGAAATGGGTTGACATATTCATACTGCGTGGGTGGGATGGCGGGTCGCCGGGCCCGGAACAGATCTAGCTCTCGGAGGCCCCCGCATCAACACGGCCCGACCCCGCCACCTTGCCGACCCCCCCTGGTCCCTGCCCGTGGCCTACCCCGCTCCGCTCCGCTCTTCCTCTGCCTCCCTCCCACTCCGCCGCCACCCTCTCCCCGGCAGGAGGCGGCCATCCAGTCCACACAGGAGCGGATCCAGTCACAGCTGTCCGCGGGCTGCCGGCCGCAGCTGACGCTGCACCGGGCCTGCCACTCGCGGCTGCAGGAGCTGTGCGGCTCGGGGGTGGCGCGCGTGGTGGCCTTCAACCTGGGCTACCTGCCGGGGGCGGGGGACAAGAAGGTCATCACCGCCACCCAGTCCACGCTGGCGGCAGTGGAGGCGGCGCTGGAGGTGCGGGCCAGGGGAGCGCGGGGGTGGTGGTGGTGGTGGTGGTGGTGGTGGGGGCCCATGACACGGACGACTAGGAGATGTACTAGGAGATAGCCAGCTGGCAATCGCACCGGCTTTCTATGTGGCATTGGGAGTCACGATCTAAGATCACTGCACCGATCACCGTGCCGTATACAATGTTTATATTATACAACGATTATGTTCGACGCCCCCCCCCCCGTCGAAACGCCAACGACCGCTCCTTTGGATCCGGCGTTCCGTGAGTGCGTCTGTCGATGGATCCGTGCCACCCCGGCCCCGCCCCCGGGCCCCCCTGCCGGCGCAGGTTGTCATGCCGGGCGGCGTGATCAGCATCCTCGCCTACGTAGGGCACCCCGGCGGCATGGAGGAGTACGAGGCGGTACGGAAACTGGTTTCGGAGCTCAGTCCCTCGTACTGGTGAGGTCGTCTTGTCGCATGGCGCGCCGCAGCGGCCCCTGACGGCAGGCAGGCAGGGAATACGTTGGTCCCTCTGTCCGTCCGTCCGTGGGACGCTTTGGACGGGCCATCGCACCTCGGGGTCGGGCGTGGGGTGCGGCGGCCAGCGTTGAGGGGAATGTGGGCCTCGCAACCCTCCTGCATGACCGACCCGGGTAGCGGCACTGGTTCACCGCCTGTGGACGACCCAGATGCACAAACATCATCGGACAGTGGCGGGTAGCCCTTTAGCTTCCCGTGGCTGCAGCCATTGGGTCGGTGTAGGCGCTCCCGCCTGACAACCTGGCCCCACACTGCCTACCTGCCGCGCGTCTGTCTGTCTGTCTGTCTGTCCGTCCTCAGGGTGACCTCGGAAACCCGGCTGCTCAACCGACCCACAGCGCCCATCCTGATCCTGCTGTGGCGCCGTAACGACGACCTGCCCGCAAGGGTACGGAAATGACACAGCTGCCACATGTGTTGGGAGGTCATAAGAGCAACTGGGCCGCGCGTGTGTGTATGTGCGCGCGCGCGGTGCGCAGGCAGACTTGCGCATCCGACCCCACCCCGGGCTGGAGCTAAGAACTGGAATGCGCCCCGGTGTGGATGGGGGCCGGGGAGGGGCCTTGCCTGCGTGTGTGGTTGCTGCGGTGCGGGAGGGAGGCGGCTGCTGTGTGATATGCTAGAGCAGGTGAGGCGCGAGCACGGCGGACGGGCGGGCGGGAGCCGAGAGGGGTCCTAGGGTTCGCGCCGCGTGCCGGTAGTGACACACGACACACGGTGGACATCGGATGGTGGCACGATGATGATGATGATGATGATGATGATGATGATGATGATGATGATGATGATGATGATGATGATGACCAAAGCTGTACGTTTTGGCGGCGGTGTAGATGGAGGTGCCTTACACAGCTGCGTCGCCACAGGCCACGGCGACGTGCTGTGACGCGCGCGAGGCTGCAACCTGCCCAGGGCCGGCACCTCCACGTGCTATCCACCCCCTTCAAGCCTGATGCCCGCTGGTGCGATGGTGGTGTTCAATCGGCTGGCGTTGGAATTGCAACCTGGTGACAGAGGCACCCACCCGCACCACTCACGGACGCCCCGAGGTGGTGTTGGGACGCAGCACTGAACCTGCCTCCGCGGGTAGTCCTGAGGGCAAGTACCGGGACGCAATCCCCCGCTGACGCACCCTCAGACAGGGTGCAAACTAATCGAGGCGAGGGTCCACAAGCACAAGCGGGCGCGCGTGTGGTTCCGGAGCAGCAGGCCCGCGGAAAGACGCCGGGGCCCGGGGCTGCTGAGCACGAACGAGGCCACGAGAGCGAGCGAGCGAGACACCGAATTGTGCCACGACTCGTTGCGCACCGACCGTCACAGCTCCGGACCTTCGACGAGCAGCGGTGAAGCCCATTCGACGGACAGTTCCCTTCCCTCGGCGGTGGGCGATGTACCGACCTCGGCTTGTCCCATGGCTGTACAGTGGGCCGCGCACACCTCCCAGCAAGGGAGAACGGAGCTGATGGCCGTCAGGGAATCAAAAGGGTGTTCGAGCAATAAGTCAGAACGGCGGCCAACCCGGCGGGGCGCGCCCAACAGCACAGCACACGGTACGACACGACGTACATGTCGTCTAGTGCAGGTCTTTCACAGGAAGAGCCGCAAGCACGGCGAGGCGCACCCGGATGGTGGTGATGCTGCTGCGAGCAGCAGCCCAAGGGGGGCGCCTATTCTGCAGTACCCTAGGAAGAGTCTTGATTGAAGACGGGTACTGCGGTACGAAAACAGTCGGAAGTCCTCCGGTTGTCCTGTGACAACGTGGGTCAATGCCGTTCTGGGTTCATAGATCAGTCTTCGGACCCACACAGACCCACGCAGTCAGATCATCTCACTCCTTTGGAAAGGATACAAAATGTACTCTCCAGCAGTGCCAGCTCACGCTGCTCACCCTCAAAACAACCCCAACAGCGCCCCAACAACGTCCGCTCTACACTCCCTGTGCCAGGCCAGGCCTTGACAGCCCCGCGGCGACTGCCCACGTCCCGTGTCAGAGATGGGCCCGCCCCCGCTCACCTCTTTCCTCGCCCCACCCAAACTATGATCCGCTGCGGTATGATACCCGCTGGACCCTGGCGACACCATCCCATGCAGCACCGTAAGCCTGCGCCTACCGCTGCACCGCAAACACCATATTTTGTGAAACCTGTACGATATCACATATGTGTACGACATCATCACAACTCCACGATTTGCTTATTACAGGCGCGCCTCAACCCCACTCCTACCCACTCCCTCAGTGCATGCATGCGGTCAGTCGATCCTCCTCAAGGCAGCGGCACCTTCAGCAGCGCGTCGCCCGCCAGCTGCTCCAACACCGGAAAGTAGAACACGGACGACCCGCCCGGGGCGCGCGCCGGCCCCGACCCCGGCCCCGCGCCGGCGCCCGCCTCGGCCCCCGCGCCGGCGCCGGCGCCGCCGACCTGCAGCAGCAGCGGCCGGCGCGGCCGCGACTGCGGCGGCGGAGGCGCCGGCAGGGTCCGCACCTCCAGCCGGCCGTGCCTCGCCAGGTGGTGCAGCAGCTCCTTGCACGCCTGCGGCGGAATGATGTCGAGTGAGGCCACCAGGATCTCCTCGGGGATGCCCGGGTGCCGCATCACCAGACCCAGCAGCCGCTGCAGGAGGGACTCCCAAATCTTGACGTTGACGCAGCCACGGTGGTCCAGCCACGGGCGGAGGACCCGCTCCCGCGCCGCCGCCGCCGCGGCGGCGGCGCGAAAGCGGGCCGCCGCCGCCGCGGCGGCGGCGGCGGTGACCGCGGGCCGCGCAGCGGCCGCCATGGCCGGGGCGGCGGCGCCGCCGTGGGAGGGGCCCGCAGCCGCGGCAGCGACGGCAGCGACGGGCTCCCCCGCGCCACCTGCACCCGTGTCTGACGTTCCTGTGGCGGCGTCAGCGGCGTCACCGTCCGCCGTGTCCGCCGCGCCGTCGGCAGCGGCGCCGGCCTCGCTGCCCACCTCCACGACGGTCTCCAGGCAGTGCTCCGCCGCGATGAAGTGCGTCTCGTCCCAGCCGCCAACCCGCCGGGCCAGGCCGTGCAGCTCCACCGCCCGCAGCACCAGCGACACGTGGTACTGAGTGGCCGGCAGCGACAGAGACAGCGACCGGGCCTGCTTCCGCCGCTCAGGCTGCGGCGCCGTCGCAGCCGCCTTGTCCCCGCCGCCCTGGCTGCCGGCCGCGATCCCACCCGACGTCTCCACCGCGGCGGCCCCGGCGGCGTCGCCGCCGCCGCCGTCAGCGGCAGCGGCGGCGCCGCCGACGGCTGTCTCTGCGGCGGCGATCTCCTGGGTGTTGAGGTTGAGGAGCAGGCCGCCAGGGCTGGCCGCCTGGCTCAGCTTGGCGGTCAGGTCGGGCAGGGTGAGGCCGTCGGGCCCCGCCGCGCCCAGCAGCGCCTCCACCGCCTCCATGAGCTCCTCCACCACGCCCGGACAGGACGGCGCCTCCGCCGCCAGGTACGCCCTGCAGGCCGCCCGGGCCGCCTCCCGGGTGGCGGGCTCGCTGGCCACCGCCGACGAAGCGAACAGCGGCACCACGGCTCCCGGCAGCTCGCCCGGCAGCTCGGTCGGGACGGTGCCGTCGGCGGCGGAGCCGCCGCCGGCTGCCGCCGGCGGCGCCACGCTGGCGCTGCCGTGGGCGAGGAGGGCGGGGTTGAGACCGCCCTTCCGGGGCTGCTGGTGGGGCTGTCCCGCATGTGAGGGTGCCGCCGGATCCTGGCGAGATGACGTCTGGGTGGCGCCGGCGCCAGTGGCGTGCGAGTGGGACCGCTGCGCGGCGGCCGGCGCCGCCGCGGCAGCAGCGCCCACAAGGCCCGTCCCCCTGCCGTACGGCCCCGCGGCGACCACCAGCCGCGTGCCGGCGGCCGGCGGCGGCAGCGGCGCAGCCGCCGCCGCCGCCGCGGGCACGATGAGCAGCTGTACGGACGTGATCTGCATGCCCGCCGTGGCCGCCTGGCCCGCCCACTCGGGAGACATCTCCACGGCACCCGGCAGCAGCTCCACGCGTCCCAGCGCCTGACGCGCCAGCGTCAGCGCGACCAGCTCACTGGGGAGCTGCTCCTGCGAGTCCAACACCAACGACCCACGGGTCGCGTCGACGGTGCAGCTCCGCTCCACCACCTCCGCACCCGCCGCCTTGTCGGGCTCGGCGGCTGCCGCCGCCGCGGCCGGGGCCGCGGCCGCGGCCTGGCCCCCTTCCGCCGCGTCCTCCATCTCCTCGTCGTCGGCATCGTCGCTGCCAGCGGCGGCGTCCCCCCGGCCGCGGCGGCGCGCCGCCGCGGCCGCCGCCGTCGCGGCCTTGTCCAGCAGCGCGTCAAGCCGCGTCGCCGCCGCGGCGCAGCGGCCCAGCAGGCCCTGCGGCAGGTCTGTGCCGTGGAGGCGGTTCATGAAGGCCTGCGTCAGCTCCAGGTGCCGCCGCGGCCCCGACGACGCCAGCCAGCCACGCAGCTGCATCTGCTTGAGCGCGGCGGTCTTGACGTCGGCCGCGAAGCGGCGGCCAAAGTCCGCCAGCGTCTCCACCACCTGGCGGGACATCCAGGCCGCCATGCCGCCGATCATGCGCACCTGGAACAGCAGCGACACCAACATGCTCATGGCCGCCGTGACGGCCACGGAGGGCCGCGGCAGCTGCGACGCCTGCGACGCCGCCAGGCGCTGCAGCACCGCCGGCCCGATGGCGACGGTGGCGCCGGGGAGCGCCGCGGGGGCGACCAGCCGGCGGCTCCGGGCCGCCATGGCGGCGGCCGCGGCCGCGGTGGCGGCCGCGGTCTGGGCGTTGGCGGGGGCGGCGGTGCCGCCGGCGGTGCCGGCGGCGGCGTCCGCCGCTGCGTCCGCCTGCAGCGCGCCGCCGAGGCTGCGCCGCACCGCCAGCGCGGCGCGGCGGCGCGTCTGCGCCTCCGAGATGGGGGCCGCCAGCCGCTCCCCTAGCTCCAGGCCACCCTGCTGCTGCAGCCGCTCGCGCAGCTTTTGCGAGGAGCGGCGCGGGATGACCAGCACAAAGTCCTCCACGAGCGAGAGCGCCTCCGTGATGAGGGCCTCCCGCTCAACCTTGATCGCGGTCGCCAGCTGCTGGTCCTCCTGCGCCAGCCGCCGCAACAACTCCAGCTCCTCGGGGTCCTCGGGGATCTCGGGCAGCGGCGGCTGGAGATCGGTAGGTGGCGGCGGCGGCGCCTCCACCACCGGCGCGGCCTCCGCCGCCGGTTCGGCGGCGGCCCCGGCCGGCGGCGCCGCCGCCGGCGTCACCGGCGGCGGCTCCGCCGCCGCTGGCGGCGGCGCCGCGGCCGTCGCTCCCCTCTCCGCGTCCTCGTCGGCGTCGCCGCCAACCCCCATCACGATCTGACGTGTGACCTCCAACGGATCCCGGGAGGACAGCGGCAGCGGCGGCGGCGGCAGCATCCGGGCCTCCTCCGAAACCTCCAGCCCGTCCGGCCCCAGCGGCCGCACCGCCTCGCCCGCGCGGCGACGCTTGAGCCGCTCCCGGTACGCCAGCATGCGCACCTCGGCCTTCTCCTCCAGCTTGACCAGGTCGACCCGTCGGTCGGCGGCGCGGCGCAGCAGCTCGTCGAGGCGGCCGGTGTAGGAGGGGTAGTGGCGCTTGAGGTAGCGGACGTGGCGGATGCAGAACGTGGTGGCATAGGGCAGCACGCCGGCGCGCGACTTCCAGGGCAGGCGGATGTGGGGGCCCAGGTCCGCCGCCAGCTTGACGTACTCGGTGAGCAGGACGCGGTCCTCGGAGGCCGTCCAGAGGATGCGGGTGACGCGGGCGGGCGCGGCGCTGCTGGGCACGCGGGCGATGGGGCCCGCGGCGCCGGCGGCGTCGGCGCCGGCGGCGCCGTCGCTGCCGGCGCCCGCCTCCTCGCTGTCGCTGTCGCTGTCGCGGCGGCGGCGGCCGTCGGCGGCCGCTGCGCCCGCGAAGCCGCCGGCGCCGTCGGGCTGCACGAAGGGCGCCAGCAGCAGGGCCTGGCGGCCCGGGGCGACGGTCGAGAGGTCGCGGGCCGCCATCTGGGCGGCTGCGGCGGCCGGGGTCGGCGGCTGCGCAGGCGGGAAATCGTACAGCAGTACGGCAAAAGCGGCGAGGCACGGGTCCGGCGGCGTATGTTAGCAGCACGATCAGACGTCAGGAGGCGGCGGGCTGGACTCGCATGGCTACACGATGTATGGGCACAAGGCTTCCTTGCTCGCGCCTCCCAGGTCTCGTTCACCCTCGCACGTAGATAAGACGGATTCGGACGTAGGACATCCATGGTATCAACTCCCCGTCAAAAATATGTGCAATACCGCCCCACCCGACTCAAACGTATGGCACGAAAGGGGGCTAGGGGCTAGACTCTTCCCACGGTACCGAGCGCCTGACGGGCACCAACACCAGCCACCAAGGCTACCAGCAGAGGCGATCTGGGTTGTCTAGGGTTTTGTCTAGCAACCGGCGCTCACCGGCCGGCGGCGACGCTTCCGCTCCGGATCGGTCGCGGCGCCGTCGGCCCTGTCCGCGCCGTCCTTGCCCGCGTGGCGCTTCTTGCGCGGCGGCTGCCCCGCCGCCGCCGCCGCCTCGTCCGCCTCGATCTCCTCGCGCCGCCGCCGCCGCACCACGTACGTGCCCGCCGCGCGCGCGGCGCGCCGCAGCGCCTTGGCGGCCTCCTTCTCCGCGCGCTTGGCGGCCTGCGCCTCCTTGCGCGCCGCGCGGGCGGCCGCCTCCGCCTCCCGCTGCTCCTTGCGGCGCTGGCGGGAGGCCGGGCTGCACCGCCGGATGGTGCGCCGCTTCATCATCCGCCGCCTGCAGGGCCGAGGGGGTGGGGGGTTGGGCGAGGCGCGTGCGTAGCGACGGCGGTGAGGGCGCGGAGGTGAGGAGGGCGAGGAGGGCATGAGGTGCGGAGGTGAGGTTGTCCCCGGTGGGGGCCGACAGCGCACCGTCCCCTTCTCTTCCCGTGTGGGCGGCCTCCTCGCTTCACGACTGCGCCCACCGGAGGACACCGCGGGGCGCAACCACCGAACGGGTTCCGAATGACCACGTCCGCGTCGCTCAAGCCGTGCTTCGGAGCGGCCGCCGTCCTTGACAGCATCAGGTGCCGTCCTTGACAGCATTCTTCCCTGCCATCCTGCAAACTACGGTGGCATCTCCATCCACCCCGCCATCTCCACCCCGCCTGTCCGTGATCCCTGCCCGCCTGCGCTCGCGAGCCCCCAACCCCCAGCCCCCCCCCGCACCGCCCGGCCCGCCCACCTGTCCCCCGCCGGCAGCGCTTCATCGCCGCCCAGCGCGCTGCGGCCGGCCCCCGCCTGGCCCTGCACCGCCGCCCCGGGGTTGAGCCGCGCGAGGCGCACCGGCACCCCGCTGCCGCCCTCGGCCCCCTCCTCCCCGCTGCCCGCCTCGTCCAGGTCCTCCAGACGGTTCAGCCGGCGGCGGCGGTCCGACACAATGCGTGCCACCACGTCCACGTCGATGCCCAGCTGCAGCGCGAGGTTGGTGATCTGCGTGCGGATCGAACAGGGGACCCCACGTGCGGGGCTCGATCAGGGCGCGCACATGCCGTTTCCCCGAGGGTAAGGGCAGTCGGGGAGGTGGAGCATGTCCCCGGCCCCCATTCCCCCCTTTGTCAATCAAGACAACGAATTCGCGAAAAATCTCACCGAAAGTGCAGTAGGTGTACCCTCCCTGCGGCTCAACTCCCCCCTGAAGACGCGCACGCGCCCCAACGTCCGCTCTTGGGTGCACAGCACGACGCTCGGTCGGTTGGCGGCTGAGTCGGTGACCGTTCGACGGGTTCGGTCGCGCCTCGGTTTCACTACCGTACAGGAAAATCTGACCCACCCGCCCTACCCGGGCTGGGTGTGTCTGGGCTGTTTCTTTTCAACCCTCCCCGGCCCTCCACCCCACCACCCACGTACCTGCGCCCCGTCCGCCAGGTCAATCTGGTCCAGCCCCGACTGCAGCCGCAGCCACTGCACCGCCGTCATCAGCCGCTGCCCGTGCCAGCTGTTGCGGCTCAGGACCTCCGGCACCGCTGTGGGAGACAGAGGACGGGGCAAATGGGGTTTTGCGTGCGGTCAGACCAACAAGAACACGAGGTGCCCCACCTACTCCTGGCCGCAAGCACCCAGCCCAGCGCAGGGCGGACAGCAAGGCCTCGGGGGTAAAAAGAAAAACCAACCCCTCTGCGTCCGCCCCTGCCCCTTCCTGCCCCGCCCCGCCCCCCTCCTGCCCCGCCCCATGGACGGCCCCGCCCACCCCCTGCTCACTGGTGGCCGGGAAGCACTTCCGCAGCCGCTGCACCTCCGCGTGCGAGCTGCCGGTCAGGCGGTACAGCTCCTCGAAGCGACGCCAGTACTCGTCCAGCCCCGCCGCCGAGGTCAGGTCCACCTCCACAAAGCGGCCGCTGCCCCCCGCCAGCGCGGTGAAGCCGCTGGGGGCCATCACCAGCACGGTGCCGGGAGCTACCTGGGTACCACTTGCCGTACCACTTGCCGTACCTCCGGCTGTCGTACCACCGTCTGTCGTACCGGCCGCCGTACCGCCGGTGCCCGCACCGGCCGCCGTACCGGCGGCCTCGGTGCCCGTTCCGGAGGGTACGGCGGTGTTCGTGATTTCCTTGCCAACGGGCACTTCCAGTACGCCTGGGGGAATCGGGGAAGCAACATCAGCGCGGCTTGTGCGTCCGTCCGTCCGTCCGTCCGTCCGTCCGTCCGTCCGTCCGCCAACCAGGCCGTCAACCAGGCTATGTGGTGGGATCGCGGGTCGCAAGGGCCGCACCCGGAGTGGCGCGCTCTGCACTGACCCACCCCGGACATGCAGGCTGTTCAGTCAGGGTGTCCGACACCTACACAACAGCCCCCCCCAGAGGGCATGTCCGATGCGCCCCCGGACAGCCATACGGTCGAAATCATACCCTGTCGGCCCCTCAGCCCCTCCACCACCCACTCACCTAGTCAATCATCCAGCCAGGCAGCCCGCCCGCTCGCCTGCCAATCAGTCAGGCCCAGGCGATCAGCTGAGCCACACCCCAAGCTACCGTACCCTTCCCCCGGCCCCCCCACACACGCCGCACCCCCCCCCATCCATCCACCCACCCTTGCCGTGCACCAGCAGCCGGACGCCCTGGCCGTCCCGCGCGCGCACCCCCGCGCCCGGCCCCGGCCGCCGCGTGGCCTCCAGCCGGGCCGGGTCCACCACCGCCCACTCCAGCAGCCTCAGCCGCCTCAGGATGCTGATCAGGTACTCGAGGCGGTGCACGGAGGTGCCGTCCATGATGTTGCGCGCCTGCTCCGGGGTCAGGGAGCCCAGGGTGGCGCCGCTCTCGCACAGCCGGGCCAGCTCCTCGGGGGGCCGCCGGGAGGTGCTGCCCAGGACCTGACACCCCGGGAGGAAGGTCGGGTGGGCGGGGAGGGGGGTAACGGCGGCGTCAGCCAACCGGACAACTACTACGCAATCGGTGACTGTTTCGCGGTTTCGCTGTCTTGATTGACAAAGGAGGGTCGGCGGTATTTGCAAGGGGGGTTGAGGTGTGGAGGGGTGATGTTAGGGCGCGGAGCCATGGGCCACCGGGCACGGATCCGAGGATGGACAGACGAGACACGCACCAGCTGCCAGGCCCCAGCGGGAACGCGCGAATGTGACCCACATGTGCATGGACTGTAAATGACCGGCACCGCGGTGGGTGTGGAGCGGTGAGTGTGGAGCGGTGAGTGTGGAGCGGTTCATGCACCGGCTGCGGCGGCGGCTGCGGCATCGCCGCAGGTCCACGTCAATGCATACACGATCAGACGGTATGGTTGGTTGGTTGGTTGGTTGGTGTAGGGTAGGTCGGTCTTCCGCCGCGGCCGTGGCACCAGCCCAGCAGGGCCCCTCGCATCCCCGCAACGCCGTGCGCGCACACGCGGACCGCCCGCAGGCCCCGCACGCCTGCACCCCCTCACCCCGCCCGCCCACATGACCGCACTCACCCTAAGCCCTCATCCCCTACCCGACAACGACCACGCGCACTCCCCCCAGCCCCGCATCCATGCCCCCGCCCTCTTTCCGCCGCACCCCGGAACCTCCGGGCTGAAGTTCATGTACGGGGCTACGCACCCCGTGATCATGTTTCGTAGTACACACACACACACACACACAGACAGGTTCCCTGTGGGTTTGGGTTTAGGGTTCTACCGGGCACATTCCTCGCCGAACAGCAAACACACACACCCTCCTGTTTCTCACTACACACACCCTCCTGACCTGCAGCGCCACGCTCAGCGGCATGATGCTCCACAGCCGGCGCACGCTGAGGTGACGCATCGTCGTCGCCGCTGCGCCCCCGCCGCCCGCCGCATCCTGCCCGCCCGCCGCCGCCGCCGCCCCCTCGCCGCCGTCCGCCGCGGCGCCCTCGCCCGCGTCTGTCCCCGCACCGGGCGGCTGTGTCTGTGTCTGTGTCTGTGTCTGTGTCTGTGTCTGGTGCGGGGCCCGGTGGTGGTGTTCGCCCGGGCCCCCGCCGCCCTTCATGGCCCCGAAGGCGAAGGCCATCCGCGACCTCTCCGTGGCAGAGGCCAGGCTGAGCACCTCCTCACCAAGGCTGGGGGGCATGTTGGGCATGCCGCCCGGATCCGGGTCCACGGAGGCCAGCGGGTCGGGGTCGAAGCCGCCCAGGCCTTCGGGCGGCGGGCAAACGTGGTGCGGGGGTTGGAATGGGTTCAGGAGGAGTTGTTTCGATATGTGTGCGCACGAACCGGCGCCGCTCGCCTCTCGGCCCCCCCTTCACCCCTTCTCCCCCCTACCAAGATACCTTCCTCTTGGCAGCCCCCCCCCCGCCCGCTCACCCACGCAACCACCCAACCTTTGGCGGCCGCACCGCAGCCACTGGACTCACCCACGAGCTTGGCGATGAGGAAGTGCAGCAGCCTCACGCGCACCATCTTGGCGGGGATGAGGCCGTTCTCCACCGACCGGGCCGTCGCCTCGTTGTGCACCGCCCGGAAGAGACTGACCCCGCGACCGATCCGCAGCTGCGCCAGCGCCTCCGGGCTGAGCAGCGGCTTGGGCGGCGCGGTGGCGGCAGGGCCGGCGGTGGCGGGGCCGGCGCGGCCGCCGGCGCGGCTGCCACCGCCGGTCTGTGGGGGCGGTGGCTGGTCTGCGGGGTGCAGCCCCGCCGCCCTGCGGGCCGCAGGTCAGGAGGGCACACGGGCCTTATGCTCCTTCAGGCGGCCGCGCTTGAGGGAGTGGCTTTCCAATGTTTATCCTCCTCACAGCTCTTGAGGAACTGGACAACGCTAGCGCGCGGCTGCTGCGACGTGAGCTGGAGGCCGCGAACTGGTTCGGCGATTCTGTCCGTACAGTCCTTCAGCGCTCTTCGCGGATTCATCAAGGCGTAATGCGCCTGACATTACTAGGTTGACGAAACCCGCGAAGAAGAAGCAAGCGGCCTTTAGAGGCGCAGGACACCGGCTTTTCGCAGGGCTGGGTGTGCGGGACGGGTCCCGCCGTAGCGCCGCACCGTGCCGTGACTCGCCAACCCCTACTAGCCATCGAAGTCAGTGAAACACCTCCACCCCGCGCGCTCCCCCTCCGCCCCGCCCCGCCACCGCACCTCAGAAGCCCGTCCGTGGTGTCGTCCAGCAGCGTCTCCACGGGCCCAGCCTCACCGCCGTCGCCGGCCGCGACGCCGGCCGCGCCGGCCCCCGCCGCGGCCGCCACCGCCGCCGCGGCCGCGGAGCCGGCCGCCGCCGCCGCGTTCACCACCGTCTCCGGCAGCAGGTTGCCGATGGGGTAGTCGATCATGGTCGCCATCTTGCGGGCCGCCAGCGCCTTGCGGCAGCACTCGGACCGCAGCTTGCGCTCAAACTCCGCCATCTGCTTACGGATCTCGTCCAGGAGCTCGGGCGTGGGCTCCAGGTCGGGACGGATGAGTGTGTCGATCTGGTCGGGCCCCGGGCGGGGATGAAGGGGATGATTGGAGGAGATTGGGAGGGGTTACAGCTGTTGGAGACAGGAGGGGTTAACGTTCACGTGAACATATACGGTCGGGAGGCAGGCAAGATGTGGTTGGCGGGCTGGTGGAGTCTACGCCCCGAGAGTCCGTGATTTCCTTTCCCAACCGCAGCCGCAGCCGCCCTCTCCTGTCCCGCCCCCGCCTCCCCCCTCTGCCTCCCACGGCCGCCTCACCGGCCGGTTGTCCCCCAGGAAGCCCGGCGTCTCCACGCGGACGAGCTTGGCCTTGCCCGACTGGGCCAGCCGGTCCATCAGGCGGCGGATGGTCTTGATGTCGGGACCCGCCTGGCTGTTGGGGATGGGCTTGCCGCTGGCGGCGCTCTCCCACTCCATCACCAGCCGCCGCACCTGCACGCGCATGAGGAGGTGGGGATGGGCGGGCACCCGGGCACCACGCATGGAACGGCGGTGGAGGTGGTGCGGTCATTGGAGGGTGGGTTGTGACGCTTCTGTCGGGAGAGGCAAGGGCGGCATAGGTCTATGGGTCGCCAGCTCGCAGCGAGGCTCTCAGGGGAAAGCTCCCACCATCTAACTAACAAACCAATACCTAACTAACGATTTAACTAATCAACTGTTTAACGGCCACCTCCCCTGCCCTCCTCCCCTCCGCCTCCCCTCCGCCTCCCCGTCCCACCTGCACCCGGGATATGAAGCGGTGCTTGTTCAGGTGCTCCACCAGCAGACGCAACCGGTCCTCCGTCTTCAGGGTCTGCGGGTTAGCACAGAGACATGGACGGCCGCGTGAGGGCAGTTAGTTCCCTGTGGCGCACATGCACTTGCGGACAAGCAAGGGCAGGAGCGGCACACGCATGCACACACACCTGCACCTCTTGGCGCTGGCAGGGGGGCTCTGGCGCTGGCATGCGCACCGCCACATGGCCGGAGGGCGTGGGGCTCTGCCGTTGCATGACGGTGCCGGTGAGCAAACGGGGACATGCAGGCATGGCTCTCACCGTGGGCTTCAGCCCTGACGGATACACCTTTCGCCGGGGCGCTCTGGGCTGCCAGACCCTCCCGCGACAAGCCCTTCGGCTTCGGCTCCTCAAACGTCGCCTTCCACCCTGATCGGTAATGCCCCCGGCTGGCTGCATCCGCTGACAGAACACGGTCCTCGACGCCCCTGCCCACGTGCAGTCATCCAGACCCCCTCCCCGCCAATTTGATTTACACTTGGGTACCCCCCCCCCATCCAAAGACGGATTCGACCACTCACGATGACTTTGGTCCAGTGCGGCTTCCGCTCCTTCGCCTCGCCCGCAGCAGCTGCGGCCGCGACCGCTACCGGCGCTGCCGGCGCACCAGCTGCCGCAGCAGCTGGCGCTGCCGCACCGCCCGTCGCTGCCGCGGCTGGCGCCGCCACTGCAGCCGCCGTAGGCGTGGCGGCAGGTGCGGCCGCGGCCGCCGAGCCTGGCGGCGGCGCCGCCGCCAGCCCCTCCGCGCCCTCTATCCGCACCCGCTTCGCTGGCCTGCCGCGTCCGCGGCCACGTCCCCGGCCCGCGCCGCCGCCGCCGCCGCCGCCGCCTCGGCGCTGCTGCTTCTGCTCTTCCTCCAGCTCCTCCGACGGCACCTCGCTGGCCTCCGCCTCCGACGACGACTCCGGCTCGAGCTCATCGCCGCCCTCACTGCTGCTGGCGCCGCCCGCCTTCGTCGCCCGCTGCACCTCCTCCTCCTCCTCCGCGTTGAACTCCTCATCGCTGTCGCCACCGCCGTCGCCGCCCAGCGCTTTGAGCGCCGCCGCGGTGTCGGCGCTCGCCTTGACGGCGGCGGGCCGCTTCGGCCGCCCCGACGGCGACGTCTCCGCCGCCGCCGCCGCCGCCGCTGTCGCAGCTGCCGTCGCCGCAACGTCTTTCCTTTTGGAAACCTTGGATCCCGCCTTGCCCGAGGCCTCCTTGCCCGCAGACTTGGGAATGGTCGTCCGAGCCGCCTTGCCAGCGGACTTCTTCTGAGCTGCCGCTGGGGGTGCCCTCCCTGCCAGGCCGACCTCATCTGTCGCTGCGGTGCCCTCGGAGGCTGCCGTGGCGGGGGCGCCAGGGGGCGGCGCCGCCGCCGCCGCGCCAGCATCCCCAGCAGCAACAGCAACGGCGCCGTCTGCAGCAGGATTCTCTGCCGCCGCCGCCGCCGCCGCCGCGGCTTCTTCGGGCGCTCCCGCCGCCGCCGGGCGCGGCGCCATGTGCCCGGCGGCCGCCAGCAGCTCCGGCGGCGCCACGATGCGGTTGAGGACTGTGCGGCCTCTGTTCACCACCGTGACCTGCAGGTTGAAGCGCTTGATGATGTCCACCAGCCTGCGCCGGCAAAAGTGGCAGGAGGGCAGCGCAGGGCCCCAGGGCGCTTCGGACACCACAGGAGGGATAAGGCAAGTGCACTGCCGCACCGCCCCTTGCCCTCCGGGCGCAAGCGAAGGCGTCGAGGACCTCCCGGAGCAGCCCCCGTCCTGGGCTGGTCTTGCATTTTCGTCCCCGGGGCAGACGCGCGGCGGTATCGCGCCCGAGCGCCGCACTGGAAGCGGCGCGCCACCAGGCCCCATCCCACAAACCATCTCCCGCGACCCCTTCTCTGGAAGCGGTTCACCGTAGCATCAGAACCGCCGACGGGAGTTCATTCGGCACCTGGACCAGATGGATGAGCTACTGTGTACAAGGGGGATGGAGTCCGCAATCGCGGCGAACGAACCGCGCGGACGCCGGCCATGCGAGCATAACAGCCGTTCCGGAAAGCCTCAAGCCCCTGCCAAGCTCGTCATGTCCCCCGGGTGCTGACATGGCTTTCCAGCATTTCGTGTGGCAAACACCGGGCCAGTTTCCTAAGCTTGTTAAGTTCGGGTACCAACCAAGGACCAACCCTGGCCCAGGTACTCACTTGACGCCGTAGACCTTGGAGCTGATCCCCAGCTTGGCGAACAGCTCGTGGTTGAGGACCCCGTCGGGTCCGGCGGACAGCACCCCCTCCAGCAGCTGCCGCTCCAGGGACAGCTCGTTGACGTGGATGCTGCCGTGGCCGCCGCCGCCCTCCACGTCGTCCGCGTCGGCCTCCTCGCCCTCTGCGGGGTGGTGACGGCGCCCAGAGGGGTCAAAACTAGACCAGCCGGAAAAAAATGGTCAAGGGAAGGCGGTGCTGTGCGCATCGATGCAGCAAGCTGCACCGTTCCCTTCCCAGCAACCAGCTGAGTCCGAAGATACAGCAAGGGTGTATCCTCGGGAAGGCAACAACAGCACCCACCCCCTGGCCGTCCCGCGGCGTCTCGCGCTGTTTCGAATCCCCGTTGTCCTCAGGACCCCGCCCGGCAACATCCCCCAGTTTACCCCTCCTTTTGCTCTGGCAGCAGCGCAGTTTGAATATGTCCACCAATGTCCTTTACCCACCCCCTGCCCTTGTCGCCCACCTTCCCCGGCTCCCTCCTCGGCTCCGTCCCCCACCGCGGGCGGCCGCCAGTCCTTGAGCAGCCGCACGCAGGGCACCAGGCGGTCCCGCACGCGGCACGATTCGAAGGCCAGGTACCCCTGCTCCTCCATCTTGCGCTGCGGCCGGGAAGACCCAAGGGGGCGACCCGGCGGGGGGGAGGCCCGGGGCGGCGACCCGCGGAGCCGCGGGAGGGATCAACACAGACCGTGTGGGGGAGCGGGCGCGTGTGCTGGAGTGGTCACGAGGCATATGCGCTTCTTGCACTCTCCGGGCGTCCTGTCATGTTGCGCAACCACATGCCGAGTCTGTAGGCCTAAGCCATTGTGAGCCTCGTTGGTTTCCTCACGTCGTCTGTCAGTGTGTCTCGCCGCGAGGACATTCCCGGGAGGACATTTGATGTCGTGTACCCGTTACACACACACCCAAACCTTCCATCCCTGCCCGGGACTGCCGCACCCAACGCCGTCACCCTTGCCCCCACCCGCCTACCCGCCCGCCCGCCCGCCCGCCGCACCCGCAGCCTCCGCCAGAGTCTGTGCCCCCGCGTGCCCCGGAAGCCGCAGACCAGCTTGAGGTCCGACTCCACCACCACCCGCTCCGCCGTCTCCGCGATGGTGCTGCACACCAGCCGCATGTACATGTTGTCGTCCTGCAGCACGTACGTCGCCACCTCCATGCCGCGCACCGCGTCCACCGTCTGGGGGCGGGAGCGGGAGGCGAGGGGGGGGGGGGGCGCCGTGAGGAGGCGCAATTTGGGCGCAGCGAGTTGAAAGGGGATGGAAGGTCTCCACAGCATTAAGCGCGGAGGGCCAAGAGGGAGGTCAGAGGGGCGCCACAGCACAGCGCGGTTGCCGCCGCCAGAGAATGTCTTGCCCAGGTCCCAGGCCCACCATGATGTAATGGTGCTCAGCAAGTCCGTATCCGTACCCGTACCTGGACCTGGACCTGGACCTGCCAATCCCCTACCGGTATAACGCTAAAACCTTACTATTTGCTGTAGTAGGGCCACACACTTCGAACGGCTGCTCCACGCCTACCGCCGCCCCCGTCCCACGCCGCACCTTGAACATCTGCCCGGGACCCAGCTTGACCGCCGGCTGGAACCTGGGCAGGTGCAGCACCGAGGACACGGTGACGGTGGCCCCCGGGGGCGCGAACACCACCGGGTTCTTCACCACCAGCTTGCGGGTCTCCAGATTCTGAGGCCAGTGCAGCACAGGGGGACACGGCAAATACATTACTGTATCATAAGGGATGCGGACGCGCAACGTGGATTCCGTGGAGCTACGATATGCATCATGGCGGGCGGGCGGCCCAGGGCCCGGCCCCACCTTGACGATGTAGTAGAAGTTGCGGTAGGCGATGCCCAGTCGGTTGGCCAGGTCGGCGTTGATGGTGCCGCGCCAGCGGGTGCGCCCCACCACCGCCAGCGCCGCCAGCTGCATCTCACTCAGCGGGAACCTCGAGTCCTGGATCTCGTACACGCCCAGCACCGACAGCCGCACAGCCTCCGAGGCCTGGTGTCCGTGGCACCGACCCACCACCACCGCAGCCATCCCGGGTAACGAGGAGCGGCACCGGGCATCGACAGGGGGGGTCCGGTGGTCAGTAGGGCTACCTGCCCTGCGGTGTCGCTAGGGGAGACAACAGACATGATATGGCGGGGCTGCCGCACGCGTTTCCCTCGCCGGCCAGCTTCGCAGTGGCGTGCCAGGGCTGCGAGCGCCATGCTCAGTTGCTCCGTTAGCTCCTTGGTATTGGTGGCTGGCACCCGCACACACCCGCATACGGGGTTCGCCGGTGCCCCACTCACCACGAGGCGCACATCATTGGAGGCCGCTGCCGCCTGGGTCGCGACCTTGGGGTCAGAGGGGTCCAACTGGGGGGGAGGGTGCGCGACAGGGCGCAGCACGCGAGGACAACGTCCGGGGATGCGGACGCAAGGACGTGAGAGCTCGGGGCCGGTCAAGCAGATCACTAAGTGCCCTCTCAGGCAAAGCGGGTCGTCGTCAACCCCCCACCACCACCACCATATGCCTCCGGACATGGATATGGACGCCGGACGCGCCCGTGGAGGGTGTCTATCCGGGGTGTACGCCTCGGCGGAGCAGGCAGAGACACTCCCAGTGACTGCCGCAACCGACTCGTGGTGCCAAGTGCTCACTGACTGCGAACTTCGACCGTCCTGTGACCACCCTTAGGGGCACCGATGCAGGAAAAAAGCTACTGGCACGCAATAAATAGAGCTATACTGGCACAAGGCGCCAAACCTTCCCGCCACCCCTGGCTCGACGCCGGGAGTGATGCGACCCGCTCCCAAGCCCACGTGGCGCCGCCGCCGCCGCCGCCGCCGCACCAGAGTCGCCTTCGCCATGGGATTGTTGTCCGGCTTCTTCTTGACGCGCGCTCCTCGGTTCTTGGTCCCAATTGGGTCCTCGGGGACGTTCTCAGTCCTGCGCGTGGGATCCCCCCGGGAGGACATATTGGCAGGCGCTTGAGTGGCTGCCAACTTTTTCCATCCCGCCCCGGGGAAGACAGCCCCAGGTCCAGCAACACGGGTCCGGCGACATGTCCAACGGGACACTGCAACTGAGAACTGAAACCCAGGCGTGATGCGATGCGATGCGACCGACGTTGTCCGCGCAGCTCCCGCGCATGCCCGTTGACCAGCAGGTCCGATGACTTGCCGCCAAGGCCGCCAAGCCTGCTCTATTTCCTGCCGCTGCCTCCGCTGAACCCCCTCCCAGGCTCCATGGGGTAATCACGCAGAGGTCTGTCCGGACAGAATCATAACGTCACCCGGGGAGGCTGCGTTCCCGTGCAGTGCCTTGCGGGTCTGCCGGCTTGTTTGCGTAGTGCGAGTGCAAGCAACGGCAGACACGAGACACGAGGCCTGGGTGGTTCGGGCAGTAAACATACAGACATTCAGGACCGGACCGCTGGACACGTCATCCATAGCGTTCTATCGGAAGCCATGCCTGGCCCCATCGAGCTCGACTGGAAGCGGTTTTCTTGGCGGACTCACCGCCCTCCAGATGGACACCCGGCTCCATGCAAGTGCAAGCGTGTACATTCCCACGTTACCCCGCGCCCCCTATCGCCGCCCCCCAAGTGTGAAGGGAAGCCCACGGCCCCTAGGCAGCAGTTCCGGGTACCCGAAGCCCAGGTGTACACACCCGGCGGGGGGGAGAGTGTAGAGCTGGACATCGTCCGTGCGCTGAACCAACAGGCCCCACAGCGTATCCTGAAGCTGCGGCGGAAGGCATGTGATGGAGCCCACAGGCAGACGAGCTCCAAGGAGACTCCATAGCGTGTCTACAGTGCACCCTGCGATTTAGGGCCCGGCAACGTCAGATGCAACACCAAGTCGGCCTGCTGAGACTTCCCTCAGGTGTAAGTCCATGATAACATATGAAAATTAACAATCTTCCGGAGTGTCCGCTGTTGCAAAACTTCTTTAGGTGCTCACCTTCCTGGCCCTCCAAGGCTATTTCCTCCACCGCAACTGCTAACAGAGCATCCATATGAAAACGCTATGATGTCAGTTCATAGCATTCACGTTCGGAACTTGACTGTCTTTGATAGAAGCCGCTTCATCGGGCCTAGCGCTGGAAAACAACAAGCAAAGAAACAACCTTGTGATAACATCATCAAATGTACACAATATTCTCCTTGTGAGTCGGTCATGCTCTCGCGCGGAAGCCGCCGTGATGCGTGCTTTGTATGCGGAGTTCGCCGTGCACCTACTTGAAAATTTTGGAGTAGACGCCCATTGGCCCAGAAAGGCTATCCAATCAAATTTGTAAATATGACCGTGCTAGTCCATGAGAGCGTTCAGTCAGGAGCCGTCAAGTCATAAAGGCTCAGCACACAACAGCGCCCGTCCTAACAGGCTCAGCTGGCTCAGCACACCACAGCGCCCCGCCGAAGTTCGCCCCAAGATCCCAGTCAGCCTGCAGCGCCGGCCAAGGCACCTGAAGCGCCATAAGTGGCGAGCGGTGGCCACATCTATTTGCTCGGGCCAAGCCTGGCCAAGCTGGCCAGTCTTCCGTAATCGGCAGGCGCAGGATCTGGCAGGATAGCGCAATCTAGCTGCTGTTCGGCGTCAAACAGCGCAATCCTGCGACCGGCGCTTCCGCAATCGTAACCCGGTTCCTACCCTCCGGCAGGCGCTGCGGCCATTAGGCGCTGTTCGCGTCGGCAGGCCCACCCACAGCCTTCCTACCGGGCGCGAGCCAGCGCTGCAGTTGCCGCAGCGGCGAGTGCATGGCGAAACCAACCTGGAGCGGTATTGGCGATTCCATCGATGCAGCACGTTGACCCCTGTTGACCGCGGGTTCAGCCGACATCATCCCCACCCTTTTCGCGGCACCATTCCTTCCGAACGCGACTCCGATCGACGCTGTAACGAGCACGCCAGCACCAGCCACCGGTCGGGATTAGGTGTCCACCTTGTAACGGTTACATCACAGACATGTTCGGAGACACCCTGAAACAAGTGACTCGATCACGGCCAGGTCCTCACATGCCATCATGATGCCGTTGCTCTCGCGCAGGACATGTGGACATCGTCGTTAACTCGCAATCAATTAGCCCCGTCTCCTCAGTTAGCCCCGTCTCCTTCATGACCTTGGGAGATCATGCGGACGCCCGGGCCGGCCGCGTCATCCAGCGCCTGCCTTGCAGATGAAGCGCGTGCTACCCGGAGCGATGGCAGGGCATCCAAGCGCAACCCGGGGGCGGAGGGGTCAAGGACCGTACCGCATGGGTTCTCTTTGCCTCTCGGTGCAACTTGACGCTCATGAATTGACGGTAGGGGTTCCCGCTGACCGCCAGCAGACCACAAATACCCATGAAAAATGAAGGAGACAGGATCAGTCCTACCCTGCTTGATTCGGGGATTTCGCGGACCATACTATATCCGGCAGCAGTGGGCAACTACCTGCAGTTTTCAACCCGTCCCCAAGCCCGTCCTTCCCCAAACCACTGCCCGCAGCTAGCCTCTCTACAGCATCTCCACTGTCAACACAGCCCTGCCCCACCTCCTCCGTTGGGATGGGAAGGGATTGTGCGCGAGCTGGTTGCTTATGACGGGCCCTATGCCCAACAGTTGCGCAATTCAGCCAGAGCCCACGAGGTCTGCAGCACCCAGAAAGGCAACGAGCGCGCTTTTATCACGCTGTATCCTATTGGCTGTTGTAGAAAGTATCATTGCTTTTGGCAGAGCGTTTCTAGTTGCAATTGTCACCTGACAGTATAATTGCGACCTACAGTATCGTCAGTCCCCATGTGATCAGCACTCTATGCAGATTATGTCCATGGCACAGGACAGTCTTTGACTGCACGGCACAAAATGGCGGGACTTAAACAACCCTGGATGCTGAATCCCTGATGTCTGAGCGGTTGGGTCTGTCAGTTCTCTGCTGGTACGTCCGCTTCATGACTGCGGTGCGGTATCGTCGCCCGTATCTGTCTTGTAGCATGCGACTGGAAAGGTTTGTTTCTGGGAACCTCCGGGGTCGTCCGGTTTGAGACCTGTCGAAGCTTGCCTTGTATCTCTCGCCTTTCATGCCTTGATAGCTTCATTTCGGCCCTGCCGAATATGACGCAGATTATGTGTTCACACCACTTTGTTCTAGGCGACACCGGGCTGGTTGGTTGCGATGCTGCCAGAGACGGAACACTCCAACGTCCCGAACCGCCTCGGAGAACCGGAGGACACAAAGCGGGACAATGCCAGCGGCAGCCGCGGCTCCGGGGGCAGCGGACTGCAGCGGCCCACCGCCCCGAGGCGCGCCTTCCTCACCGACCCCGCGGCGCTGTCCATCTTCCACGCCGCGAACAACGGCACGCTGGACCCCAACTCCCTGCCCTCCTACTTGCGCCCCAAGCCATTCACCCGGCCCGCACAGCTGCAGGAGCGCGCTCCTCCTCCTCCTCTGGAGCCCGCATCGTCTGTCACGGCCTCAGTAACCAGCTCCACATCGTGCAGTGCTGCGGGCAGCGCCCCGCGCGGCTCTGCCGCGCAGACGGACAACGGCGCCGGAATGCGCCCCGGAACATTGCACACCGGCCCTGGAGGAGCAGCAGCCCCGCCGCCGGCAGCCCCCTGCCCGACCCAGAAACCCTCACAAGCGGCGGCGCCGCCCGGTGCCATGGACGTGGACAGCAGCCCCGCGCAGCAGCCCTCGCAGCAGCCCCCGTTGGCTCCTTCAGCCGTCGGCGCCTCCGCGGCGGCTTTGCCGCAGCCGGATGCGCGCGCGGCCTGCGGCGTTGCGCTGGCCCCGCCGCCGGGCCCCCCAGGCCTGCCGTACCACCCGAGCACCGTCGCTGCGCTTAGCGTAATCAGCTCATCCGGGGCAGCGCCGCTCCTGCAGCCGCTGGTGACAGTTCCGAATCCAGCTGCAGCACCGGTTATCGTGTTGGCGCCCGCGCCCTTCGAGCCCCTCCAGATCGCAGCACCGGACCCTGCGGCTGTCGCTGCTGACGCGGCAGCTCCAGCCCCTGTGGTCATGCTGGCACCAGCTGTTGGCCCTGCTGCAGCCGCCGCGGGGCCAGCAGCAGCAGCAGTAGCAACGCCGCCAAGTGCCGCTGCGGCTGCCGCGGAAGCCCCCATGGTGGTTCTGGCAGTGCCCCCGGTCGCGCTGCAGCCGCCACCGGTGCTTCCAGGCCCGGCCCCAGCGGCCGCCCCTGCGGCCCTGCAGCCTTGGCCGCCGTCAGGTCCGGAGTCCCACTGCCCGCCGGCCGTTACGGGTGCGACGCCGATCGCCGTCCCGCCAGCGCTGCCGCAGTTCTCAGCTCAGGACCTCCACCAGCTGAGTCAGGCGCTGGCTACGCAGCTGCCTCCGGCACCTGCCTCCGTATTCCCTGCGGCCCTCTCGGCGGCGGCGCCGCAGCCCACTCTCCAACCGACGGCCTCCTGGCACCAGCCCACCCTGCAGCCGACGGCCTCCTGGCAGCAGCCCAGCCGGCCCGGTGTCGAGGGAGACGCGGCGGTGGCGGCGAGCGGCGGTGGCTTGCCGCCCGCGCTTGCGCCGGCGATCGCAGCTCGACAGCCGACGGCAGCGGCCGCCAGGACCGACGGGGCCGCTGCGGCAGCGGCGGCGGCCCTGGAGGCGTGCCTGCAGCCGCTCCCCAGCCACACCGACCAGGCCCATAAGGAGCTGCGGGTGCGGGCGGTGCTGGCGCTGGCCATGTCGCGGGCGTGGGACGAGTGCCTCAAGCAGCTGCCGACGGGCCTTGAGGGCCAGGGCCAGGGCGCGCAGGCGCAGCAGCAGGGACAGCAGCAGCAGACTGTAGCGGGGCTGGCGCCGGCACCGGCGGGTGCGCCCACGCGGCAGCAACTGATGCAGTGTAGCTGGACCGTGGAGCAGTTGGACGAGCTGTACAGGCGGTTTTTCCCGCCCTATCCGCCGGGGAGGTGAGCGGGCTGAGGGATCTTGGGCGGGGTGTGCGGGCGGGGGCGACTGGGGGAGGCGCCGGGGTCAGCGACGTGGCAATCGTCGGGGAGGCTTACGACGCTGTGTGTTTGGTGATGGGGGTTACGGAAACATGGTAGACATATTCGCGCTGCGCTGCTGCCAAAGCAAAGGTCCGGTGAAGGAGCAGCTGGTCCAGGGTCTCCAGCGATGCGATGACGTCCACCCAGGGGGGTTTGACGGCTTGGATGGGGGTGGGTGGGTGCATGTGGTGGTTTGCGCTCAAAGTAACGCGTACATGGCCTGCCCGTCCCCCGGAAATGTCACGGTGCAGGATGTCGTACATCAGTACGGCGATCATGTACGAGGCGCTGGGCAAGGGCATCGCCTGCCGGGCGCTGCGGCCCCGGTCCGACGGGCGGGGCGGGGACGTGGCCCTGGCGCCGTGCGGCTCGTGGGGCGTCGAGCGGGCGGCGGAGATGGAGCGGCTGCGGGCGGAGCTGGCACCGCTGGAGGCGGCGGCACGGGACCGACACGCGGCGAGGGTGATTGCGCAGGAGGAGGCGGAGCGGGAGCGGGCGGCGCGGCGGCGGCGGCTGCGAGTTGACTTGCAGGGGGTGTCGTGCCCGGGGCCCCCGGAGGAGGAGGCCGGGCGGGGGAGGGCTGCGGAGGGCCTGCCGGAGGAGGCGGGGGCGGAGGCGGCAGCGCCCGGGGACAAGAGGGGCGCGCAGCCGGACGCCGCAGCCGCGTCGCCCGGGCATGACGGCGCAAATAAGGTGCGGTTTTTCTGCGCGTGCTTCGGTCGGTTCCGGAATTCTGATGTTTCTGGCGTCATACTGGGGGGAAGCAGATACCCGCTTCGCATCTGTGTCCCTGTCCCCGTCGCTGCCCGCGGGGGGGAGGGAGGAATTAGGCCTCCGTGCTGCTCTGCGTTGCGAGGGTGTGGTGGTGGACGTGTGGGCCCCGCGGGTGCCGGCGACCCGGCCCACACCACACGACACCGCATGACACCAGCTGGCCTCCCTCACCTACCAACGACTCTGGCTCCGACCCACCTATCAACAGTCCGGTCCGGGCGCCTATCGTGCCCATCCTACCTCTCCTCCCCTACCCTGCAGCGCAGCTTCAATGTGCCTCCCAACCTCTTCCATCCCCTACCCTGACCCTCACTCCCTGTCCCTCCGTCATCCGCCCCACCCCTCACTGCCCTATCCCACCCCGCCCCACCCCGCCCCACCCCACCCACCCCACCCCACCCCACCCCGCCCCACCCCGCCCCACCCCGCCCCACCCCGCCCCACCCCGCCCCACCCCGCCCCACCCCGCCCCACCCCGCCCAGGCGGCCCCGGGCCGGCCGCCCTTGAACCCCATGGAGCTCATGGTCCGCGTCCGCACCTACCTCCGCTTGGAGATGCGGCCGCTGCTGACCCTCAAGGACCCCAAGCCCCTGCCGCTGCCGGCCGCCCTCAAGGGACTGCGGGAGCGCGCGGCCGTCAGCCTGGACCTGGCCACGGCGGCGCAGCTGGGGTTCGGCAGCGTGGAGGCGGTGCTGGCGGCCCTCTCAGACGTGGTGCGGCTGGTGCGGCTGGGGGACGACGGCCTGGGGCTGCTGCCGTCCAAGTGCTACCAGCAGGAGCCGGAGAGCTACCACGGGATGCACTGGCGGGTCGCCTGTGAGACGGCGGCGGCGCCGGCGGCGGCGGCGCCGGCGGTTGCGCAGTCCCGCGGGCCGCAGCGGTCGCCGGAGTCGCTGCAGCCGTGGGTATGGCAGGGGCAGGGGCGGGGGCGGCAGGCGCACCCTCGGTCTGTCGCCTTCCCGCCACAGCCACGGGGCGCAGATCTACATCCGGTCGACCCCTTTCGACAGGACCCGCAGCAGCAGCAGCAGGGCCTTCAGCAGGCGGAGGCGGAGGCCGCCGGAGGTCCCCATCCCCCGGGGCCCGCCGCCGCCGCCCCGTCACGCCGCGCTGAGCTGCAGCAGCCCGCCAGCTCGCTGTGCGGCGACAGCGTCGGATCCTGGCCGCTGCCCAGCATCTTCCCTGGAGCCGACGGCCCGGTCCTGCAACCGAAAGGGACCGGCCTCCCCCCGCCCCACGCGCCACCACCCGACGACCAGGGCCAGGGCCAGGGCCAGGGCCAGGGCCAGGGCCAGCGGCGCCTCAGTGACGCGACGGCGCACAGCTGCAGCGCCACGCACCAGCCCTGCCCGGCGGCGGCCGCGGCGGCTCCACCGCACCCGCCGCGGCCGCCGGCCACCGCCGGGGGCGGCGGCGGCGGCGACCCGGACCCCTCCTGCTCTGGCTACCTCAGCGGATCGAGCTGCGTCGCGAGCAGCGGCAACAACAACAACAACAACAACGACGACGGTGCCGGCGGGAGCGCGGGTGGGACAGGGGGCGGCTGCAGCCGCGCGAAGTCGACGGCGTCGGCAGGGCCGGCGGCAGCGGCGGGATGCAACGGCGGCAGCAGCAGACGGGTGCCGGACCTGCCCGCCCATCTGAGGCCCAAACCGCCGCAACCCTCCCGGACCGCACCGCCGGTGGGACCCCAGCAGCCGCAGCAGCGTCATCGCCCGGAGGCCGCGACGTCGCCGGGTGCGGCGCTGGGGCCCAGAAGCAGCGGGGAGGGGGGCGGCGGCGGCGGCGGCGGGGGTCCCAGCCCGCTGAAGCGCGAGTGGCGCGAGGCGGGTGAGATGCTGGTGCGGATCGACGAGTGGACGCTGGTGCAGGCGCAGGCCCTGGGGGCGGAGTGCGTGGAGGGCTGCCGGTGCGAGGGCGGGGACTCGTGCTGGCAGGCGACTGGGTACCGAGAGGGCAAGGTGCGAGGGGTGGGGTGGGGTGGGGTGGGGTGGGGTGAGGGAACGATGTGTGCAGTGATGGGGATGGGCGCGGTTTCGCTGTCTTGATTGACATGAGGGGTTTAATAAGGACAACTGAATCCAGGACCAAACCCGGGCACACCCACATTGGGAGGGATGGGTGCGTGGGGGTGCCCTCTGCGTCGGCTGCGGGCAAGATCGGGAGATCTGCAGGGCCGGGGCGCCTGTGAGGGGTCCTGCGTGAGGCTGGCGGCGGGGCGGGGAGAAGGGGGGAGGTGGGGAGAGGAGGGAAATGCCGTGGCGGAAATGCGCGAGCACAGGCGAGGGCAAGGGCCTTGGAGTCGGTGTTCAGGAATCGGTGAGTCGTGTACGGCGGGTGTTGGGGATGGCCGTGTTTGGCGGGTGGTTGGGGGGGAGATCGCGATTTTGTGTGTTACTTAGGCAGGCAGGACAGGAGTGTGTTTGTGTGTTGAGATGCGGGATTCATCTACGCGCACGATTGGTTTGGTGTCGGGCGGGTTTCTACCTTCTAGATAAACCCTTCACTTACACAGAGCATGCATTCAACCCTTCGCTCACACAGAGCATGCATTCATGTCTACGATACCCTGTGCTGACCGTTTTTCCTGCACCGCCGCTCCCAACACCACCCCACACACCAATACACCAATACACACACACCCGGCTCAGTATTCCTTTACACACCCCCGCGCGCAGGAGCTGCTGTCCCGCTGGGGCCCTTCCCGGGCGGCGGCGCTTCAGGCGCTGCGCCAGACGGTCCTGGGCTGGTGCAGCGCGCTGCAGTGACCGAACCCCACCTCTCTCCCTCCTGATTCTTCACCGGACCTTTGCTCTGGCAGCAAATTGGATGTGTCTACCAATCCCATAGACCTCCCTCCCTTCCCCCCCGGGGAGGGCCCACTCGGGGCCGTCCGAGAGGGCGATCGAGGCTCTCCGACGGAGCGAGAACGCGACGCGACAGTTGCGGAGATGCGGGCCGACGGTCTCCCTTAGCCCTGGGGCCGGGGCAGGGGGACTGCAGCGGTTCAGCCGTCTTAAGCTCTTAGCTGCAATAACGCCGGTCGGGGGCAGCGACGGCAGCGAGCGCCCCGCGGATAACCGTGCCACCGTGGCGGCGTCCGGCAGCGCAGCTTTTGAGACAGGGACAGGGAGGGGGGGACAGAGAGCAGGGAGGAGGGCCACCGCTGAGGGCTCTGGCCCGCAGGCGGCCCTGGAATCCCCGTCAGCAGCGAAGCAGCAGTGGGGCACGACCCATGCCAATAAAGCGCTGCAGTGACCCGTGTCAGCAGGGATGTGGGGGTGTGGGGCCCCACGCGGCTCGGGAGGGCCGGCTGGTTGGCACAGAACGACAGAAGGCTTGTCGTTAATTGGTTGTTGTGGGTCCCGGCAGAGGTGCAGGGTGTTGCCGTGCGTGCATGACCGTGCCGTCCCGTATCGTGCCGTACCGTACCGCAGAGAGGGTCCCGAGGCAGTCCGCGGGGGTAGGGCCGGTGCCGCGGCCCGATTCGGTTCTTGGGGCTCCTTTGGGCTCTGTTCGGGCTTGTTTGGGGGGTATCTGGGGGGTATCTGGGGGGTATCTGGGATCCCGCTGGGTCGACTGGCGGTGTGCCGGGCGCTTTTCAACGCCTTGTGCTTCCCCTTTGGGGAGCCCTGTGTCCCCGTACGGGAAGCAAGCCCTTACCCTTGTCCCTTTTGGGGAACTGTTGCGTCCCTTTGACCCCGGAGGGGAAGGGAACTATTCCCTTGCAGGGAATGTGTCCCCTCCCCTCCGGGGACAGGGGTAAGCAAAACAGGTCCCCATAAGGGGGCCCACTGGCCTGACCGCTCCCGACTTGACTGTCCTGACCGCGCCGAGGGAGCGTCCGCAGGCAGCAACGGATCGCGGCGCGGCGGCCGCCGGGTGCCACCGAACACCAGGCCGGCTGCCGCCCTGCTGCGAGGTGTCAGGTCGCGGAGAGCCGTCTGTTGCCCGCGCCTGCAGGTTCCGTCCGGCGTCCGGGTACCGGGGGCTGTAGGGCCAGCGCAAGGCCCACAGCCGTGCTCAAGAGGCGGCGAGAAAGCCATCTCTTCTCATCCCCAGTGACCGGGCGTTGTGGGGGTTGTGGCTGGCTCGGGGCGGAGGCGGACGTTTAGGGGGTTTCGGGGCTGGGTGCCACGGAGTACCCCCACGGGGAGGTGGGGGGGGCGATTCTTTGCTGCTGGTTGGTGCCAACGGGCGGCAGCGCATGTGCTGTGTTGTCTTTGATTCTTTTGAGGAATGATTCTTTTGAGGAACAGCGCCGCTGTGTTTTTTTCTGCCGCCTGCGCACACGGCTTCGTTGTACGATATGCGGGTTGAGATTATCAGGCAGGCAGGCCTGCATGCAACTGGGACTTCGGTTCCTCCAGATGTGGGACTTCGGAGCAAGTACGGTAGTACGGTAACACCCATGCCGCGAGCCCCTAACACGGCGGGCGGGGCGGCGAGCTGCGGTCCAGCAGCCCCCCTCAGGCTGCCTCGGCAGTGCGACCGAGCCGTCCGACCTCCTGAGGGGTAGGGGCCCCCTCCCCGGCCACCCCTCCCTCTCCTGTCCCTGCCTGCGCGCCGCAGTCGCGTTCGCCTCCGCCCCACCCTCCGCCTCTGACCAACAACAACATGAGGAGCCGTCAAGGTGTCCAACTCCGCGCGCGGGCGCCACCGTGGGAGGCTCGGGTCGCGGCCCCGCGCTGTGCCCCGAGCCGCCCCTTGCGCCCGTCGTCCGTCCGTCCGTCCGTCAGTGCGTGCATGTGTACCAGACACCTGATGAGAATCCGTGTGTGTGTGTGTTCCCCGCCGACTGCCCTGGACCCGTCTTCCGGTCCAGGGGAGCATCCAGGGGAGCATCCAGGGGAGCATCCAGGGGAGCATCAACCCCCGCAATCGTATTCCAAAGGGGCTCCGAGGGACGTCGCAAACTGCGCCACCGTGTGAACCCACCACAATGCGCACGTGACCGTGATGGCCCCCCCACACCTCGGCGCTCCCCCCTCCTCTCCCCCCCCACCTCGGCGCTCCCCCCTCCTCCCCCCCCCCCACCGCGTACGGTACATCACACACGCATGTGTCCTTGAATGCACCGTACCACGCCGTACTGCCGAGACCCCGGCTGACATTCGGATCTGCGCCGTTGGGTGTGGGGGGTGGGGTGGGGGAAGAGGGCTGCCTCCGTTGCCGCCGCCACCGCCCTGTCTGTCCCGCCGGGCCCCGACGCGACCACACCGACCTCGACACCCTGTCGACGCTCTGTCGGTGGCTCCGCGGCCCGGGGCGCTCTCCGCTCATCGCTCGCCCAACCGTCCGTCCGTCCGCCAATTCCAACCCAATGCGTCGCAGCACCGGAGGAGAGCCAAGCCGGGGGAGAGGTAACCCACCCCTGCACGCGACTGGTGGCGTCTGGGTCCGTCTGCCGTCCGGTCCTACAACCTTGGTCTCAGATCCCTCTGATCTCTCCCAACGATGATCTGATCTCTCCCAACGATGATCTGATCTCTCCCAACGATGATCCAACAACACACTGGCACCCTAACGAACCACCACCCGGGGGGGGGGCTCACCCACGACCCACCCGTCCGGCAGCTTTCATACCCTCCCCGCCCCCCCCCAGACATCCCTGTCCGCACGAGAAGCAGCTGTACCCTCTTCGACAGTCCTCCCTACCTCCCTACCTCTCGCACTCTGAAATTGCACATGCAATGCGCGTGCATCAACTCTCCACCCAAACCAGCACACCGTACGACCCCCAACCCTGTCCACAACCACACACACATTCACCCCCGCCCACACAGCTTCACCCCTGTACCTACACCCCCGACGTGACGTACTCCCTCAACCGCCGTACAAAGTCCTCCTTCTCCGTACAGCCCCTGCAGTCCAGCCCCTTATCCCGCACCAGCTCCTTCAGCCGCCCCGCGGAGAACCCCGACAGGTCCGTACTCGCGTCCAACCGCACCGCCTTGGCGCACTTCTTGCCGCCCGCGTACCCCTCCAGATGCCGCGCCAGCGCCTCCGACTTGAGCTGCCCGCCGTACCGCTCCGCCGCCGCCGCGTCGCCGTTGCACACCAGCAGCACCACCGGCAGCCGCCCCCCCTCCCGCTCCGCCGCCAGGTCCACCCCCAGCTTCGCCGCCACCGTCGCCGCCGCCGCGGCCTTGCCGCCGCTGCCGGCCGCCGCCCGGACCTCCCCGAACGCCACCCTGCCCGCGTACGCCCCCGACAGCGCGCGGTACAGCGCCGGCGTCTCCGCCTTGCTGGACAGCAGCACCACGCACAGCCCCCAGGCCGCCGCATCCTTGCTCCTGGCGGACCCCTTGCCGCCGCCGCCGCCGCCGCCGCTGCACTGCGCCATCAGCTTCTGAAGCGCCTTCTCGTCCGCCAGCTGCGACACGCGATTGGGCACCAGTCCCAGGGCCCAGTCCGCGATGGCCTTGGCGGAGCGCTCGCCCTCGTAGGTGCGACCCGCCCCGGCACCGGCCGAGGAGGAGGAGGAGGAGGCGGAGGAACCGGAGGGCGGCACGAAGGCCTTGATGGTGGGGTAGCCGCGGACGCCCTGCCCCGAGCACAGCTCCTGGTGCTGGTCGCAGTTGACGGCGCCCACTCGGACGACGCCCTTCAGGGAGGCGGCGGCCTTGGACCAGTGGGGCGCCAGCTGCTTGCAGTGGCCGCACCTGAGAGCATGGGGAGGCAGGCGGGGGAGGCAGGGACCAGGGGCGGCGGAGGGGGAGGGGTAAAGCAGCGAGGGGGGAAGGGAGGGCGCGTGTGACTGGGCCGGGGCAGGCCCGTCAGGCACTCATGTCGGTGGCGGTGTGGCGAGGTGGAGGGGATGTCGGATGTCAGGCAGGCAGGCTAGAGGAATGGCCCTTCCTTCGGGCCGCTGCGCTCCATCGTGCTGCACGCCCCGAGCCCTGCGGCAACCCTGACCCTTGCGGCAAAGCGCCCTCACCCGCAACCCCCCCTGGACTCAGGGCTCACCAGGGCGCGTAGAACTCGACGATCCAGACCCAATTGTTGTCCGGAGGGATACTGCCGCCGTCCAGCTGCTGCACGTACGGATCGTTGTCGTACATGCTGCCGCCGCCGCCCCCCCTGCCGCCCCCCATGCCCCCGCCTCCCATGCCGCCCCCCCTGCCACCCATATTGAACTGCATTCGGGCACCGCCCCCCGCCCGGCCGCCGCCCCCCGCCCGGCCGCCGCCCCCGGCGCCCCCGAAGAACATATTGAATATCTCGAAGGGGTCACCGCCCTGCAGCAGCGCACACACACACAGAGCACCGAGTTGCCGGGGGGGGGGCAGGGAGGAGGGACCAAGTCACACACCTGCAAGCGACATCGGGCGGTCGCCCCGCCGTGCCCTGACCCCTGTTCACCGGGTAGCAGCAGCGACGAACACGAAGACGAAGGAGCTGCACGTGCGTTCCTGCTCCCCTGCATACCAGGTCAGCACCCGTATCCCCGCCCGCCCCCCAACCCGCCCGCCCACCTATCCGCCCCTGGAGCCCACTGGCGCTCGCTCGGGCCCGCTCACTCACTCACCCCGAAGTGCGCCTGGAAGCCGCCCGGGTGGCCGCCCGGGTGGCCGCCGCCGGGGCCTCCTCCCTTGAGGCCCTCCTCGCCGAACTGCGCACCCGGGGAGGGGGGGCGGGGAGGTGAGGGAAGGGGCGGGGCGGGGGCAGGGATGCGGCAACGTTGGTCGACTACCCCCGACGTGGAAGCAAAGGGGCAGCAGAGGGACAGGAACGAGGGGCAGGATAGCAGCTTGTGTTTGCGTGTGTGTGTAGAAGAGAACTGAGCGTGTGTGTGTGTATAACTTGCTCGGGTCTGGCTCGGGTCTGAAACAAAGGACGTGTGCGGCCACCCCAGGGCGGCTGCGAGGAGCTGCAGAGCAGTGCCGCGGCGTAGCTGCGATGCCGACAGCGCATGTGGGCCCTGGCCTGCCTCGGCTCTGCGAGACCAAGGTGCGTGTGTCCAACCGCCCAACTGCCCACATCCCGACCCAGATGCACAGATTCCCGAGTTCGCGTTGAGGCGCAGGGCGACGTTGCTGTGGTGGGTCGCTCACCTGGTCGTACATCTTGCGCTTGTCCGGATCTGAGAGGGCCTCGTAGCTGCAGGGGAGGGGGGCGGAGGGGGGCGGGCCCGGGGACGGGAATGAGAGAGTGAGGCGCAGGACGGCTGTGGGCAGTCGGTGTTGGGTCGGCTTTGGTGGGGCCAGTAGCTGTGGCTGTAGCTCAACTCCTTCCCCAGTTGTACGGCGCCGGCCCAGAACACCATTGACAGGAAACCAGCGCTGCCAACACAGGATGTGATCAGTCGGGCGCCCTCGCCGGCCCCCCTCACGGGCCCTCTACGGCCGCTGGCTTTTCATTCCGTACAGGGCGCTCGACCTACGCTGCAGCGACGTCACGGAAGCGCTCCTCCGCCTCCTGCTTATTGTCCGCGTTTCGGTCGGGATGCCATTTCAAGGCTTGCTTGCGGTACGCTTTCTTGATCGTGGCTTCGTCAGCGTCCCGCGAGATGCCGAGGATGTTGTAGAAGTCCCGTCCCCCTCGCGCTGCCAACGCGTGCTGAACCAGGATCAGACCCAACAGCGCAGTAGCCAAGGACAACCGCCGCGCCATTGCGGTTGGCCTGGGATGGCACGCTCCGTTCAGAAAGCAACGAAGAGCGGTCTGCCCTTGCAAGGTCTCAATAACACGACCAAGCGCACAGGTGTGCAAATGCAAGGATGATAATTAGATCGCGCAGGCCGAACCCAGATGATTGCACGCAGAAAGAGACAGGTTACACGTTACACTAGGTAATGTAAATGATTTCCTAATAGGAGCAATTGCTTGAACAACCGCTCACATACACATCGAGCAGGAATTAAGGTAGTTGTGCCTTGGGACAGCGTGTTCCGAGCTTCTAGATTGTGACGTACTCTCGTTTTTCGTACCCGTATTCCAAAATTGCGTCGTGCTTCGTAAGCGGCGACCGGATACTGGTGAACGTCACAGATACCGTCCACTGGCTGCTATTTACTGCTGTGAAGTGCGTGCGACACAACGTGCAGTCTGTCGATTCCCACTGGTATCCTCTGTTCATATAGAAGCGTCTCTTCTAGTAGAGCATATCACTTTACAAGATCTGATCAACCTTTCAGTATCAACTTCGCCGGCCAAAATTCGCGCCCTTTAGAACATTTGCTTGCGAGCAGCATTAGCTAATACACGCTCATTGTAAATATACTCTGACAAGTTTAGCACCCTAAGTGGCGGCGGGGGCGTGCAGCAGTGGCTGTGCCCCCGTACGAGAAGGGAGACGTCCTTGTCAACCAAGACGCATTAAAGGCAATGGAGGACGCCATCGCCCGGCGGGAGCGGCTCAAGGCTCTGCGCGCAGCCGCGCAGGCCACTGCCGGAGATGACACAACTGCTCAAGAGCCAGACACAGCTGTCGAGCCGGAACCCGAGAAGCCTGTTTTAAAGTTTCGAAACTACGCAGTACAGGACACAAAGCGGATAGACCACGAGCGCGTCGCAGCAGCACAGCCCCCCAAATTCCAGGAGCCAGTTGTGGAAACGAAACCAGAGGATCTGCCCCAGGAGGTGCGCTGGATCTGAGCGAACGTCGGAGTGTCACGAGGGGGATGTGGATGCGGGAGCGCCGCGTCAACGAGGGTGGCGATGAGGCGAAGGGATCGGTTGGGGTGTTGGGGGAGGAGGTGGGCTGGCGAGGACAGATGCAAAGCGCTGCAGCATGATCTATAGAGTGAGCGCTTGGATCGAGGGCTCAGCAACGCCATCAGGCTGTGGCTAGGTCGGCAAGGCGATGCAGGGACGAAGGGCGGGGAGCGATCGCCGTCATGCTGGGTAGTGTTCTGGAAACACACTCCTCGGCGACATACTGACCGACGGCATGGGAGAGGGTGGTAGCTCGCGCGCATTCTTCTTCCCCGCGGTGAGGTCCGTTGTGTCGGCTCGTAACATGGAGAGGCGCGGCCGGTCAGCGTGCAGCCACAGCCACGGAATGGGGGGGACGGACGGAGCGCGGCAGGCCAGCCTGATAGACACCAGCCCATACACCGCTGCTGCTGGCGGCGTTCCCTCCAGCCGTATAACCGTGCGCCCCCCGGCCGCGGCATTTCCCCCTCGCCCCAACCTCACACTTGCCTCTCCTCGGCCGCACCCGTCCATCGGCCACCGGCACACCTGCCCCTTCCGCTCTCAATTTAATCCCCGGCCCCTCCCTCCTTCTGGTGTGTGCCCCCTTCCGGTCCCAACCCCATCCCCACATCCCCGCCACCCCAGGAGCTGTTGGTCAACATCGCGCCCAAGAAAGCCAACTGGGACCTCAAGCGGGACGTGCAGCCCAAGCTCGACAAGCTGGAGCGCCGCACGCAGCGGGCCATCCTGGAGATGATGCGGGAGGAGGAGCGCCGCAAGCTGGAGGAGGAGGGCGGGGTGCAGGACTGAGAGGGAGGCGGTGAAAAAGGGGGGAGGGAGGGGTGACCGCGGAGGGGGCCCCGGGTGCGTGGGAGCGCGGGGCGCTGCGATGACTCTAGGTGGGGCGGGGAGGAGCGCCTGGGGGTGTTGAAGAGGCCGGCTTTGGAGTGACGGCGGAGTTAGAACAAGGCGACAGGGAACTTGCCTTCCCCGGTGAGCTGCAGCGACCCGGGTTGGACTGCCCGAGGGGTTGCTGGCTGGAGGGGTGGTGGTCGGCCTGGGCGGCGATGGCAGGTCTGGAACCCCTTTCCCTCTCCGGGGGGCAGGTGTTGAGCCCGGCAGTCAAGAGGGCTGTCTGTGAGACCCGGGCGGTGGGGGGACTCCGACACGCCTGCCGGGGTGTCAACGCAGTCAGGGTGGTGGCAGTGGTTTGGGCGGCTGGCTTGTGCGCCGCGGTGTGTCGGGGGGACTGCTGTTGGGTGCTATGAGCTCCTTCCGCCGGCGGGCGAGGTGAACTCGGGGATCAGGGCACCGGAGGATCGAAGATTCGGAGGCGCCACACCTATCGTGCGAGCAGCAGCAGACGCGACCTGGCGTGCACAGGCGGCGAGTGGATGGAGGCGGCTGCGGGGCCCAGTCTCATGGGTGGGTTTCCTGCGGCACCCCCTGGTCAGAGACAATTGCAAGTGGATCCCCCCACCAGGAGGTCTGCACCCTGGAGGGAGGGAGGGAGGGAGAGGCCCAATATCCGCACGCGGCGTGATGTCCGGTCCGGGCTGTGTGGCCGCACGCCCGGAGAGCCACCCGTTTAACAGGCCTGCGGGGACTCGACTATGATCCCATTGAGGCCAGAAGCCCGAGGCGAATGTGATGGCCATGGCGGGCAGGTACCTGTGTAGACTCTCAATAAAGACAGCAAAACCGCAAACAGGGTATCAAACCGACACCCGCCCATGTCGATACCCGCCCATGTCGGGACGGACGAGGACGGCGGATGTCAGCACCACCACACGACGTCCCCAGGTCCCCACCCCTTCCCGCACCGGACAGCCCCCCTGCCACCCCTTCGCCGCCCAGCGCCCCGCCGCCCAGCGCCCCGCACTTGCCCGCCCCCCGGGGCCCGATCGCCCTTTCGCCGCTCTCTCTCTCTCTTCGCCCCCCTGGCCGCATCTCCCCTCCGGTGGGGTCGCCCCGAGTCGTCTCAGCGCCATCCGAGCTATCGCCCCTCAAGCCGACCTAGAGTCCAAGACCCCAACTCCCTGCCAGCCTCCCTGCACGCGCCCAACCCGTGCTCCACCTGCTGCTGTGCCGCCAAGCCCCAAGCTCCAGCCGAACAACTCAAGAAGGGCGTCCCCGCCACCGTACCTCAACATACCCGCCTGGACCCCGGACCCCGACCGCTTGTTGCAGCGGCCGCCCCTCTCCCCCTCCTGACCTGGGGCCCCAGGCCCTATCTATCGCGCGTGCGGAGCACTGCCGCCACCCCACTGCCGCCACCCCACTGCCGCTACCCCATGTACCGGACTCGCTGCAGCCTTCCCCCCTCCTCCACCGCCTCCTCCTCCTGCTGCGCCCGATAGGAGGACCCCGCCCACCCGGGCCCTCCTCCCCCGGGTCAGCGACCCGTCAGCTGCTGGAAGCCTCGACGTGAAAGGGCCGGGCGAGGAAACAGAGGGCCTTCTCGTCCTTCACACACCCGCGGCCGGCGCCGCCTTGCCTCCCCGCCTCCGCCGCCGTCGCGCCGACCCGCGCCCGGTGGCACCGCCGCCCGGAGCCGCCGGCGGTGGCGGCGGCGGCGGCAGCGGCGGGACCGCAGCCTCCGCGGCCGCCGCCGCCACTGCCCCATCCTCCAACGGCAGGATGGACATGTCCGCCCCCGCCGCCTGCGGCGGCGGCGGTGTCGCCTGCGGCGACCCCTCCCTCAGCCGTTCATGCTTGGTGGCCAGCAGCGTGCCCCTCCGCCCCGCCAGCGGCAGCAGCGCCGCCGCCAGCTGCACCTGCTCCGCCGGGCTCATCACCTTGGCGTAGCGCTGGCTGACGTCGATGCAGGCCTCCAGCCACTCCAGGGGGGGCCGCAGCTTGAGGCTGACCAGCCAGCTGGCCGTCAGCAGCAGCTCGCTGGGGGCGTACCGCACCCTCCGCAGCAGCGCCGCACTGGCGGCCCACCAGGCGGCCAGCCAGCGACCGCTGGGGAGGGCCTCCGCCTCGGACCCCTTGGACCCGGACCCGGACTTGAGCGAGGAGTCAGTCGCCTGCCGCCGCTGCCTGGCGGCCGGCTTCTCCCGGCTGCTACTGACCCCTTCGACTCCGCTGCTACTGCTGCTAGTGCTGCTGCCAGTGCTACTGCTGGTGCTACTGCTTGGCTGCGAGCCGTGGTTCCCCTGGGGGCTGTTAGGGCTGCTACTGCCGTCTGCGGCGGCCGCCACGTCGGCGGCTTGACCTCCGGAGCTGCTGCTGCTGCTGCTACTATTATTGCTACTGCTGCTAGCAGCAGCACCGGCCTCAGCAGCACCGGCGGTGACGCTGGCGGCGGTGGCTGTAGCGGCCGCCGCAGCAGCTACTGCTGCCTCCCCCTCCGCGGCCTCCCTGCCCAGCTCCCTCAGCTGGGCCAGGGCCACCAGCAGGGTCAGCAGCTGCAGGGCGCTGCAGTCGGGCAGCCGGAGCGCCAACACGTCCTCCAGCCGCTGCAGCCACTCGGGGGGCGGCTGGGCCTGTGTGTTGTGGGGGGGGGGGGAGGGGGTGTTGTGTCGCGGGGCGGGGGAGGGAAGGGGGTGGAGGGGGGGAGTCAAACCAGGGGTATGGGGCGAAGGGCCGACGCGGAACCGACAAGTGGGGCAGATTGACGGTGTGGTACACCAACTTTCGGGAAACCCTCGCCAGTCGTCCTCCCCTGCCTCCGTGGGTCTTTGCGTTGCCCCCCCCACCCCCCACCCCACTCCACTCCACTCCACTCCACTCCACTCCACTCCACTCCACTCCACTCCACTCCACTCCACTCCACTCCACTCCACTCCACTCCACTCCACTCCACTCCACTCCACTCCACTCCACTCCACTCCACTCCACTCCACTCCACTCCACTCCACTCCACTCCACTCCACTCCACTCCACTCCACTCCACTCCACTCCACTCCACTCCACTCCACTCCACTCCACTCCACTCCACTCCACTCCACTCCACTCCACTCCACTCCACTCCACTCCACTCCACTCCACCGGCCATCTCTGGCTCTCTTTCCGTCGCCCCTTCCCCCCCGTCACCCTCCCCCTTTTGTCAAACAAGACAGCGAATGCGCAAAGGATCCCCTCCCTCCCCCCCCCTCCCTCCTCCCTCCGCCCCGCCCCTCCGCGCACCCTCAGCAGCACCAGCGCCGGCAGCAGACTGCTCCAGTGCGCCGTACTGAACCGGTCCCAGCAGCGGTACATGCCCAGCATCATGCGGGAGAGCCACTCCTGGTGGGGGGGAGGAGGGGGAGCGGGAGGGGGGAAGGGAAGGGCAGGAGGCAGAAGGGGTGGACGGGTGTTGAGGGCAGAAAGCAGAGGCGTACGACAGCTCAAGGTCTGGCTTCATTCAACGTTCAAAAAGTACGGAGCGCCCGACCCGCGTAAGGCCCCACGTGCAGGCCTCCCGGGAGTCATCCCCCATCTCCCTCTGGCCGCAAACCCCCCAGTGAGAGCTCCAAACTGCTGCGGCTCACAACTGCTGCAGGCGGCCGATGAGGGACCGTCCCGCGGCTCCGGGGCCCCCCTCGCCTCCGCTCGCCAAACCCGACCCAGCCCCCCCCCCCCCAAACCCGACCCCAGCCCCAACCC